>WHYT01016800.1:469631-517874 GCA_009806455.1 Tetrax tetrax
AGCCGCCGCCGCGTCCCGGCGGGGAGGGAGGGAGGGGAGGAAGGCGCTGGGAGGCCCGGTCTACGGCAGCCCCATCCGCGCTCCCCCTGCCCAGCCCTGGCCATGAATATGTAACTCCCCTCTATTTCCCGAGCTCCATTGCGGAGGCTGCCGCTCGCCATATTGTGCCGCTGGGGCTGCGGCTTCGCCGCCGGTGAGAGAGGGCGAAGGGAGCGAGCGGTGAGCAGAGGCGCGGCGGCCTGAGGCGGGAGCCCCGGCGGGCGGGGGCTGAGGCCGCCACCCCCGGCCTCTCCCTCTAGCGGGGTGTCCGGTACCGGGGGAGGCGAAGGAGGGGCTCCTCCTCCTCCTCCCCGAGGTGGCTGTTGCAGCAGGGTGGGGGTGTCCCGCAGGTGGGTGCGCTGCCCGCCTTCAGTCCCCTGACAGGCAGCCCCCGCCGCGCCGGGCCGGGGCTACTCGCCCCCCCCACTTGCCGACCTCGCAGGCTTGAGGCGGGGGGCGAGGGGGGCTTCCAGGGGCCGGCGGTGAGGCCGTGGGACGTGCCCGGACCCCTTGGGCTTCCCCCCAGCCTGCCGCCTTCGGCGTTGCTACAGGGCCGCGGGGAGACCGGCAAGCCCCGAACCGGCCCCGGGGGCCCGGCTGGTGGCCGGCAAGCCCGGAGGTGCGGTAATGTATATATATATGTGTGTGTCTGTGAATATATATGTGTGTGTCTGTGAATATATATGTGTGTCTGTGAATATACATGTGTGTGTCTGTGTACGTGCTCTGGAAGCTGCAGGGAGAGGTGCCATACACAGTCCCGTATCACAACCGCATACCCTAACACCAGCCCGGAGAGCGGGGCATTGCCAAATGCCGTACTTGGGAAGGGAGGGCTGATTAACAGAGTCACGAGCGGGTATTGTCATTTTTATCAATTGCCCCTGCTTAAAATACAGCGTTCAGTATAATTTACTGCTCTGCGCTCCCAGTCTTTTGTTTCTCTTGAGGCCCGTGTGTATCACCGTGCTGAACGCTATTTGCGAGGCGTGATGCTCATAAACCGGTACTGGGAGCAACCCGACTGCTCCTGTGAAAATGCCATCCTTTCCAGCTGGGCATCAGGTGGACAAAGACACTGTGCTGGGAGCTGTAGATGTATCTCCTCCCTTCACACTGGCTCTCACTCCTTCCAGTATGAATTTAGCACCGGTTTTCTTGCCAACTTTTATACTCTGTCGTAGCTGGCTCCTCAAGATCATTTGCCATGCTTAGACTCTCCCCACAGCATACTGTATATATGAAATGAGCACTCTGAGCAATATTCTTCTTCTTAGAATCTTTAAGCTATTTGTTTTTCAGACCCTCTTCCATGGAAAATAATTGGATCAAGTGCCTGATTCTGTAGAAATCCAGAGGACAGCTAGCAGAAAAAGATTATTTTCAGTATGATAAATCATAATCCATTCCTGTTTGGAAGTGGTTATAGCTCTGTGTAATAACTATGCCTTGCATGCAGGCTTTTAAGGATTAAAGGAAATTGCTTGCATTTGAAAAAATGTGACTGGTGTGCGGGAGAAATTATTTTTGCTTGGGGAAAATTCTTTAATTAAATATGTCATTCATTCAGTGACAAAAACTCGATTTGTCATAGGAGTTCCCCGCAGAGGTGCTCTCATTTGTATTCATCTGTGTTTTCATTAAAAACTTTTGTAATGAGACAATTTGACGTTTTTATACATCACGTCAAGCTCAGAGCTGGCGTTCAGCTTGTCAGCTAAGACAGAGGCGCTCGCTCTGAAAGCAGCGGATATCGATAAGCAGCGTGTTTTGCGTTAAAAGATGTACTTGTTGGAAGGGTTAGCTTTGTCAGTTAGCTTTGTTTGGAGATGGGAGGAACTTTCCCTGGACAGACGTGAGCATGAGCCACAGTGTCAGGTAGCAGGCTTTGCAGCTGGATCTGACTGTTACGGTGCGCTTCAGTGATCATCCTTAAAGATGTTTAGGACATCTTTAGACTTTATTGACCCCGTGAATTGTTATTTACAGTGTTTAATAAATGCCTTATTATTTTCTGCTTGCAGCTTCATAATAATAGTGGGACGCAGATTTTGCATTGGAGAAGTTTTTTAACTTCTTCAGTGGCTAAAATGTTGACCTTTGGCTTCAAAGCTCTGAAACACCAACCCTGCTGCAGCTGCCAAGAAAAGCACCGCCTGTCATGTCTTAGAGTTGAAATAATACGCGAGCGCCAGTGAAGTACATTGCATGGGGCTCCCTTTATCAATGACACTTTGTGTTGTAAGAGTGATACGTGGTAATATGTTGAGTAAAAAGACTTGGTTGGGCATCTTGGGTGATTAGAGCAGAATTCTGGCATTTTCAGGCCTGCGTTATCATGAAATAGAAATACAGTTGGCACCTATAGGAAAGCCATCAGTCTTGTATGTGAAATAAATATTGGGATACGTTAATTTCTTGAGCTTTCTTTGAACACTTCTCTTTCCCTTGCTTAACAAAAAGAGTGCAATGGAGGGGGAAAGGCAAGGGGAAAAAGGAGCTTCAAGAAATGAGACATAAGCCTGCAAGTGCTTGGTTGTATTTTTCTTAAAAGGCACACTGGATCTACTCTTACTGAAGCTCCAGTTCAAAGAACATGCATGAAGTACATATCAGAGTAAAGGGATTCCTTCCACTTTTCTTTTGGCTAAATACCCTTTTCCTATTTTTTTAAAAAGATAGATCAGCAGTTTAATAATGCTGCAAACAAAGAGGAAAGAGATTGGAGAAGGGATGTTGCTGAGCCTCAGCTTGGTTCTGCTGGTTGATGAAAATAACTGGCCTTTGAAGCTGACCTTAAATACTTAATTTTCTGAGGAATGAGCAGCGTTCAGTATTATGGAGCTGTTTAGACTTGTTGCAGTGGAGAAATATTTTAGGAATTATCCGTGTTTGCCTTTCCCCCGCTTCTGGATTTTGGAGCTCTCTCGTGAACAGCTGGGACTTAGCAGTAGTATTCTGCTAACTAATTAAAAATCTAATCCATTCTTTGCTCTCCACCACTCGGGGATAACATTAAACTGTTTTGAATGATTACTGGGTAGGTATTGCTCCTGCAGTACTATTTACAAAATGTACAGTTTTAATTGAGAGTCCTTAAACCACAAATTGTTGTTAGCTGTCAGCCAGCTTTACATGAAAGCTGTTTGGTTGCCAAATTAACAATTTTGTTTCTATATATTTATTCTAGCTATTAAGTCAGTCATGCATAAGATTACTTGAGTCTTTCTTTTTGTCTCTGAAGTGTTATGGGGGAGTTTATTTTCTGTTTATTAATAACCAAGCTGTCTTTTGTTCTCATTAAGAAAATTATATTGCTATTGGTTGTGGCTAGCTTCACAGTGATAACTGGCAAGCGGGTGAGAAATTTTTGTGGCTATCTAACGTGGTTCTGGAAAAAGTGAAAACCAAGCATATTTCTTTGATCTGATATTCTCAGAATTTCTCCCACAATATAAACTCATTAGAATACTACTGCTTACTGCCATTTATATTGATAAATGTGATCGATAGTAGGTATGTTGTGTGCGGAAGGGAAGGATAACAAAGTATCTCACTTGACGTGAGCCCCGTAGCCCGGGGAGAGCAGTACGCCCGATTTATAGTGTGTTGGGCTTGGGCTTCTATGATGTTAAAATTTGCTTGGAAGCACCTTGGATCCTGTAGCACTATAACAAAGCAGCCAAAACAGTAGTCCAAGAAGTTGATGAGCAGGTTTCCATGTTTTCTCCTGGTGAAATGAAAAATAACAAACCCACGCAGGTTTCCCACTGGAAATGGCAGCAGATCTGCGCTGGCTCCTAGAGCATTGCAGTTCAGGGTCTAGGGTGGTCATTTCAACGTGCCTTCAGTTTCATGCTTTCTCAGTGACTGGGTGGAGAACGAGCTGTTCTGCCCTGGGCTCAGGAGGGGCATCTGAGGGCTGGAGCAGCCACCGCCGTGCAGTGCAGGGAGCAGGAGGTACAGCCCCGGAGAGTACTCCGGCAAATTAACTATGGAAGTCATTTCTGTAGCTTCTGTTTATTAAGATCCTATTAAAGTCACCCTAATGTTTGCAGTTGAAGAGAGTGCAGGTTTTGATGTTGTCAGTGCCTGACTCTAGCACAGCATACCTCTGGCAGGAGTTTTTTATCTGGGTGAGCCCAGTGCTGTATTAAAACTGCAAAGTCCCAAAGGCGAAATTGAATCAGTGTGTTTCATTATCACCACCAAAAGTGAGTTGAACTGTTGGGTAAAAAACAGCTACTTTTTTTTCTCTTTTTCTTCCCCCCCCCCCCCATGTAACTGTAGCAGTAGAAGTGATTTCTACCAGCGTGGTCATCAGTCGGGGGCTGAGTTTCTCCACAATCAGATGTAAAAACTGAAAGTTGAAGACTAGTTTTCTAGAGACTTAACCTTTGCTGCCAAACTAGTAACAGCATTTGTGGAGGTGGGAAAGATCATTTGAATAGTAGGGCAAGTGTGTTCATAGGATTTCTGTTAAAATGTACAGCAAACTAAAAGGCTAACAGCAGGGATATTGCATCCTCTAACTCAACCCTATTGATCGGAGAGCGGTCAGTTCTCGCTCTCGGCAGCTGTCGTTTCAGGGCGACACAAGAAATAGGTTAGCCTCAAAAAAGTGCCAGCAGTACTGAGAGAGAAAGAAAGTACCGTAAAAAACAAAGGACTGGTTCTGAAGCATGATTCTGTGGCAAGGGGGTACACCGCACAATAGCGGGGTACGTGGTATTTTGGTACTGTCACCTCTAAGTAAAGTGGTCTTATGCTGCAGACTGTGAGGTCCAGTGCACTATAAGCATGCTACTAGAGAATGGATTTTTAAAAGCGGGGGAAGAAAAAAGTAAGTCTGCTTAAAAGTATCCTAAGGCAACATGTATCATTCCTGGCCGGTCTGTATGTGTGTAGTTGCTCTGAGAGATTCTGCGTTTCTGGAGTTTGAAGGTTTGCTTTTGTTTGCTCCCAAAAGTTTTCCATCATTTATCTTTCCTACTCAGATCTGACACAGCACTGAAATGAATTTTAGGTAGGATTTTAGAAAGGCATTTTTGCTTTTCTCCTTTGCAGCTGGTTATTAATTCTGAAGTCTAAGGCTGATTGAACTCTAAGAGCTTAAGTACTTCATTAAGAACTACAGTAGCGTGCTTCATAATATGAGAAACTTTGCATAAAATTTAACAAATAACAGAGAAAATGTCAATTTACTCACTTCCCCACAGAGTTCTGCTTAATGTTGTTACTTCAGAGGGCTAAATTATGGCTTGGCAATGCTGTTTTCCTTTTTATATGAATTGTAGGCGAAGGTCGTTGGCAAGTTTTAGGTCAAGTGCTTATCTGATTGATTGGCTACGCGAAAAGTGATAAGGTACTGTTCCTGTAACAGGTTTGTTTTCACTCCTGGCAGAAGGTGTTACTGTTGTGTCATATTTTAATGCTCGTTTTGGACACGGTATAGATGATGTGAAAGGGTAAGTACCAGGATTTCTTAGCTGTAATGATTAAAATAAGATTACTACCAGTTGCATTAGATCAGTGGACAATGTTTGCTTGCTTTTTTTTTTTGTGCCAAAAACTGAAAAGTTTTCTACTTTATCCTTCCAAGATTAAAAAAAAAAAATTCTAAGCTTTTTAGTTTAGGAATAGTCTGGGTTTGGAATGTGATTAGTTTGAGGATTTATAAGTAAGACAGCTAGAGGAAGATGGGTGAATTCTGGACTACCTGGAAGTGACTGACATGATAGGGCTCTCTGCAAATGTTGTGATAATTTTGTGTATTCCCATTTTTGTAGCTCAGGGGATGTCTGGGAGGGTATGATACAGAACTGTAAATAAGAATTTGATCTAGGAGGCAGTGTGAAAAGGCCACTGATGCCCATAGCAGGGAATATAGAACTCATTAGAATAAACTTGAATTTGAGCATCAGCTACGTAAGAGCGATGTACGTGGACATATAGTGCTTATATGGTATTATACTTCACTGCTATAAATATACAGAGAAGTACCAACTTAAAATCACATACTTCTGTTGTGTCCAAACGTACATGACCATTTTTAACGCTGTGGTAAAACAGCCTTGAGTATGATCAAAAGTTAAATTTGGTACTGTTCTTTTTTCTTAATGCTTTTGACATCTGGAACAGGAGGATTCTCTCTCTTTGGTCACTCCTGTTAGTGTTAGAGTCATTGAATTCTTCCATAGGTGTACATATGTATAGCAGATGGTCTGTGCGAGGTCATAGCAGAAATGTTTCTGAAGGCCAGGGTGAGCAGCTTGACGGCCAGATTGGAAATGCTGCCGTACTCCATGGATCAAGTCATTTCGGGTCCAGTAAATCATGAATGGCAATTAACTGGAAAACCAGTTAAGGTACCAGGCAAAACGCCTCCTTCTTTAGGAGAATAAATACAGTGAAGAAACTGTAGAAGACTGTGTGCTAGCAAGCTAGTGTGTTTCAGAAATGCCAGTGTTATTTTTTTTTCCCCCTTTGTCAGGTGTCATGTGTCCAGTAGCCCACTGGGTGTTTCATAATGACGGCATTAGGTGTTGTTACTTGGTTTTCAAGGAAGAACTTTTTTTTAATGTTGAAGAGTTAAGTTTATGAGGCAGGTTGTGGGGAAAATAGGAGTTTAGGACTAGTATAAGGAAAACTAAAAACTTGGAGCTGGGGTCATTGAGAGGGACAGTCGTGTTGGGAAAACGTCTGTAGTGTTACCAACTATCAAGGTTGTTAAGCTGTGCCGGTGCCTTGGATTTCTCTGCATTCCTCAGTTTTATTGGCTGCTTTGGGATGTTTTTGAGTCTGTGGTCTTGAATTAATTATACAACTTTTTTTCTTTCCTCCTGGCTACTAGCACTGTAGGGCAGAAATGAGGTTCTCTCTTTTTGCTAACTGCTCTTTTTAGACTGACAAACTTTGGATTTCTCAGTTTGACCTTCTGAAAATGCAGAGCTTTATAATACTTGCTTTGGGAATAAAAGCAGCTTCCCTCATCTTTGTGTGCTTGCAGTGTTGAGGGTCATAAAGTAAGTTCTCATGTAGTCCAGTCTCTTCTAGATTAAAAGCTTTGTTATTGAAAGTAGTGGGATAAGAAGAAAAAGTATGAATCTTTCTAGAGGAACCTTTACAATGTATTCCAATGAGCTTCTCATTTTGAGAACTGTAGACTCAATTTTAAGTGGCAGATGAGAGAATCTGACAAACTGTGCTGAAGATGATGTGCTTTCAAGCAGCTTGTAGAAATGCTTACTTATAACTTCTCCTGATATGCATTCTGGTGACACAATACTATAAAGAAAAGGAGAATATGTTATTTCTTTCATTCATAATAGTCTGAATTAATATTTTAAATGTAGAACTTGGCACAGCCTTGAGTGTGAGGAACATCTGGCACTCATGTATGTACAAATAATTTTACTGTATTAGTAACTTCTTCATTATGCCAGTCGATCAGTTATCCAGCATTCAGTGGGAGCTGGATGTACCCATCTAACAGTACAATTTGTGTTTAATTTCAGTATTAGTTTCTGGTTTCATTATAGTTAAATTGTTTTCTCAGCCATGGTGGGGCCATATTGATATAATTGATCAAAACATTTGAATGGCAATCTTTATTTATTTCTGTAAATCAAAATGTTTGAATGGTAATCTCTTCATTTACTTCTGTAAATGAAGTAGGAAAATAGAATGGCAAGGAACCAGATGCAAACATTGTTAAAATGGGGTTGTCGGGATGGTTATTGTGTTGTGCTATTTCTTACTCAGTGTGCGTCACGCTGTCCTTCAAGTGTAACTGAAATTGGAATGGCTTAAAGTGATGAAAAGGTAGATGTGCTTTAAGTTGTTCCATCACATTAAATATTGACTGTAACGTGCACCACAGTCACATTGCTTGCTTTAATATACGCTATTATTTATGGTAATGTGAGGCCTCAGGATGGTCCCAGCTGTTCTTTATTTTCATAGAATCACCAAATGGTTTGGGTTGGAAGGGACCTTCAAAGCCCACCCAGTCCAACCCCTCTGCAAGGAGCAGGGACATCTCCAACCAGATCAGGTCACTCAAAGCCTCATACAACCTGGCCTTGAACATTTCCAGGGATGGGGCATCCACCACCTCTCTGGGCAACCTGTTCCAGTGTTACACCACCCTCAGTGTAAAAAATTTTTTCCTTATGTCTAGTCTAAGTCTGCCCTTGTTTAGTTTAAAACCATTACCCCTTCTCCTGTCACAACAGGCCCTGCTAAAAAGTTTATCCCTGTCTTTCTTATAAGTCCCCTTTAGGTAGTGGAAGATCGCTATCAGGTCTCCCTGGAGCCTTCTCTTCTCCAGGCTGAACAGCCCCAACTCTCTCAGTCTGTTTTCGTAGGAGAGGTGTTCCAGCCCTCTGATCTTTTTTGTGGCCTCCTCTGGACCTGCTTCCACAGGTTCATCTTTCCTGTGCTGAGGGCTCCAGAACTGGACACAGTGCTGCAGGTGGAGTCTCACCAGAGCGGAGCAGAGGGGCAGAATCCCCTCCCTCGACCTGCTGGCCACGCTCCTCTTGATGCAGCCCAGGATGCAATCGGCTTTCTGGACTATGAGCACACATTGCCAGCTCATGTCCAATTTGCCACCCACCAGTACCCCCAAGTGCTTGCACTCAATCCCTTCATCCCCCAGCCTCTGATACTGGGGATTTCTCCAGTCCAGGTGCAGGACCTTGCACTTGGTCTTATTGAACCTCATGAGGTTTGCACGGGCCCACTTCTTGAGCTTGTCCAGGTTGAGGTACTCGACAACTTTTTTGTCTGAGGCAAAGAAGTTGTTGAGTACCTCAGCCTTCTCATCCACTGTTACCAGTGCACTAGTCTTGCTCATCAGGGGAGATATACTTTCTCTGACCTTCCTTTTTTGGCTGACATACTTGTTGAAGCCCTTATTATTCCTTGCATCCCTTGCCAAGCTCAGCTCCAGCTGTGCCTTGGCCTTCCTGACCCCATCATACATTACAAAAATGTATTTTTGTAATACAAATAAAATGTTACAAAAACGTATTTTCATTCCTTTTTGTTCAGACTTAGTTTCTGTTCGTTTTGTTTAGCTCAAAAACAGGTTTCCAGGTTTGCTCTTTTAGAATGAAATACAGAACCCCTTAAAAATAGACCTGGGTAAAAAGGAGAGAGGATCGTTAACTATGGGAATGCCTCGTGGCTAATAGCTTTCCCAAGGTACAGGTTATAGGATCAGCCTTCGGGCAGTCGTAAGTGTGGTCTGTGTACCATTATTTGGCTGGCTGGGAAAGAGCGAGTGGGCAGCGGTGGAATCTGCAGTGGAGGCAGATGGGGGTTTCTCGCTGGGCTGACATGATCCTTGCTCTTGCGGTAGGTTTGGAGGGAGATGGAGGGACGCAGGGTGGTGCTCTGGAGGCTTTGGGTGATTGCAGGGAGTGCAGGGGTAACCGTGCCTTTCCTTGTGGTGTTTGTGAAGGACTTGGGGGAGGATTGTGCTGGCCTTGGTGAGGGTTTTCTGGGGGAGTGAAGGTGGTGGTTAGGGTTGTACTGGCGCAGATGGTTTTAAACACGCACTACCAAAGCCCAGTTCAGGATCCAAGGGTGATGCTCTGACAAAAATCTGATTCCTGTCTTAATTCCCAGCAACGCTGTTGTCCTGGAGTTGTTGGTGTGCTGGTTTCATCTCTTTCATGGGCTGTATAACAACAAGCTGTAGCTATGTCTCTTCTCCCTTGTTTTTTTCTGGTTCCATAAATATAGACCAAGGATGTGTGTGTTTGCCAACTGATATATCATAAGGGTGTAAATACTAATTATTTTTTATCAGATTTGACTTCTGGAGCATGTAATTGCTATTTGGAGTTTCAGCTTCATAGTTTGTATTAATTTGGCATCTTTAGTCATCTTTTAATTGGCTTTGATTGTGCTTTGAAGATGATGGACTTCCAGTTAATGTGTGTGGAAGTATTTTAAACACTGGCTTTGCGTAAGCATTGCTAACTACTCATTTTTGAAGGCAGTAGGCATTTACAAAGGAGCTCACTTACATTACTATAGAGTATTAACTGATAAAGTGTTTGGTAATAATTTTGAAATTAGGCCATGAATGTACTTTTAGGCATTCTGTGATAGCAGGTGGAACTAGTCAC
Source organism: Tetrax tetrax (assembly GCA_009806455.1). Lineage (NCBI taxonomy): Eukaryota > Metazoa > Chordata > Aves > Otidiformes > Otididae > Tetrax > Tetrax tetrax. The sequence goes on from WHYT01016800.1 coordinate 479,813, forward strand.
TTGATAACATTTGTTTTGTCATCTGTATCTGATCCTCATCAATTTGCAGATTGACTACTAATCCATCACCACTTACAGCTCTATTCTGACAGTGACAGACGTTGAATTTAGGCAGATACCTCCAGCTCTCAGAGGGCCTGCTTTTCAGTAAGTGGTCAAAACCCAAAGCATTTTGCTGTTGGTCAGTTTAAATGTACATACAGAAGAGAGAAACTGTTTTCTGTTTGTGGAGAACTGTACTCACCACATTTGTGTGGTGTTTTAGGACTTATTTGTTCATTTCCCTATTCAGACGAAAATACCTAGTTGCAAATTTTACTGCTGATTCCACAAGTTCTCAGAAGGTATTTAAGTATTCTTCTTAAATATGTGGTTATCATGTGTTTGCAGAGGAAACTCCCATTTTAAGCAGACTTGCTGGATGGTTTTTATAACGTCCTAAGTATCTGAAGGACCAATTCCCTTGCTGCTGTTTTCACATTGTTCAACAACTGGATTCTGCTTTGTATAAAGCTGGAGGTCATGGTAGTCCCAAAAAAGCCTTTTAATGTTTCTTTTGTAGCTAAAGAGGGTGTTCATACACAGCCACATAGGCTGTAAAAGGTGTGTGTATGTGAGTGTGGAATAGGAGGTCTTTTTCAGATTTCTTCAGCTTTTTACTATGCTTATTGGCTGATTAGTGTTAGTTGCTGTTGGTTTTTCTTGGCTGTGTCACTTTCTGTAGAGCAGAGTTAAGTATAAAATTCTCCAATAGTGACATACTGCCATAATTAGAGTAATTTGGGTTGGAAGAGAACTCCAGAGATCATCTAGTACAGACTCTGGTACAAGCGGGGTCAATTAGATGAGGTTGTTTGTGACCACGTCCAGTTGAGTGTGACTGTCTCCGAGAGTGGAGATCCCACAGCCTTTCTGAAGTGACCGTCTATTAGTGATCCTTGTGCTGTGCCGTTATGCTTTCAGCATAGCCTTAGTTTCCCCTATGAGTTATACTGCTTGACACCAGTTTATTCTGCCCGCCTGTATGCCCTTTGTCATCGTAAAGACTTTCTGGTCTTGTTTTTGTAGCTTATGCAAGAGTTGCTTTATGTCCGGCTCACGGTATGAGTCCACAGCACAAGCTCCTAAAGATTTTAAATGGGGTGTTAGTGGCTGTAAGAGATTATGATGGATACAAAATCTTACCTTATCTCTTAGATGTCTGCAAAACTGACAAGTGAACCTTGCACGTCGGAGGTGAGCTGCACTACAGAGGCACTGTGTTTTGATTGAAGCTCTGAACGTGAGTTGCTGAGCTTGACTTTGCAGTTTGCATAGATCACGACTGATTGTGTCAGGAGCAGATGACTGTACACGCGGCTAATGTAATATCGAATACAATTTGCAAATACAAAGGAGTGAAAACCTTCCCAGTTAAGGGATTTTGTGATACTGAAGTTTGATATTGGGGAGACAAGGACTGATAGCTGAATAAACTAAAAACACTTAAGTAGGACATTCCTCTTTTGAGCTTATCCCCTTTTGAGATCGGTGTATAATTATAGTGAGTACAATATAAATGTAGCGAGAGACAATTTGAGGAGTGGTGACAATACGCATAAACAAGCAGAAGAGGAAGGGGAGGCACAGACAAATGCAGTGACACACTTGTTCAGGATCATCGAGCAGTTAATTTCAGAGCTGGGAACAAAATGAGCTCCAGGCTAGAACCTGATTTGGCTGTCTCCCAGGGATTTTGAGATCCAGAGATGAAAAAAAAACTTCAGAAAAGAGCAAATACTAAAGGTACTAGATCATAATCTAGTACTAGGTGTCCTAGATTACAGCTGAATGTAAAGCAATCTGAGTGGCCACGGAACTGCAGTGAAGATTAGTGCCTTCAAATTATATCTTTCCAGATTTTTTTTTTCCAATCAAGCTCTTAGCCAGAAAGTAAAAGCAGAAAAAAACTTAAATTTTAGAATGGTTTAATTGAATAGATTGAAATGAATGATCGAATTGAATACTTTGTTAAAACATGCGGTTTGTCCTTAATACCAGTTACTGTATCAGAAAGAGCAAAACCTAAAACTAATCCTGTTAAGCTTCCAAAGTAGCTGCACTATGATACCTGTTTTTAAAAGAACTAATCCTTTGGAAAAAAAAAATCTGAATGGTTGAAGGTGCTGTTGAACTTGGCATACCAAATAGAGGTCTAACTCTCTTACTGTTTTAAGTCTAAATATTTACCTTTTAAAACTTGGAACAAAACCCATTTGATTTCTAAGGATTTAATACTGTGTAAAAATGTGTGTATTTTTTTTTTTTTAAAAGAGCCTGATGCTTTTTTTCTTTTTTTTTTTTCCTCAAAAATATTTTTTCATGAAAGTATCAGAGATCAGTGCAGTGTTTTGAGTTACTAACTGGTATGGTATAGCAGCTGGTATGGTCATGGCCACACTTGAGCTGGGTTTCTGGGTTATCTCTTCCAGCTATTTGGTACCAGTCCACCCTTTCTCTGATCTGAAGGTGTGCTGACACAACCACGTGCACAGTTGCTCTTTAGCCTTTACCTGAGCTAAAATAGGTACTGCAAAATGTTTTGGAGAAAAATACGGGGGATCTTTGGATGTCATCCAGTAGAATGTCCTCCGCTCCCTGATAAAAGCAGGACCACCCTCAAGGTGAGTTCCAAGCTAGAGCTAAGGAAATCGTACATTTTCACAAATGACACATTTTGTGAACGAAGACTAAGGAGTGCTTGTACGTTGGTGAATCTAAAGGTGGTAAACCTCTGAAAAGGTAAAGCAGGGAGGAGCGGGAGCAGTGACATGCTGCTGCCCAGCGCCTCCTTTGCTGCCTTGTAGCCAGAGCAGCCTGCTGCCCACAGCTCTCAGTGCTCTGAAGTATACGTGTTGCCAGTTGGGTTTTATTTTTACTGGACACATTCAGGAATAGGATACTTGAATGCCCACCCTGCCGTGATTCACGACTTAATTTGAGCAAATAATTAAGCATATTTCAGTGTAAAAGCTTGTAAAGCGGCTGTGGTGTGTGACAAGTGCGGATGTTGCTCTACTGGAGTTTTTTTCTGAACACGTTGGAAGGACTCTGCGGCATGAATTCCCTACTCAGTAAGCAGGGAGGAGATCAGAGGGGCTTTTCTGATGGGGTCTTTCAGACTGCTCTTCTTTCTTGTAACTCTCTGCCTGTTTTCCAGTGCTTCAGGAAGATTTATTTTGTTGTTATGTTAGTAAACTGCAGCCATTTGTCTTCAAATTTGTTTTGGAAAATAGTCTGCAGGTGGATGAGCACAACGAGCGGGATTGCATAAGCCCTGTTTTCCAAGGAGATCAGGGTTAAATAGCAAGTCTCAAATGAAGTGATGCGGTGCTTTTTACTGAAGCCAGCAAGCTCATCTCCCAGCTCTGGTTAGGGAGCTACTCAACTTCTGGATAAAGGTTGGTCATATAAAATCAATCAAAATTTCTGAAGCTCGTTAAGAACAGCACATGTGGGTTTTGTTTTCTTTTGGTTTTCATGTTCTGGCAATGTGGAGAACTGAGAAACATCCTGGGTACAAAGGAATCACAATTGACACATTCTGATAATCTTTAGCAATCTCCCTCTTTCACCTTCCAGTTTTCTTCTGTAAAACACACAAAGCAACTAGGCAAGTTTTATGACTAAATACTAAATGTTAGCTTGTTTCCCTTTTTTCAGATGCTGTTTGGAACTGGGGAGTGACAAGGAATCAAACCTGAAGAGATTCATGAGATTCATAGCATTTCTGGTTCTTAGAACCAGAAGAACTCATTACAAATCTGTCAGTCAGCTCTTGCTTTGATAGTGACAGATGTGTATACTCTGTAATTACAAAGTTTATGTTTAAGAGTTTTACTGTGCTTGAAGACTGAGTCAGTCTGAAGGATTGCCGCTGTCCTTATAATATTGGTTAGGGGTTGGGTTTTTTGGTTTTTTTTTTGTTTTGTTGATAACTGACAAGAGTGGCCCTCTGGCTATAGCATAAATCACAACAACTAGTATTTGTTAGTGGCTCCGAGAGAAAAGTGCTTGATCTGCCGACAGGAATGTGCCTCCTCCCCTTTATATTGCCCTGCTGTTGTGTGACTGGTTGCTTTCCTCTTATATCCAGATGTTATAGACAAGTCATAAAGGTCAAAATTGATAAAAAGTATGAAGTAGCAATGTGTTCGAAGTTGCTTCAAAAACTTTGTGATGAAAAAAGGCTCACAGGAGGCATCTGACTTCAGATTGTTCCCAATGCTAAAACCTGCAACCCATAAAGAATAGATCTTGTCATCTTCATTTATAAAGTGGAAAAGATCTGAAATGTTGAATAGCTGAAAAGTGAAGTAGATATTGTTGTGATGAAATCTGCGTCATATTTTGAGTTGGAAAAATGAGCATGCGAAAATTATGTACAACTTTAAAAAAAAAATGCAGAAAGGGATGCAGAGGAATAGTGAACTATGTCAGTGAAGATCCATCTGATCTTAAGACTGTGAGATTTCAGTGGAATAAATTTCCAGACTGAAGAATAAATGTGAGGTTTTGTATTTATTCTTTATCTTCTCTCCCCTTGACAGTAGTTGTTCATAAAAAGTCGATTGTTCCTTCTGTCTAGAAACTTTCCACTTTATATTTTTTAACTCTGAACAAAGTGTCAACAACAGAAAAAAAAAAAATCTTTCTTTTGCTCATGAAAGACTTTTCCTGATTTTGAAGCTTTAGAAAGAATCAGCTAGTCTGGCCTGCACCATTCAGGATTTCTTTTAGCAGGTGCTTGCTTAAAATCTAGTAAAGGTGGACTGTCCCAGAAGAAAACTGAACTTGGGAGTAATCTCCACGTTATTGTTGCAGGCTGTGAATGTCTTGGCACTGTCAGGACAGGTAGAAAAAGCCCTTCTGTTGGATTCACCTTCATGCCAGGCAAGGAGAGCTGGAGATGGTCTGTCCCTAGCAATTCAGCTCCAAAGCCGGCACAAGAACAGAGAGAATGGTGGAGTTTAGTCCCGTCGTGTCTTGCTCATTAGGGTTTTTTCTACTGGAGATCAACAGATTAAATGACACCTGAAAATGAACTAAGCAGCACTGTTTGGGATGTGCTTTGAAAATGAGACTGCCTCTCAAGAGTACTTGGTTACTTAAAACAGATGTCAGTGAGGCTGCCTAACGTTGCTGTTAAACCTGAGAGCAAGGGGCCAGCACAGCCTCCAGCTTGGTTGTGATGCTCGAGTTCAGAGTCAGGTACCCGTAGAGGTTTTTCCTACCACCATTCCCCAAGCAAATGGAGAAGATCAGTATTTAATGAGAACATCCAGAGTAATGATTTACTGGTTATGATTTTGAGACTGCTAGTTGGTACTTGGTGGCTATTACACAGTCAGTGCAGTTTTAGGTCAAAATGCCTCTCCTGATTGCAGACTTTGGTACTGGTGCCAGCTGTTGATGTTGCTGTATTTGATGTGTGAAGAAATGTGATCCAGTCTCATGGCCAACAGTGTCATAAGAAAGATGAGTCAAGTCTTATTCACGTGCATTTTTCAGCCCAGTACAGATCTGGAAACTGTAGGGAAATAGGAGAAAAAGGTGAAAAACAACGTGCAGTGTGGTGTGATGTTTGGTGGTGGTGATTTATTTTTTATTTCCCCCCCTCCTTTTCAGCATGTTTGAATTGACCCTGTTTCCACTGTTCCTCAGATTTCAGCTTCGTACATGGCAGAGGAGATGTTTGCTAGTGATCAAGCGGACTATGTGGATCTCTTCGGCCTTCCACTAGCTGTAAGGCCAGTGTTTTTCCTCTTAAAATTCAGAAGTGCTATCACTGTAGACCTTAGAGTGAGGATGAAGCACTCAGCATCTCAGATTAGAAGCTTTAGATTAAAGCTGGTCAATTATTTATCATGACAATTGTTAATACACTTGTTCTCCAGATTGATAGGTTTGCTGACAGTCTGGCACCCGGAGGGCTGCCCTTCTGTGTTAGCAATTGTAAGCATGCAAGTTTAGGCAGGATATTACCTGTGCATGCGATGATTTCTTTACTGTGGGGCCACTTTAATGAGCTCTTTACTGTGATGGAGCTGCGGAATGTTGGGAGCAGGCTTTTCTGTTAAGAGAGGCTGGATTTACTGGGAGTTAGGTGTCTTAATCTGCTGCAGTCTGACTGTATGCTTCAGCAGATTTTGGGAAGGGTGTGAATGATTAGCAGCTCCACAGATTTCTGTCAGTAGTTGAAATGATAGTTAATTAAATGTGTCAGCTTTAAAAGCACTCAAGTAGTGTGCAGTGCAAACATAGAATAATAATGTTTGGGCTCTGTTAGAACAACTGACTGGCAGAACGGAACAAAAATCCTTACCCTGAAGGACTTGACTTCCTGTGTGCCTGGAATTACCTTCAATAACAGTGGAAATGAGAACACAGAGGAATACTGTTTCCTTCCCACATTGCTTCTTTGCTGAGATGTGTCACTTAATACCATCATTAAATTCATACCTCTGAATAATGTCAATAAAACCCCAGAACTCTGACAGGGCAGTCCAGTGCTTGGTCAGACAAGGAGCTGACAGTGTGCAGCCGGGTCGTGGTGGCTTGTCACTTTTAATGAGGAAGTGTGGTCCTAACTGGACATCTTACTTTTCTGATCCACACAGAGGAACATGTCTCTTGTGACGAGGAAACTGTATTTCTAGGGTACAGTATTTATGTAGTAAAAACTGGAGTTGACAGTCTGTCATCTCCTAATCATTTCTTTTGATGCCTCTTCAGACCCGTGTTACTTTTTAGACTTAATAGTGGGTGTGGCTACTTCATGTCAGGATTTCCCCCCCCCTTTTTCCATAAGGTGGGAAATCTCTCATTTCTGTGCCTGGATAAAAGTAGATATAATAATCTTTGCTGCACTGCTTCGCTCGCTTTTCCTTTAACGATTTATTAAAGCTCATAAAGTAACCTTGTCCTCTAGAGAGCTTGGCCCTTTTCATATAGACCTTGATTAATTGGAAATTGAATTATAATGGACCTCGTAGATGTCAATAGAATCTGCATTTAGCTGCTGATTTGAAGGGTCTGGAAATACAAGCCTAGATTAAAAAAAAATGGTTACAAAAGAAAGGAAGAAAGCACTTCTGCTTTGTCCGCCTAGTAGAAATGTCTGCAACTGCAATCTTGCCTCTTAGGTAGTTACGTTTATTTTTTTAAACATACAACACAGTCTGGGATAAGTTTTCCAGCTTCAAGGCAGGCATTTTTGCAGAGAGGAGGAGGATTGCCCCCTCTCTCCCAGTGTGAAAATATTTTCTGTTCAGAAACATCATTTTCTTCTGTCGTTTTGACCCGACTTTTTCACATGTCCGCAGTGACCGTGTGTAGTATTTTGCTTCATCTCATACAAGAATCCCAAAATTTTGATGGGAAAGCATTACAGTTTCTCTCTGTGGTCTCTTTTTCTTTGGTGTCTGTTTTATTTATGGGTTTTTTAATGCAAAGGTGGTGTGTGCCTCTGCCTGTAGGGAAATTCTGCAGTTGTGGAGTGAATCAGTCTGTTGAGTGCAGTGATTTTCAGCCCTGTCCATTTCCAGGAATGCCTGTCTACCACTACTGGTAGAAAAAATAAGCAGAATCCTGATAATATGTGTATGATTTGGGTTTCTGAGACCTGAAAACTTCTCACTTCCCACCCACACTCCTCTCCATGTCATTGCAAATTGGATGCGCATCCACGGAAGACCGCCGGGCTTGCACAGGAAAACTGGACCTCTTCCCTGAAATTACCCAGGGACTAGGTTGTACTTGATCTTCCAATATTTTCTAAGCTTCTGATTGGAAGCCCCTAGGGATGTGTTTTCAGGAGGAGAAAGAAAGGCATTATAGGGTGCTGCCAGTGAGCACGTTTAGCTCGTGTTGTGTGTGTGTGTAATTTGGACCTGCCACTGGGTTAGCAGGCAGACCCTGCCTGACCCCTATTCACGTTTGTAAGCGGATGCTTTATGAGTGGTTTCCACATCAGGTGGCATTTGCAGCTTTGGCACCACACAGCCGAAGTTTTATGGCCTTCAGTTCTATGTCACTTTTGTTTAACAACCTTAATTGATTTTTGCGAAGTGTTCACGGCTGACTGACTCCCTCAGTCTCTCCAGAGCGGTCCAGTGCATGGGATTATCCCGGGGTGACCCAGTGGAGCCTGGTACTTGGACCAACAAGCGTTCCCCCTGTACTTCTGCTGTGCTGGCACAGAGGCTGCTGTGTCCGTATGGAGCGGGGACGCCTCACTCCTGGAGAAGCCTGCTCGGGAGAGGGAGCTGGCTCCTTCTACCTGAGTCTGCAACTTGTTTCTCTTTTTTATTTATTTTTTCCCCAGCCATGTCTCAAGCCGTGCAGACGAACGGGACGCAACCTTTAAGCAAAACATGGGAGCTCAGTTTGTACGAATTGCAAAGAACGCCTCAGGTAATACGTGTTAAAGAGCTGGCCTTTATGCCAAGGCTTAGTTTTTATACTTTTTAAAACGTGAAGCTGACGTTTAAGGTTTTCTTTTTCCTTTAGGAGCGTTAGCTGCCTACTTTAAATTACAGTGTATGTTAAAAAAATCCTTCCAAAACAAAACCTGTCCTATAAAATTTAAAAAGTAAACTGATGTATCGTCTTTATTTGTTTTCCTTGCTTTAGCAGTGTGTGTGTGTGTGATGTGGTTGTGTATGTGTCTTGTTTCATCCTTTTACTGTGTTCCTCTTTAAGAGAATAGTAAAACATTCCACCTCTGTGAGGGAGTTACTAAATTCCATGAAAGAACTTTTACTGTATTTTACGCTAGGAAGCAATCACTGATGGCTTGGAAATCGTGGTGTCACCCAGGAGCCTGCACAGTGAGCTGATGTGTCCCATCTGTTTGGATATGTTAAAAAACACCATGACCACAAAGGAATGCTTGCATCGCTTCTGTGCTGACTGTATCATTACAGCCCTCAGGAGTGGGTATGTAAATATCAGTACAGGGAAAAGGGGGTTCACTTTAGATGAAAATGTGATCAAGGAAATGCTCTAAGTCCTGGGTGTTGATGTGGAGCAGTTACGTGCCTGTACACTGCAAGATTCTGAATGTGTAGCACACCTTTCGTATTCCATTCTTTTGTGTTCAGCCGTATGTGGCAGAGCAGAACTGGCCTTTTCTTTTTTCTTTTTTTTTTTTTGTTTTGCTGTTACTGGACCTAAATATATTCCATTACTTACAAAAATGAGTCTTGTTTCCCTTTATTCTTCCTTTTCCTAATAATACATTGCAAATTATGTGGCCTTTCAGCAGTAGTGTGCTTCACTACTTGAAACAACCTACGCTGACATACAAGTAATTTTTCTTGTGTTCTTCAGTTACAATTTCATATTTTCCCAAAAGCAATAGAATCCTGAGGTGACCAACAGCGGTTAAGTCAGTGATGTATCTGTTTCTGATCATGGCAATTACCTGTGTTCAGAGGTCACACGTAATTTGCTGGGCCTGTGTAAATTTGGATGAGTAATTAGCAAAAATATATTAGAAGGAAACAAGAAAACCATCAGGAGTAAAGACACCAGTGTTTCAGCTTTTGATGCCTCTTCCTCTTACAGGAAAAAAATGATGTGAACCTGACGTTCTAGTTAAATGAGAAGAATACGGTAGGGAGGACAAAACTGTGTTTTACTTTTGCCAGTAATTAGTGCTTGAACGACAGAATAGGTTCCTTATCTTTGTTTTGTCCTGTGACAGTTTGCTTAAACATACTTTAAAAAAAAAAAAGAAGTAGGGAGATATGTGTTTGGGGTTTTTGTTTAAATATCTGGAACTACCTGATCTGTCAAAAGACAAAAGCCTGATTCTACATTTACTATAAATACTGCGGCTTGGGGAGTGCTTTGACTAAGAAATGCAGCATTAGGGCAGACTTGTTAGGATTCTTTTCTCTCTTCTTGTTCATGTCTAGCAACAAAGAATGTCCCACATGTCGTAAAAAGCTAGTTTCAAAAAGATCACTGAGACCAGATCCCAATTTTGATGCTCTCATCAGTAAAATTTATCCAAGCCGAGACGAATATGAAGCTCATCAGGAGAGAGTGCTAGCCAGAATCAGCAAGCACAATAACCAGCAGGCTTTAAGTCACAGCATTGAGGAAGGATTAAAGATTCAGGCTATGAACAGGTATGTAATCCATGTCACTTGCCCACATGTGACCTTGTTTACCTTAACACACTGTCTGTCCTCACTCCCTCTATAGCTTGAGATTCCCTGTCTCTCCTCTGAAGTCTGCCAAAGTAATTTTTGACCTTTTGTGTAATAGAAACCTTTGCATTGTTCCCTGCAACTTCTGTGGCAGCTGGATGTAGACAGCAAATTTCAGTTTAGCTTTACCAAATTATGGCTGTCATGTCTTAGATAATAAACTGTGATGCAATGAATCCTATACCAACATATTACCATTACATGCAAATAAAGGCACATAATGCCAGAATTTAAGGTTTAGTTACAACTTAATTTAGCAGGCAGGAATAGATGGTGTTTACACAGTAGTGAAATTCTGGGTGTCATTTAAACCAAATTAAATTAACCAAATTAAACCCAGCCAGCTGGGAAGGAGGCCCCAGACTTTATGTTGTGGTGAAGCAGGGCGTGATTTATATTTTTAATCACATGTGGATTCACATTTAGATGAAAATAATGGTCAGAAATTGGCTGAAAAATAAAAATAACTGCATGAAGTTAAAAATTATCTTAAATCACATCTAAAAGGTGTTTGAGGGATACAGAAAAATCCATAGTCTTGTCTATGTGTATCCTTCTAGAGAAAGAATTTTTTTTTTTTTTTTCCCCAAACTTTAAATGTGTGTGCGTATGTCTAACTTCTGGCACGATGGAGACTGGGAAAGGGAGGGGTCATAGAAGCACTGTGAGGTCGTACACTGGGTGAATTCTGACTGCGGATGAAATTTATTTCTATCTATTTCTGATCAGGTTACAGAGGGGCAAGAAACAACAGATTGAGAACGGCAGTGGAGCCGAAGATAACGGTGACAGTTCACACTGCAGCAACGCCTCAACACACAGCAATCAGGAAGCAGGGCCTAGTAACAAGAGGACCAAGACATCGGATGATTCTGGGCTAGAGCTGGACAATAACAACACAACTGTGGCAATAGACCCCGTCATGGATGGTGCGAGTGAAATCGAATTAGTCTTCAGGCCTCATCCAACCCTCATGGAGAATGATGACAGCGCACAGACGAGGTAAATGTCTTCTATTCCTCCTCCTGTATTCCGCTCTTATTTTCTGGTGCTTTTGTTTTCTATCACTCTTTGTGGCTTTTTAAAATCAATTTACTTAGGTCATGCCACGTCCTCTTTAACTACATGACCTCCTTCCCTCTTTCCATTGCAAGTCAGGTAGATGGTACTGCTCAACTATTACCAAGAACACCGTAACAATTTGTTTTAAGCCTTTGATCACAAATAAAGATGTTTTTGAGGGTTTCTAGCTCTGCAGTTCACGGTAGGGACTAGGATGATGGTATAATATCAGCCTCTTTCTACTTATTCTAAGGTTCTTCGGGAATAAACAGACCTTGCATAAGTGTCAGCAGTTTTTGGAACAGCTTTGTGTCAGCAGGATTTGTAGGCTGGGAGCTTTTCCTGGCATTTTTTCAGGATCCAGTGCAAGTGCAGACTGCAAATTTTTGATCACAGCAATGAGCACTCTCACAGAGTTTTCCTCAGATCTCTTCCTGGCTTTCTCTCCTGATGAGACATCTCTCTGTAGTGCCTATAAATATATTATAAGCTTCAGCCAGCTTTGCTTTTGGTTTGGAATCACAAGGGAGTTCTGGGGGTTGTTCTGAAAGGCAAAGAGAAAGCTGAGCGTCTGGGAGAGGCCTCTGCAGCATTTGTGCAGACTTGAATTATTGCCTGAAGAATTAAAGTGAGAACAGATAGGGAGACAATAAGGAAGAGTAACTTTAATGAGGTGCAGAGTGTGTTGCATATATAGCTCTCACACCTTATGGCTTTCTGTCCAGGCACTTCTGACCAGATGTAGGCTCAGAAGCTTTCAGCAGTCACCAGTAGTTCTCAAAACCCCTTGAGAGCCTGTTACTAGGTTTTTCATCTTGAGCAGATGACAGGGCAATGCTGTCTTCTCTCTAAAAAGACCAGGAGAGCCTGTGGGAGAAGTGTCAAAAAGATGTAAGGACACTTTGGAACAGTATAATTTGGTAATCTGCTTGCATGTCATGGGTGAAAGCAATTAATATTCCTGTTTGTGAGCTATTCAAGCCTTTTCATGCTTGATGCTTAATATTAGAGGATATTCCAGATGTCTTGTTCCCGTACCTGCAACTGAAACGTTTTTGATTATCTTTGTGGTCGTTGTCACAGATACATCAAGACCTCAGGCAATGCCACCGTTGATCACTTGTCCAAGTACCTCGCTGTGAGACTGGCTTTGGAGGAGCTTCGCAGCAAAGGAGAATCAAACCAGATGAACCTTGACACGGCCAGTGAGAAGCAGTATACCATCTACATTGCTACCGCCAACGGGCAGTTCACTGTAAGTGGAACTTCTCTCTAAGAGTAAAAGTGAGCAGCAGTACATCTTTGATCCAGGTTTCATTAACAGCCACTCAGCTGGACTTTTCCTCAGTTGGCTTAGGGGTAAAATTCATAGCATCAGCAGATCAGTTCCTCCGTAGGAAAACATAGACAGCAAAAGCTTGGTTAGTAGAAAAGGAGCCATATAAATTGCTCAGGAAAAATCCAGTGATGGCCAGCAACTGCTAGCTGACTTACGCCAGTATTTTACAGTTAAAATTGAAGAGGAAAAATATTACTTCATCTGAGAATCTTGTTTCAAGCGCAGATAGCTCTAGCAGCAGAAAGTGCCTATCATAAGGTGGCGTTTCTCCACTTCCATGTAGGCTTCTAATATTCCACTATGGAAGAACTGTGGGTACGCTTAGGGAAGAATCCCTCCTCTCAGTTGCTGACTTCAGAATATGCAGATAACAAGGCAGTATCACAGCTGGATTGAACTCTGAACTTGGTCTTACATTTGGGATTTATCTGAATAAAATAAGTCTTCTGGTTAAGAGATTGGCAGATGCTTTGCAATGAGTCTCTTTCAAACAGCTTTCAAACACTACAGGTTGTCCCTTAGACAAAAGCAGAGATGATTCTGGTGTAAATACACATCTGCTACTGTTTGCAGAGAGAGGAAAGACAAAAACTCAAGCAGACTTATATATTTATGACTCGAGGGGGCCTACAGGAAAGATGGGGAGAGGCTGTTCAGTAGGGCCTGTTGTGACAGGACTAGGGGTAATGGTTTCAAAATAGAGGGAGATAGATTTAGATTGGATATTAGGAAAAAAAATTTGTACAATGGGAGTTGTAGAACTGTGGCTCAGGTTGCCCAGAGAGGTGGTGGATGCCCCATCCCTGGAAACGTTCAAGGCCAGGCTGGATGAGGCTCTGAGCAACGTGATCTGGTTGGAGACGTCTGGCAGGGGGGTTGGACGGGATGGGCTTTGAAGGTCCCTTCCAACCCAAACCGTTCTGTGAGTCTGTGATTCTTTGATATTCACTTTGCAAAAATGTTTATTGGTGCTGTTTTTGTGAGACCAGCAGGAGTTCGGAATAGCTTGCATAGTTGCTTTTTGATGTTGAGTGGTTAGCCAATGCCTTGTTCCACACTATCAGTGACTTCTTTAAGTTGGCACGTTTCTCTGATTTAGTTGCCTGTTGTTACAGTACTACCAGTGCAAGCCATCAGATGTATTTCTTTTCTGTTTTGGTTTTCTCTTCCAGGTATTAAATGGGTCATTTTCCTTAGAACTGGTCAGTGAGAAGTACTGGAAAGTGAACAAACCCATGGAACTGTACTACGCGCCAACAAAGGAACATAAATAAGCTGTGCTGGAAAACTGAGATGGGACTAACTCTTTTTATAGCGATGACTTCTTTAGTATTAAAAGAAGGCACCACCATTACCTTCATGGACAATACACGTGATGCCTTCAGGCTCTCTCAGTATACTTATTAATATGATTAGACAGTATTCTGGGTTGTATTTAATTTAGTCTTTGTTTTGGGTTTTTGGTTTTTCCCTAGGAGACTAAATGACCTTCTCCAGTGCATTCCAGTGTTTGACATGCTTTTTTGTTCCTAATGCATGATAACTGAATGAGTGTTCCGGTTTGGAATGTCTTAATTTTGTCCAGGTAAATCTGGATTTCTAATACATTTGACACAGTTACAGTAGCCTCTGTGAAGTACTGAGCATTGGATGGCTAAGTCAGTCTATTCAATAATCACATGCGCCAAGGAATGTGTTAAATGTTGTAATTTGCTAACGGCTATCCATATAAAAGTCTGGGAGAGAATTGCTTTCTGATAGTCTTGCAGCTAGAGGTCATCCGATTCCCTACAGGAGATTTTTTAGTCATTTTCTTGTGAACAAATAGAGCTGTCGTGAGAAAACTGACGCTTTAAAACCTCGCTCTTTACTGGGCGTAACACTTCAAGGTGATTCATGAGATGACTGGTTTGCTTTTTAATGACTGTTTCAGACAAAAAAACCCCAAACAACCCAAACACATAACTCTTCCCCGTGTAGAACGTGCCAGTCCTGATGCACACTGCAGCTTCCTGTCTGGCCCCCGTGGCAGCGTTACCCTCACAAGCTCAATTGAACAAAATCTTCGGGAAGTTTTACAGCCCTGCTCAGTTCCCTGTAATAACAGATTTTTATTGTGAATGTATCAGAACTTTCTGCAAAGAACTGTCTTCAAAAATTTTATTTAATCAAATCCCCGAAATTCCTGCACGCTGACACAATGCAACGTCAAAATGCTTTGCTTTGCAGAATTTGTACTGCCCCAGCTGCGAGCTTATCCAGGCTTCAGTTTGAGTAGGGAGGACTTCAGCCATAAGCTGCTTGAATTTTTTTTTTTAATTTTTTTTTTTTTTCCCCTCCTTCACCATAGCTTTAACAAACATGGCTTAGCACTTTGGAAGACAATTTTAGTACTTGACAAGTTTACCATTTAGTGTCTTAAATTTAGGTTCAAGTTTTAAAACGTGGTGGTAGGCTGTTGTGTGAAGTCCAGTAGCTACTGTTTGTTTGCATGTTCAACTCCTCTTCCTCCGGACCTTGCTGTCACTGAAGGGGGGTTGCGTTACCTACTGGCACTCTGTCTGAAGGGAAATGGTGTGACTGGGAGATTCCCTTTGCTGCAAGACTTCCTGAAGCCTCCACCTGTTTGCACCTGAAGCTAGAAGCAAAGAGTTGCTATGATAGGTGAGAAGTAGTAATACTTTAAACCATATGGTGTTGCTCCTCCTTTGTCTTGCCTGCAGTTAGACTGGTTTTGGCATGCGGTACGTCAGTATTCCGATCCTCGGGGATTCTCTTGGGAAGGAAGTACCCTTCCTTCGCTTCTGACTTTCAAGCCTAGCACTTGTAAATACGTGTCCATTCCAACTGCTGTTTCAGATCTGCTTTATCCCAATGTGAAAACTGCACAGGCTTCTTTGAGTAGTTTTATTATTTTCCTCTTACTGGAAAGACTTGGATTTTTGTGACACGAAACAGAAGTTTTCACGCCCCAGAACCCAGAGGGGGCAGTTTTTAAGGAAATATTATTCATGACTTTCTGGTGAAATGTTGCATTGTATACGCTAGTAGTGCATGTCCACTAAATATAATCTGGGGGGTGGGGGAGTGGTGATAAGTGCTTTAAATTTATGGGGAAACTTCTAGATTAGTTGCAGCATACCTTCCCCTTGTGATAGCTAAGGTGAATGTCCAGTCCCTTAAGCAAGAGGGGTGTTTGTGAAGCTGAGCAGTCTTTCTAGGAGCTGTCTGTCACTTTGTCCCCAGTTCTTTAAAAAGCGTGGGAGACTGTGAAGCTTTTATTTTCATGTTGTAGTGAACTTACTGAATATTTATGTTCTTTAAATATTATATATATTATGTAGTTGTTTGATTAAACCATTGATTGCACTGTGACGCTTTAGTGCTATAAACTATTTTATTT
Source organism: Tetrax tetrax (assembly GCA_009806455.1). Taxonomy (NCBI): domain Eukaryota; kingdom Metazoa; phylum Chordata; class Aves; order Otidiformes; family Otididae; genus Tetrax; species Tetrax tetrax. The sequence goes on from WHYT01016800.1 coordinate 495,876, forward strand.
TCAAAATGACTTTACTTTTTAAAGCCATTTTATTTTTGAAGTACATGATGTGTTAGGTACAAGTAAGCCTAATCACTCTAGTCACACTGAAATTCTCAGACTGACAAAAAAAAAAAAAATCCAGAAATTCCAGTGCTGTTTCCTCTGGTAATTCATAAAAGAAACCCTTTGGATAGTTTTTGTTGGTTAGCACTGCAGCGTTTGTGGTTGTCCAGCAGAAAGGGCGAGTAGGTGCAGCTGACCTCCACTGTTACAGTCTGTTGGAACCAAGGGAGCTCCTCTGCCTGTTACATGCTGTATCAGATCCTGGGAAATGGGATGAAGGATTTTCACAGCACTCGGGTTAAACACAACGGAAGGTGCTGGGTTTAACTGAATATTAAGCAGCTTCAACAGAAGACAGTGTAGGATAACTGTAACTAATCACTGAAGCTGAGGTACATTATTAAAACAAGTCAAGTCTGTTCCACTGTGTCTCTACAGTTGTTGTAATTTTTAACCAGAAGGATGCACCTGGAGTTAAGAGGGAATGCTTGTGTACACAGAGTGGGGTTTCTTGAGAAATGCTGAGCTAAATCCATTCTTGGATTGCGGAAGGAGGTCCCTTTCTTCCTGTACTCCCGCTGCTTGCTGTGCTGACTGATTTTCAGAGCCGCCTTTGAACAGTGTCAACTCCCTTAACGTTCCCTCCGTCACAGCCAAACAGAAAAGGCCCAGAGCTGATGTGCTCATGGGCAGCTAACAACTGAGCTCTGCTCTACGCAGGGGGTAGGTGGACACGTCCCTCAGCTAAAAAGCATTAGGGGTGACACTGTACCTACCCATACTGGTAACTGGATCATATCCTAAAACTTAAATTTTCCATCCTCTTCTGGTGTTTGTCCTCCACGAGGCTGACCAGCTGATGACCTAATACTGATTTTGGTACACTAATGGTTCCAGCAGTTAATCACTTCTGATTTGTCTGTTCAGCACAAACTACTGGCAAAGATCTGGCTGCATGTTGAAGGCCTGTCATTACCAACAGCGGCACACAAAGTAGTACACCACATACCGGCTCAGGCCTGGTGGTACAACATGGGTCAGCTCTAAGAATTTAAAAAGAAGCAGTAGTAAGCTTGCTTTATCCTGATTTCCTACTCTATCCAACCACGGCAATATGGATTACTCAGGTTCATCCAAACAGCTTTGGGTCATGCTGTTGTGAACAGAGCGCCCTGCGCTGCTGTGCTCCCCAAACCCTGTTTCCATACGGCACGAGGACAATGTACTGGTCCTACCTTCAAACAGAATCAGGCAACAAGGAGAAGCCCCTGAACAACAGCCTTCAACCAACACTAGTGTTCTGTCAACTAATTAATTGCAGAAGGACTGATCCTACCCGATGAACAACTGAGACAACTATTGAACAGCAAGAGAATTCTGAGAGGCCGGAGTTACAAACAGCCCTGCTGCTGGTCACTTAAACAGGCCAACTCCTTGTCCCACACTACAGCTGCTTCTGCCCGTCGACAGAGGAAGAGAGCCCGCGGTGTACGGACAAGCCTGAACTTCCCTGTCTCTGCCCCTCCTTGTGCACAGCTGTGAACGTGAAGGAGTAGTTGCTTTGACTTGGAAAAAAAGGCAAAATACCTTCTGTTACTTAGGAGGAGCTGTAAAAGTAATGAAAAAGATTTCCCCCAACAGGTTTCTGTTAAACTTTCTTTTTTAGCCTACTTTATTGTAATTGGAACGCTTTTGCTCCAGTTATGACTGAGTCTATCCCACTTAACACACCGCACACTTGAGTGTTAATATATCTGCAAGCAAAGCCTCCACCAGTCTCTCCGCTTAATTAATACTTAATTCAGAACAACTAGGGAACACTAACCTTTCTTTCTCCTTGCATTTATCTTTCCAGTTTGATCCCAAGTTATCTTCGGAAAGAAACTATAAGCACTGAATTTTTGAAGGAAGCTTAGTTTGTTGGATCAGTGCTGAAGCACAATCTACTCTCCCTTTTGTGGTGGTGTGTTTTTTTTGTTTTGTTTTGTTTTTTAATTAGGACAGAATGAAAATAACTCATTACTAAAGCAGTCCTGAATTTAAGATGGTATACGAGGCAATAACTTAATTCTGGCCTGATAGGAGCTTAGGAAGTTTTGCATAATCAGGAGTGTATCAGTCACGTAACTCTTGGTTGGTGCTCAAGGAGAGAGAGGCAGTACTCTTAGTGTGCAGTTTCAGAGATGGATAAATAAGAAAAAACACCCCCTCATAGTCTGCTCTTAGATAACCTGTCACTAGGCCAGGCTGAACACCAAACCTGTGGAACAGTGGAACGACTACTTCAATTGCAAGAGTTGTTCCCAATTCAAGTGAAATATCCAGAGGAGGTATCCGAGCAACGTTTGGGGGAAAGAAAGCGCAAAGTCAAGCTTATTTGGCTGGAATGCTGCCATATATTTAAAGAAATCAGAACCAACTACCCACACACAGTATCTTTGCTCGTTCACAGAAGAGATCTCTAACAGCTAAGGGTGTATTATTGACAAACTCAATGCAGAACTTCACCTAGACCTTCAGTCCGTGGTGCCTTGTCACCGTATCCTTCTGCAGGACACGCCCAAACGTCATCTCCGAACACACAACTACCCAGGGGGACTACCACAATTCACTATAAACGGAAGTTTCACTAACAGTCTTGGAACCAAGACTGGTCCTTTGCGTTCTCACTTGTCCGTGCTTGTAGGCAGAACTATGAAAACAGAACTGGATGCTAAATTACACGTGCAGTCTGAAGTTGGCAGTGTACTGAGTCAGGACTTTCCGGCTTGCTTAAATCCCATTTTATCCTGGGATATTTTATCATCTTAACATGACCTACCTCTAAATTCTAACCAGTCAGGTTTTAGGAATGATTCATTTTAGGAATATTCTGTTTCATATTAACCTCATGCTCAGAAATGCTTAAGACTTTTGGCCCCATCCACCTTCTGGATTCTGTGCTAGCAGTAAGGCTTTCAAAAAGACTCAGGAGCAGCCACAATGCCTCTGTGAAAGTGGATGTGAGCATAAAAGCAAGTAACTGTCTCGGAGACCTTCTCGCAGTAACAGTGCCTGGATCACACACGCTGTGATCGGGGGTAAGTTCTGCTACCGAATTCTAAAAAATATTTTGAAACTAAAATTGCAGGCAACTCAAATTTTCAAAATCCAGTTTGGTAGGAAGTACTGGTTTACTCGGAACAGCGTGTGCTTGCGAGTCTGTAATATCCTGATCTGTGAACACCACGACTTGCATTAATCAGCTGCGCAGTGAGTAGGGTAGCCTTTTGCGAACACGGCGGCAGCGACCGCAGATTTATCATCTTCCGGAAACTCCGCATCTTCTGCCTTGATATCTGCAGTAGCTTGAACCTGTTCTCCTGCCTGGATGTCTTCAGTTAGATGGACAGGGGCTTCTGCCTGCCCCCCTGCGTAGGTGGGAGTGCTGTACTTCATCAGGATAGTCTTAAACTGGGCCAAGGGCGCATTCGTGCGAACTCCCATAGGATCAAAGTGGGTTCTACTTACTCTGTACCCAGCTTCAGAGAGATAGTTTAAGAACTTATTTAACCTGAAAAAAAAATTAAAAAGGAGTTAACGCTCGTAAGGCTGATTCAAGACAAGTCATCTATCAGTTGTCATATCAGACTGGAACTTAAATGAAAACCTTACTTGGGCATGTTCATTCCTTTAATACTGTGTCTGTGGATATTGTAGTAAAATGCAGGGTGCTCAGCAGTGTTCTCAGATTTTTGTCGCTTGGCTGCACTTCGAATCACTTCATCGCTTTTTCTTTTGCCTGGACCACAAAACATGCCAGTGAAACCAGTGAAACCACAAAAAATGACAATGAAGCCAAAGACAGTATATAAAAAAAAAAAAAAAGCCAAAGAGCAACTCCATCTTTGTGTCTGCTTTTATAAGCCACTATTTTGCAGAGTTAAAATCTATCCTGAATTTAATTAAGATGCCATTTTCAGTAATAACAAGTGAAGTCAAGTAGGCTTCATGGAGTATTTAGCATTCTGCTTTTACCAGCAAATATGATTCCACATGAAGATGAAGTAAAATCAGTATTCAAAAAAAACAACCAACTTCTGAGTACCAGTATAGTTAAATATAAAACAATACATGAACAAGAAGCTGGCTTAGCCAGCACTTTAAACGGCAGTTTAATTTTAAACTGCTACAGCTACACCAAAATTACCTACTTACCATGTACCAAGTAGGATTCTGCAGGAGTATTTGGTGTTTTAATATATACGCCACACTCTTCTAGAACATAATTAAAAGTCAAAATTAATTCTACTGTAATACAGTAAAATGGCAAAATGCCTTGGTTAATAATAACCAAGGCCGCATTCTGGCCTAAAGAAATCAGTGTATAAGAAGCAGACATACAGGTAACTTTTACATCATTTGATTTTAGAGGGGATATTCAAAATCCAATTTCAGTTAATAGCAGAAGGGCATTCCTGCAGAGAAAGCTGGTTTTTTTGGCACACTGATTAGCAATCCCTGCAGAGTACACAGAGCGTGACAGCACGTGCTCTCAGGATATACCAAAGAAATAGAGATGCTTGGTATTTCATAGAATCATTGAATAGTTTGGGTTGGAAGGGACCTTTAAAGCCCATCCAGTCCAACACCCTGCAAGGAGCAGGGACATCTCCAACCAGATCAAGTTGCTCAGAGCCCCGGCCAACCTGGCCTTGAACGTTTCCAGGGATGGGACATCCACCGCCTCTCTGGACAACCTGTTCCAGAGCTCTACAACTCCTCCTACTACAATTTCCATCTCCTTCAGGGAACATGCTGGATTTCATGGCAGTCACCTTCCCTGCATTATGTTTATTTCGGTTAGGACCTGTCATACTGATGAAAAATGTCTAAATCCAGCTCTCTGCCTCTGACAGACCCTACTCTTTTTACACACCAAAGACCATCTGACAAGAGCTGACACGTCCCCACACGGCATTCAAAACAACAAACATTTTCTTGACCTTTTTATGTGTACACTGCTGTTAGTAAGTTAGCAGAGAGCAGCATCTCTCTGAATCACCACAAAGCCAGTCCTTTTTGTGAACACTCTGCCCTTTTTCTTACCTTGTTTGCTCTCATCATAAGGACTATGAGTAGAAAAATGTTTTGAAGTTGTGCACTCAGCTTCACAAACTAAAGTCTTCAAAAGTGGCTGCACTTCATCCAGACCATACTGGACAGCCTCAAACAGCATTCTTCTGAGGAATCCAGTGTTAAAGAGGGCTCCTGACCTATGTCCCAAGACAAGTGAAAAGTTAAGACTTCTTAGTGAAAGCAAAAAAGTTGCTGTAAAACTCTCTCACCCAAATTGACCAGCAATTATATTACACCGAAATGCTGCACCAGGCCGACTGTGTTCTTAACTTAGCAATATGGAATTGCGTTGTTTCCATTGACAGTAGCATGGGTTTCGTGTTAAAAAACAAGATCTCAACAACAGGAATTTTATTTCCACCACTGACTTGCCCTACTACATTGAGAAAGTAATTTAACCCTCAGAAGAAAAGTACTGTCAATTGTCAACCATTTTTAATATTGCTTTGAAATGGTTAAAAGTCTTAACAAAAGGATTTATTCTTGGTTTCTTACAAGAGAAAATTCTTAGTATTAATTATCAAGCAGTGTATTATTTACTAATGTCAGTATAGGATTTACTAAATAAATTCTCCACAAACATCAAGTAAATAAACTCTTGTTTAATGTTTGGCAGCTAGAGGAACACACAGCCAGGTTCTCCCGTGCAGGACGTATTAACGAAGTTGCACCAAATGTGAAATTTAAAGCAAGTTTGCTATTAGTTATTAACCGGTTTGAACTCTATGAATAAAAGTAAAAACCGAATATCCTACTAAATTCAAATCACTTAAATGTTTCCTGAATTGCTCCTGATGGCTATACCTCCTTTTGTAGTGCTGGAATATCCAGACAACTTGCACGTTTGTTATAGGACTGAAGAGCTGACCTCCAGAGGTGCTTCCAACCTAAATTATTCTGATTCTGTACCGTGTTCTGAACTTACCAGAGAGGACCAAGAACTACTGCTGTCTTCCCAGGCATGCTGCCGTGACAATCGCAAGGCAGCTGCTGATAAGGGTTTTCTACAACAGAAAAACAGGATTTAAGTTGTCTGGAAATAGTCAGCAATGCCTACTTTACTGAAGAGAGACGACATTGCTATGAAGCAGTAGCATACTTTAGTGGAGGTACTTGGAAGGGCAAGCAACAGCAGAAGTGTGATGCCATTCTCACTTCTGCCGAGCACTGCTTATGACAATTTAGTGATTGATGACTTGATCTGAACGTTGTGGAAAAAAAAAAAGAAATAAACCTAAAAAGCAACATAATTCCTACATTTCTTGGCAAATTTCAAGTCACAAGAGTATTATTAACCTTCCTTTACTTATACGAGCAGCTGTCCAGGTTAACAGTAAATGTCAACAACAACAATTTCAAACATCAGCCAATTATGTCTACAAAGTACAGCCCACCTACAAGTTCTCTAAGCCCTAAGTCAGCTCGCTAGCAAGTAAGGCATTAAGTAAACAATTAATTTACTAATTAACACCATGCTTATTGGTTACTCATTTCTGTTCTTAAAATTTTCTCTAACATTTTTTATCCTTTTAATAACAAGCTCATTGTATGCTTATGCACCTGACTGAGCAGGGCAGTCAAAGACACCACCAATAGTAGTTAGATACCAAGAACCTGTAACTTTGAAACAAATTTTTACCTTCTATATTCATTCAAACTACCATCTGGCTAGTGCCTACCTCTTAGCTTAATTTTTGTCTCCTACCTCTACTAACTCGTGTACAGACACAGCCCCTAAGCAGTTGGTTTTTAACCCAGAGGCTTCGTTTACCACCGAGCGTTAGATGAATTCCAGGGATGGCGCGTACCTTTCCTACCACACCTGCTGAGATATTTCCATCAGGCATTTACAGATACTGCCTGACTTCAGGCAGAATACACCCTCATCTGAGGGAAAGTGATATTGTTTAGTCGACTACATTTTAAGATAACTGAAACGAACAGCAGAAAAGTCATCAGACACCGAAATCTATCAAGCTGCCACCGTATGGAGGAACTGAACGGAAGCAAAGACTGTCCTGTCCCACTCCTCATACCCTTCACCGAAAGGACAGATCCATGGGCATATTGGGCATCCTTGGCAGCTCCAGCAGCTATACAGCTAGTTGGAGTATGTCCTGTCTAGAAACAAATCAGTACACACACAACAAAATCCATGCAGACAACTAATCTAACCCACTACCATAAAGCACGGTACCTTCTCCACCTGACAGAATAAGATGTGGGTACCTTCTCCACCTCATATGATATGCCCATTGTTACATTAAAGGGAATTACCACTTTACTAAAGGGATGTAAATATAAACAAGGACTAAACAAGCACAAAACGGAGATACAGGAATCAGACCTTCTGGAAAGTACAAAGGAAAATCCATTTACCTTCTACCATATTACCCTCTTTCTGAAAAATTCTTTCTTCACACCACTGGCAATGGATGAGGTATCTTATTTTCTTTGCTGAATCATCTGCAGGAGATGGTCCCCTTAAAACTCTGACCACTACTAGAACAAAATGTTCTAGAGCTACTGCAAGCAAAACTTCAATGCCTTTGTTACAGCGAGCTGCAGCTCTATGAAGGAAAACAAACACAAAACCACACTGTACGTAAATCAGCAGACCAAGATCGCACCGACACTTGAATCTCCTGAAGGATTCTTGAGCTCATCCACTTTCTAGCAAGAGGTGCTGAAGACATGAGCAAGTGATTAGGAAAAAGTGTTGTTTCTGAAGTGCCTAGTTTTGTCTACTTCCTGTAAGGCTAAGCAAATCTTGTTTTACTTTTTATCACATCTAGAAATACTGGTCTCCATCTGCATCATCTTTTATCCAAATACCTACCTATGGCCAGGGTATTGTAACAAAAAATATAAACAAGCTAAATGAAAATCTGAGAAAGTAGAAATGCAGAGGGATGCATGGTGGTAAATCATCAAATGTTAACTGAATAAGGACTGTGGGAAGGTGAGCGAGCAGTTCCTGGACAGGTAAGCATTGAGAAGGAAGAAGAATCTTTAGGGGAGTTAGAGCACGTAACCCAGAACACAATTAAAACTTTGCATTTTGTATTTAAGAATATTCTGTTGGGAACAACTTCACATATGCAGGGGGATAGAGAAGTAAAATCTAAACAGACTCATGCCGGTGGTTTTTGCTCTGGCATTCTCAAGACCTCTGCATACTTTATTTAATCCCCTTGTCTCTACTGAGCCTGCATTTTTTTTTTCCCCCCAGTTAGGGAATAGATTTTATGTCTTCCTAATACTCTTCCAACAAGTTGCTACCAGAATTTGAGCAAATTCCTTTTAGCAGTACCTTGTCACAGCAGCAATTACTATTCTGGCTGCCAGCTCCTTGTAGTACTCTGTTCTGACAATATTACATCCATAATGACGCAGGGCAACGTGCTGAGCCTTTGCGTACAGAGAACTGATGTCTGTAGATGTCAATGACACAATTCCAAGATTTCTCACATTTCTGAAGGCAGAATCCAGATAATTCACAGACGTTCCGAAGGGGTCCAAATGGCTGAAAAGAAAGGAAGTCCCACTGAATATTTATAGATGCTCAAGAGTTTCACTTTAATCTCAGGCAAACACTTTTTTACAAGCTTAACCTATGGTCATATTTAGAACAAAATGTGAAAACAGGACTAAAATTTACAGCACACCTCTCATGAATTACTCTGGAATACTCAAGTGTCAAATTGCAAGAGCCAGGGAAGCACTGTGCTGGAAAATACACGTCACCACAAAGGCACCACTAAATACTTAAACTGATTTTTCAGCCTGAATACCTGCTACTTCATTAATTTAGATCTGGATGTTAATCAGTAATAAAAAAAAAAAAAACAAACCTTCAATTATTTTGATGTCTGTATAGGTTTTCAATGTACATGTCTATAAACTCAACTTGGAAGAATTAGCCTACTTAATTGAAAATTAATATGCAGCAAAATGGATTAAAACAGGAGAAGCAATGAAGTCCTACACAATTACACACAAAGGTATTAATTTTAAACTAAAAGTTTTAAGAAAAAAAACCAAGTAATTTGACATTTTTCTTTATCAAAGAGACAATGATGTTATTAAAAAAATAGTTCAGCTTAAAATTTTCATGTACATTTATAGTCCATTCTGGACATCAGAAAGGCTTAATAATTTTCCAGTAAACAATTTAAGATTAAAGTTCTGTTCCCGCACCATTTCTGGGACAACCAAATTACACTTAAAATACCAAGAGACTGTTGGTTGATTCCTTCATTCCAGCTTCCCTAAATAATCACACACTGGGAGATGGGGTGGGGTGCATCACTATCAACCCAGAAAGTTATTAACAGAAACACTCAACACTTACATAAAATCAAAGGATCTCAAATGCATTATAACATTGGCATCCATTTTTGTCACCTCAATGGTGTCTGTATTTTCTTCTCCATCTCCCATAGCTTCATCATTGTCTTCTTCCTTAGTGTTCAGTTTCACCTTCATTTTGTTTAAATGGCAGTTTTCCTGAATCATTGTCACAGAATTTTCATTGCAGTCATTAATGGTAACTTTCACAGCACTTTGGAGATGCTTTGCCCATTGTAATCCCATTATACCTATGGAAAGACAGAATTGTAACTCCATGACCGAATAATGAGTTGGTTTCTGGGTCACTGACTGCACTAATTAAAAAATGCATCCTTTTAAATGCTTGTAATACAGAAGTGTGTGCGTGCTGCAAATTTTGTCATGTCCCTGCAAAACTGCGTTGGTGATCACCTGCCTCAGCACAGAGTGACAAAGGGGTATGTAAAGGGACAGTCTATTTGCCACCTCCTTATATGATAACTGGGGCTATAGACCCAAAGACCCGTGGTTTTTGCAGCAAGTTGGACCAACCACCTGCAGGAAAGCCCCTCGGCTTTTTTAACACTCCAGAGTAGCAGGCAGACTCCTGTGACAGGTCACGGTATAACAAAACATGAGAATAGGTACTGTTAAGATTTTTAGGCTGCCTCCAAGTCAGCAATAATGCTGACTTTCATAGTGAAGTCCATGATTACATTATAGAAGCGCAAGACAGGATGCACTTGTGAAGTCTTGCCCAGTTCAGAATGACGATCAATCCAGATCTCTGCAGACCTTTTTCCAGGTGGTTAATAGACACTGGTATCACTGTTCAGAATTTCTGTAATCAATTAAAAGAAGCTTGGATTCATCACCATTTTAAAATGTCAGGTTGATTTTACAGCCAAATTCCACAGCCACAGAGTCACAAAAGATCTGTGACCTCGGACGCAAGTTTAGGAAGATGCCACTTCACAGACATTAAGGCAACTGATTCTAAGGAGACCACTAAACTTTGATTTAATATAATTTACAATCTTTTAAAAAGGCCTAATACCGGGCTTTTGAAGGCTGGGTTTTTTGTAAAGAAGCTAATGACTGTATGCCTAAGGAAGAAAATCACTGTGCACCTCACATTATTTTCGAGTACACAATGTCAGGTACTACTGATTTCTGCAGCTTCCTACTATTGGACATTAGCCAAGAGATTAAAGAAATTGACTTTACCAGTGGCACCAAAAGCATCCAAACATTCAATCGGTTTACGTTCCTCAGCTAGAACAGCTAGTGCACAGAATATCAATTGCCTAGAAAATAAAAAAGAATGTCATAGTAAGTAGAAAAAAATATTTCTCCTTCCTTTTCCTTACTTATTTCCCGTGAATGTAACACTAGAACATTTAAGCTAAACTCTACCTTTTACATGGATTAATTGTAAATCAAAAACCTCAACTACTCTTAAAAGTTTAATTCTACAACACGATATTCATAAGGTAAGATCCTGAATCAACTTACTAGTTACTTTAACACTGAAAAAAGTGGCTAGCATTCAAAAGTAAATAGTAGTTTTCTTACTTTCCCAGCACAATCTGATACTACCCTACTAATGGTTCTGTGTTTAAGAAGATGTCAGAAATTACTGTAGAGCAATGAAATTCCATTGTGTTGAGGAACAGGCCTTGTGCTTTGAGACATGGCCATAACTTTAGTGGCAATGGCCTTCTTCAGAGGCTTGCCTTAGCTGCCATAGACCTATCTGAGCCAACTTCAACCCTGGAAGCTCAAATATTAACAGCACTGAGAACACAAGGGGTCAGCGGGGGCTGAAGCCCAGTCCCATGCTTTGGTGGCAACGCTCACACCTTTCAGTTCTAGTACACTTATAACTCCCCTTAAAAAAAAGACAACATTTCTTCCTTCATCTTTTTGAATGCAAATAATGAGAAGACACTTAAGAGAATCTGAGTCCCAAGAGAAAAAAAGCCTAGAATATGAAAACTGAAAATTATAGGTATGCTGCTGTTCAGTCAGAGAAGAGAAAGCAGTGATCAGCCATAGTATCCTGTGGAAATTCAGAGAAAAAACAACTGACGTGTATTAGTTTTCAGGTGTGCTCCTTTCAAATACTGTTCTCCATAAACTACTCATTACAGAAAATACTTAACTGCTTAAAAAATGACAGTATTTCCCATATACTGTTCTTTGGTTTAAATATTTGTCAAGAAGAGTTTCCTGATGGAAAACTATTTATCTTGCCCTCTGAATAAAAGTTTCACAGGCTTTGCTCTTCAAAATGCATGAGTAGTTTTCACTACAAACTCACTGCCCCTCTGGTGTATCCTCTCACTCCCTCTTCTCTTACCTGTTGAGTTTCATTTTGGGATTAAAATAGGAATCTGTTTTCTGAGGTGTGGAGTAGTTTGGAAGAACCTGCACATCTGTGGCTGACTCTTTCAGCACTTCATGAGAAGACTTGGGAGCAGGAACTAAAAGATAGTAATTGTGGGGGAAGGAAAGAGTTAGTGAGAATTGAAATTAACATTAGCACATTCGATAAAGTAAATTGAAAACTTGGTCCCATATAGCAAGAAGCCTGGGTTATGCTGTAATCCAACTAGCACATGGATTAGTTAACAAGTATGTGGGGGAAAAAGAAGCAGGCAACAATTTATCACAATTTATCTTCTAGTCCTGCCAGTGGCAGATAAGGGTCAAGCTCTACCACAATTTTCTTCTCACAAAGTATCAGATTTGTTTCTCAGTCAGGCTCCTATATATCCATTCAAATTTAAGAATGCAAGCCCCTGAGGCTGAGGCTTAGCACATTTGTTTTGCATGTTCAAACATAATACATTGCTAATTAATTAAAATCCTGTTAACACACTCCTGAATGTCTATCAATGAACTGCAAATAGCCCTCGAAATGCCTGATCTAATCTCTCTATACTATCAAACATCTTCATGAAACACGCACAGACAGCACAAGCACAGGGACAATTTCAGCACTTAAGCTTCCCATGGAATAGTCTGTGGGAAAACAAGCTTTCTTGATCTGGCAGCTATAAACACATGCTGTCATTGCTCTGAGCAATTTATCCCCAGTCTAACAGTAGCAAACTTTACCCAGGAACAACCAGGAAAAATGTTAGCTATCTTTTAGTGCTCAGCCTGCCTATCTCTTAGTGCTTTCAAACACACAGATTTCATATCTGTGAACCGCTCTACCACATGCTCCACGTTCACAGCCTCCAGTGTTGCTAAAGTGCCTCCAAAGCATGAAATATCTGACTTTCTTCTCTCTGCAAGGAAAAATAGCCACATCTATTTTGTTAAAAATGACAAATGGGCCACTCTTTACTAACAGCGCTGAAGAGAACGATACAGAGATTAATATATTTTACAACACAAACTCTACTTAGTAGTTAAAGGTATGGAATACGGTATGGATGGTACTATCACTTCTCAGGCAGGCAAACTGATGCCCAGACACTACACTACTATTCCTAAGCTGCATTTTGGTAACAGAAAGAAGTGTGAACCTCATAGCTCCCAGGATCATCTTTACTATATTGTATCTAGATAAAATCCTTATGTCTACACAGGAACAGAGAAAAAGAAATCAGACTAATTTTCAACATTAACAGTCTGGGCTGCAGCAAAAAAAAAAAAACTTAATTTTTACACACCAAGTAATCAATTATGTGCTTTTTACTTAACAGCTGTAGGGAACAGATAACTTGCAAAAATAAAGGAAATAGAATTAATTTTCAAGATTTGCCATTCCAGTTATTTTAATGTTTTCTAGTTTATCCAAGTTTATCTAGTTTATCCAAGTTTAGAAACAAAAGTCTTAATTCTGGAGAAAGTCCGTTGTAATTTAAGAAAGAACTACTGACACTTCTGTCACAACTGAAAAAACATCATCTTGTTTTGTGAACCCATGCTGATGCAGTTTGTATTAAAAAAAAAAAGTATTTTTCTGTTGCGAAAGATTTACTTTAGATTGTTTTATGAAGAAAGAGAGTGAAATACAAAGGCATGGAATTCTATGTACAGATTTTGTTTTATGGATGCCATGTCCCCCATTCTTTTGGAGACACAGAAGCCTGTATTTACAACATTAAACTAATTGTGAAGGGAGTATTCTTTATCAATAAGAACAGAGTAATGGGTCAATGCAGAGACTAAATCACAACACTGCTACATCTTTGAGGAAAAAAAAATGTTCTGAAATATTAAGGGTAGGTTTCCATTAGTAAAGCTAAATCTGTTTCAGAATTTTTCTCACGTCTCTCACCCACATATAGTTATTGCAGGTGCTACGTGGTATAAAAAGACCGAATGTTTTATAGGATTAAGAACCTACCTGTAATAAACCTTGATTCAGTTTCTCCTTTATTCACATGACGATTAATATGACCTATCATGTCAGTTCTTCGTGTGATAGTTGCTGAACAGATGATACAATGGTAATGGGCTCCCATCTTTGAAGAAGTCTGTAAAATATAATATGTGTCGTTTCAGAATACGTACACATGGTTGAAGCAGAACTATACCTGAACACAGGCATATGAAGAAGTCATCTGTCTGTTACCTCCAGCACATACAAAATATTTTGTATCAACAGCCACAAAGACTGCAATAATCATACCTGCAGAGCCAGCGCAGCACAGCTATCCTGCCACAGCACCACAACCCACCAAACTCTGCCAATACTCCACATACTCAGCACGCAGGGAAAGAACTGAGCCACTGCCTGGCCTAATGAACCCTTCATCTCTTGCGCACCATCCTGCTGTTTACTCCAAACTGTGACAGGGTGTTACATGATCTAGGCAGCTACCCACCAAAACAAGAGAGCACTACAACTACGTTCAACTATCCAAGAGTTCTATCAAATACCTACATTCTGGCCTGATAAGCTTTTGGTATCCCACACTGGGTATCAAGACATATTTTGAGACTAAGTATACCACAGCAGTTCCCCTATATCACTCACTTCCCCCACTTAGGATAACAAATACTTCTGCAATTCAGCATTTTTACCTGGTCTCCAACAAGATTTGGTTTTACTGGACGACAAGGTAAGTGGCAGATGCACATTCTGTACCCTGGAAAAACAAATTCTTGTCACATCACAGCACAGTAAATCAACAGAATGCTATGTCCTATACCACAGACTCTGCTTCAAAACGTTCTTTATTGCATAATCTCATTTAAGATTCCCAAATAATGCCACAAGTCAGCAACAATTACCATTACTAATTATTTTATAAACTCACCTTCTGCACAGAGAAATTTATCAGCTAATTATAGACTATTAAATTTTAAAAATTTTAAAAACTTACATACCGGCAATAAATTTCAATAAATCTATCAGCACTCTACAAAGCTACAGCCAGTCTTCAAGCTATATAACTTATACATAAGTACATAACTTTCAAAAGTACTTATTAGTATTTTACAAAAGTTTTAAAAACATATGCTCCATGGTTTAAAGAAAAAAAAAATAAATCTCAACAACAACAAAAAAACATGTGCTAGTGCATGCAAAACCAGAACTCCTATCAGACAATTTTAAATTTAACTTTAATCTTGTCCATTTTCTGATTAGTCATTCCATTTCCCACAAGCTCATGCACCTAGTTCTTCATAATATTGCTCACTTTCTTTTCCTTCTTAAACTTTCTGTAGGGATTTCAATGCATCTTACAAGCTGATTAGGGTTTGTTAAAAAACAGATAAGGCTACTAAATACTTTGACTATTTATCTAAAACCATGGAATCTTTCTGATGAGCCAAAAATGACCACGTGCTTGTGTGTGTGTGTGTGTGAGATTATTAACAACATAACCAAAACTTTTACCAAAGTAATTTTCATTAAATAAATATTTTAAGTTTTACAGTAATTTTCATGACATGCCATGCAATTGTTGTTTTCTTTAAATGAGAAAATGCACAACTGTGGCATTTTGGCATGTTGAAGAATATAGAGCTATTTTACACTTACTGTTTACATCCCAGTTCAAAATTCATTATGTCAAAATATGGTTCTAATTCAGAGCTGGTAACAAGATACTAAGTCAAGAGGAATTTTAAAAGATGAAAACACAGAACAATGTCTTACATGCCCACAATTTCTTCTAGTATTTACTACCCAAATATGATTCCCATTACCTTCAAATTCAACAGAAACTTTCCAGTGTAAATTCTGAAGGTGACGATGGAGTTTATGACTATAGCAAGCTTTGAACTTCTCCTCTGGACACAATGGACAAGGCTTCTTTTCATCTGAAAACACAAACAAAGAATAAATATGAGAAACATATGAAATGCACTTACAACTGATGCCAATAGAGATGCA
The DNA here is from genome assembly GCA_009806455.1 of Tetrax tetrax. NCBI lineage: Eukaryota > Metazoa > Chordata > Aves > Otidiformes > Otididae > Tetrax > Tetrax tetrax. The sequence goes on from WHYT01016800.1 coordinate 511,735, forward strand.
CATTAAGAGAAAAAAGAATGAAGGTCCTGCCAATTCCTCAGGGTATATTCTATTTCAGGCATACAAGACCATGAAATTTATGGATTGCCTCTTTCTACTCCGTAGAATACGGCCAAGAACCACTATCACTTTAATTATTAACTTCTACAACTTTTAGTTTTTGTTTTCTGGTATTTTTTTACTCCACCAACATAAGGAAATGCAACTTCTGAAGAGTATTGCAGAGTAACATCATTTTATAGGTGAAGTCTAGAAACCTGCAATGTTTAAAAAAACCCGAACAAACAAAAAACCCAACCAAACAAACAAAAAACCCAACCAACCAAACAAACCAACCCCAACAGAAAAGGTTAGAATAAGAATCTGTCTTTCCCCCTCCTGAAACTTTTAAATAAAACAAGCACCTGGTATCTTTTCAGAGTACCTTATATCTTTTGCAGCCTATGTTAAAATAACTTTTCTTCTTGGAAATCTTGCATAAGGGACAAAAAAGCAAAGGCAAGACTACCTGACATGAAAGGTGCTGAAGCACTTAAGTACTAATCTAAATAAAAACTAGCTGTTGGTGGGTCTTAAGATTGCTGAATGTCAAACAACCTCTCACACAGAATTTAGCAGAAAAACTTCTATGTGTTAGAATAGTACACAATGAATATTGAAACGTGCCACACATAGGGATCTATAATAATAATTACTTATCTTAGACTTGTACAACAGCAAAATTCATTTTTTATGACTGTTTAATGAGTGAATGACTATGTCCATGCAGAGTCCCATGCCAGAAGCCAAAAGAGGCAGCCTAGAGCTCACCAAATAAATCACCTGTGTTCTCTAATGTTCATCAGCCTCTTTTATTGACTTACAATTTACTGAGTATCAAATACGTGAGGTGATGGTAATAAATGCAAGTCAGTCCTTTAACACTCATGGCAGAGTGGAAGAAGAAAAAAAAATACTATTGAGAATAGGCAAGGAAATAATGAGTTTCTTAGGACTACCATGGATTTACATGTAACTCAGCTCAGCAACAGCTACAAGTACCCGACTTGGGAGATACTTATGATCTATCTCCTCTGTAAAAATGGAACAAAAAATTAAAAACGGAACTAGGTAAGTTTTGGGCGTATTTGTTAGTACAATGAAGCAGACATGGAGGTAGGCTACTACTTCCACCAGTGGCTACTCTAAAATACAATTGAGGCGCAAGAGCCGTATGATGCAGACCCTTTGTACAACCCGATGTTTTTCTTGATCTGTGAATAAAAGTCAGCTCAGTTGCAAGGGCTGCCACTGCCAGCACTAAATACATACATGTAATCAGAGAAAATCTAGAAGTTGTAATAAAAACACTTGGCAACCTTAAGCAATCCTCCAATACACATCTGGATCTGAAATTAATAAAGGAAAAAAAAGAAAACATCCAACCAGAATATGTATTTATTTAAACTGATATTTAAACACTGCAAGGACAACAATTACCTTCCCTGTTACTGTGGCACTTGAAGTTAAATAAAAATGAGACTAAGCTGGCATGTATAGCTAGAATTAACATTCTGCTGATCCATGCACATTGCCAACAGTAAAAACGCTACAATGCAAAGGAAAAAAATGGAAAGGAATCTTTAAGGCCTTAAATTTACTGAAAGAAGTACAACATTCAATAAGCGAGAGAACGAATCATAAAGCTATTTTTTATGCAAACTCTAGTCTTCAAGCATTACAAATGTATGTAGTGTGTTAAAAATAAAAAATTAAGATAAAACTTAAATACCTGTAACATGAAGATCTGTGTTCTGGGATACTGCCATGGTAAACTCACCTTCTTTCAGGTCAGCTAGTTTCTCCAGATCAGCAAGATGTCTTTGAATTGAAATATGCTTCTCTAAAAAGCAGAGATATTTAGAAGTTAAACATTCTTAGTTAAAAATTCTTTTTATTTACTGCTATTTTTCTATGCATCATTTCAAATCTAACACTAATTGGGAATTACTATAGTACCAATTGGTATACTTTTTTTGTATCCTTTAACTTCCATGGTAGAAGGAATGACTGCAAAACTAATCCCCAGAACAGTTCTTTAATAACATCCATACATTTCTACTTGTTTTTTTTAATGTTGACGCTTATCAGATTTCTCAAATGTGAAAGACCTTCATTTGAAAAAATAAGCTGAAAAGATCAAGTCACATTCTATTCACTCCTGATTTTACTGCTTGGCATTGTTAGCGAAGGCAAATCATGCACAAAGCAGTATAAAAACATCTTATGAACTGTCTGGCATAACTAAAATATCAGCTGGAAGAGGATCAATTTTAAGCAACAACTATTTGCTGTACAGCCAGGATAAATTAAATTCTACCACCTTTTTTTTTCTCCCCTTAGGAGACGGTTTGAATTTACCTCCTGATTTTATAACTTATCAGTCAATGGGAACAGTGAAGAATTTGCTAAAAACAAGAGAAGTAGCTTATCCAATAAATCACCTTTATTGGTTTCAGCACACAGAACATCCCAGTTTACATTAACACTGATTCTGTAGTGACTTTAAACGTTTATTATGTTTTTACAAGATTAGTGTCCAGGTTTTCTTATGCGAAACAAAGACAGCAACTGGTCAATGTGCTCAAGATAAAGAGGTGAGTTTTAGCTAAGGTGAAAAGCAATTCCTTGCTTTTAATTTATGCACTTAGATACAATAGATTTTCTCTGCTCTCCGTGGTGCTTTTAGAATCAGAGCCTGATGTAGATCATACCTCATCTAACCTTGACTTCTCTTTCTGTCACTGTGATTGTGCAAATTTCTGCAGTGATTTCTAGAAATGTTAGTAAGAGGGAAATGGCATCTCATTCGAAAGAGATTTACAACGTCTTAGGAAAGTATTTTATTCAGATGCATGGGAAAATATATTGGATGTATGAAAAATGAGATTTCACACATTCCCTTTACCTTTCTCCCCCACTATTTGGAATTTCTACCTTTTCTTCTCCTTTTCTTAAGCACAGAACACAAATATTCTTAGAGTTTATTAGCAAACCTCTTGGATAATCAGATGACACATCCAAAATGTTGCTCTCCGGTTCCCTCGTGGATTCTTCCTCCATTCCTTTTTCTTCAGTTTCCAGTTCTGACTCAGTAACTTTCACATCCAGGTTGTTGCTTTCCACTTTTCCAGAGACAACCACACCATCTTAACAAAATCAACCAAACAAAAAAACAGTAAAAGTGTTGTTGATGTAACTGAATTCTACAAATATATTATTTTGTTTCCAATAATTTGATGCGTCAAACTGACAAGTGTGAAGGAGAAAAAAATAATATATAAACAGTATGTTAGAGAATAATAGATTAATTATTGCTCACCCTTGGAAATTACTGTGAAATAATGCCATCCCGGACAGACAGAACTATTCACACATCTGTATCCCAGATGTTTAAAGTTAACAAAATATTTACATATTATTTTCAGGGAAAGTGCAGTGCTAGAAAGACAAAGCAGGCAAGGAGGTCCAAACACTCTTATCTATATACTAGCGGCTAAGAAAACCTGAAACCAGAAGTTTAGAACTGTTTACAACTAGCTGAACAACCTGAAAAAAAGAGGTGGAGTAAGGAAGGAATTTGCTGCCATCGGGCGTGATGGTTAAGTGCTGGTGCCATCAGCATTTACAAATGAATGACTTCTCTGGGGCAGGGCAGAGACGGGCCTAGTGAAGAATTTCAAAAGAACTTAACAGGCTGAGTGATTGGGCAACGACAAAAAATAGTCAACTGGTGGACGTGGGGAAAAAACTTAATCTTGATTTCACATATGAAGAGGGACTCTGAGCTGAGCATCACCAGTCAGGAAAACCACCTTGGGATTTTATAATACAGTTCTGACGAAAGGAAGACGGCTTTAAACTGGAAGAGGGTAGATTTAGGTTAGATATAAGGAAGACATTCTTTACTGTGAGGGTGGTAAGGCACTGGAACCGATTGCACAGAGAAGCTGTAGGTGTCCCATCCCTGGAAGTGTTCAAGGACAGGTTGGACAGCGCTTTGAGCGACCTGGTCTGGTGGAAGGTGTCCCATGCCATGGCAGTGGGGCTGGACTAGATGATCTTTAAGGTCCCTTCCAACCCAAACCATTCTATGATTCTAAGAGATATAAACCCTCAGAACCAGCGGGTTCTTCTCCTCACCAACTGGCATTAGTATGTAGTAAGACAGGATGCAGAAACCCCGCTCAGCATGTATATTGAACAGTATTGCACCTGATCCTCCAAGCTTCAAATGGACAGGTGGAACCAGGAAAGTTTCAAAAAAGGGTGATAAGAAATAACAAAGCTACGGTATCACTTCCTAGCTATTGAGAAGCAACAGAGCAAGCTATGACTTTTCAGCCTGGATCCAACAGATGCCGATAAGATTACGAGATGCAGAGAGCACAGAAATTAACCACTCGGTGTCTATTCCAACACAAAAACTGGGATGCTCCACGTGGAGATATCTACTGGAAATTCAGAGCAGAAAAATGTTCTCTACAGGACTGTCAATACTGCAGACCTCCCTGTCACAGGCTGCTGTGGATGCTGCAACTCTAGAAGTGCCAAAGTGAGAATTTTATGGAAGAGAAATCCACTATGAGTTTTAAAATATGAAAACATGACCTTTGGCTCAAGAAAACAGGGAATAACAAACTGGTTTGTGTTTGAAGATATTTCTGGAAGACGCATCAACGTATCATCGCTCTGCTGTGCTAGTCTTCCCTGGTCATCTACTCCTGGCCAATACAGAAGACAAAACAAGGGCTGGCAGGATCTTAAAACAGTTCTTACCATTCTCCTCAGGTTTTTTGTTTGTTTGCTTTTAAACACTGCAGTTGGATACAAATCTTTGCCATTATAAAGAAACAGAAAGAGGAAATAGAAGGAATACCTGAAGACAGGGGTTAGAGAAATTGTTTAGAAAGACAATTCTAAGAATTCTAACAATTTTCAACCTACCTTAAAATATATCCACACCAGCACTGCTACTCAGAGAGCATTGCTGTATTTCTTACAGCTGTATTTTTAAGATGACAGCTCACCTGAGACAGACTTGTATTTCCTGCCTACTTCTCAATTTAGAAGTTGCAAGATGCCTGGTGATAGTTTTGACACACTTATTAATAGAAAAAGAGAAAGAAAATAAAGAAATAAAATGATTTTTCGTAAGAAATCCATAAGAAGAACGATGATTATGACTACTTGTGCTGTGAGAAAAACTAGTAACACTGTTACAGAAATGCAAGCGAGAGCATAGCAGTGAGGGAAGTCCACCCGAGCTGGAGTGTCTGCATCTTCAGAGCAAGTGTATAGGCTAAAATGGTTGAAAAAGAGAGTATGCACGTATGTACATATAGTTCACATACACATCTACATGGAGAGAGATAAACTTTCATATTAAGTCATAAAGAAAAGCAGGTTGTTACCAAAGCAAGATGATCTCAGGATTTTTACAATGCCCATCAGGAATCACAAATTCTGCACAAACACAATAATGCTTTAAAGAGCCTAAATTACACTTTTTTTTTTTAAATTGGCGAGTCAGTTGACTTCAACTGTAAGGCTGCAGTAGCAAACGACTGGCATCGCTGCCGCGTTTGGCGCGTCTGGAGAACTGGCACAACCAGTTTAAACACATTTGCAGAAAACACTGAGGAGAAAACGCGCGGGGCACCCACCGCACCCCCTCCTCCAACCGGCCCTGGTCTGAAATAATAAAAGATCAGCAGCAACAACAACAAAAAAAGCCTAATTAAAAGGAGAAAAGGGCTGTTTCAAAGGCCCCCGAGCAGGGCGGGAAGCGCCGAGGCCGCTGCCAAGGGGCCGGGCCGCCGCAGCGAGCACGTGTGGCCTCGCCGCCGGCCCCATCCCACACAAAGCCGGTAAAACGGCGAAAACCGGGCTTCCTTCGCCTCGCGGTCTCGCGGCTCGGCTGCAAGGAGAAAGGAGACGGCGAGAAGGCAGCTCCGGCCATAAATCCGAACGCTCACAGAGTTCTTGCCGCGGCGCTTCTCCCCGCGCCTCCGCATGGCGCCCGCCCGCCCGGTCTCCCGGGCAGGGAGGCGGCAGCCGGGGGCCGCTCCGCTCCCCTCGGCGGGGGACCCTCCGCACGG
>WHYT01016801.1:1139-11614 GCA_009806455.1 Tetrax tetrax
TTTTTTTTTTTTTTTTTTTTTTTTTTTTTTTTTTTTTTTTTTTTTCCCCTCCTGAGTACAATGAGGTCTGTGTGAGTTCTCTAGATCTGTTGTTTTTCTTTTTCTGGGTGGGTATATAAGATATTGAAGAACTTTCTTGCATCTTAACTAGAGCTGAAAGTTGTTTTTCAGTTTTTATAATGCACTGACTTCAGCTTATATTGAAAGCAGTTATTCTTTTAAAGCTATTTTTATGTCAAATTTTGTTTACCCTTGCAATAATGTCTTTCATTGTTTTTGTAAATGTCAAATTACTGTTCCTGATCATGTTTTAGTGAGCTATGGCTTCTTTTTTTTCATTTAAAACAATTTAAATAAATCTGAAATTTTATTCAATATTTTTTTTTTTAAACTTAATGACTTAAAACATTGTGAAGTCCTATGTAAAATAACTTCAGACCATAACTGAATGAGAGATTTGATCAGCTGCAGTGAATGTTCCAGCTGAGTAACTATCTGGCATAACTGAATACATCAGAACTCATTAACCTACTTCCTCTCCAAGCAAAAAAAAAAAATACAAGGGAAGAAAATGATATGGAAAATACATACAACTTTTGTTGTGGTTCAAATAAAATGCATGCAGAACCAGAAGGCTGTGAAAAGCTAGTTTGTGAAGCAAGAACTCGCGTCTCGTTTTTTTTATCAAGTAACAAGGGTTTGGACAAGCACTAAATAGAGGAGTATTGACTATAGGGGTTATGGCCTCCAGGAAGAAGAGGCAAAGATACATAGGAGATGAGAGGGGAAATGGGTCAGGGGGAAGGTTAAAGGCAAGAGAAACTGACTACCAGAAAGCTCTTTAAAGCCAAGTTCAGCTGGTTTTTTTTTTTCCTTTCTTTCTTTCTTTCTTTCTTTCTTTTTTTTTCCCCTGAATAATTGTTTTTGCTTCTGGTGTATTTCAGTATAGATAAAGTCAGTAGTTGGGAAAACTTAAATTGCCAATCAGCTTTTGAATAAGCACCTGTATTTTCCTTATTTATACAGAACTAAAGTTTCAAGATTTTCAAAAGACTAACCTTGCTACATTATTGGTGTTGCTTAACCAACATTAAACATTCCATTCTTAAATCTCTGCACCCTCAGTGATGGTTTTATAAGCTTTCTACATTATCCCATTAAAATTCCTTGCTCTTTGGAGTGAAGTGATGAGGAAATAACACCTGCAGTTATGGAGGAATTACCAGCAAAAGATATTTTGAATTCTCTGATGCACCAGTCCCTTCATTTTGTTTGTTCAAATTCTTAACCCAGAAAAGTGCTGAGAAAAGCCTTTCTCAGAAAATTAAAAAAAAATTGTCATTCGACAGCTACAAATAGAGGAGTGAAGTGAGAATGGTATTGTTGATATCTTTTTTGTTGTTGTTAGTTATAAGCTGTAGAACAAGCAAAGGTGACTTTTGCCCTAGAGAAGACCTTTTTCCTGTTGGATAGGAATGGGAGAGCGAACAACCTCATTTCTTCTTACGTTCACTTTACTAATGATGATTTGCAATATTTTTAAGTAGGTGTAGTTGAGGAGATAGCTATGTGAAGGAGGGAAGCTTGTTCACTGATGCAGAGGTTACTGAAGACCTGCTTAAACACAGGGGCTTCTCTGCTTCCCCCACCCCTAGTTTTCTTTTGTAAACTGTAGGAAGCCGCTACTCCTTGGGGCTGATATAACAACTTAGGGTTTTCTTGGCTTACCAGCATTATGCTGGTAAATCCTGAGAGTTCTTATTTTGTTATCTTAAGTTGCATTCTCTTAACCGCCTAAAATACTTGCTGATAACTTAAGTTCGTTACTAAAACTGGAAGCTGGTAGCAGAGAGCTTCAAAAAGCGTGGCTGGATGGCAGATGGCGTTCCGTACTGACAAGTGCAAGACGTGCCAGCCTGTTAGGGGAAACAAACTCTCGTTTTACGTACTGTGGTAGGCCGTGCTCTATGTGTTTACTACTCAGAAAACAGTGAAACTACAATAGATTTGTCTGTTCCATTCTTGGTCAGACAAAGAATGAAATAAAGAAACATCATAACAATACAAGGTGTATTCTAGTTAAAAAAAAAAAAGTATAGAATAACAAGAAGAGTGAATGGAGGTGTGGGGTGGGGATGACCAGAAGGATGGAAAATATTTAAGCTGAACGGACTGAGAGTCAGATTGGAGTAGAATTGTGAAAGAGTGGTATGGCACAGTAGTAAAATCAGTAGTGTGGAGAATGGGAACAGTATTTCTCTGTTTCCTCCTCATGTGAAAGAATAAAGAGCTTTCAATGTCATTATTGGGTGGTAGGTTGCAAGCAAAATGAGATGGTGCTTTTCTTTTCTTAAATAAGGCACAGCTAAACTTTGAAACTTTATTTCTGCAGGTTAGTATGGCTGCCAGTAGCTTATACTGTTTCTGACAACTAGATACACTTTCTCCCAATTTTTATTAAATGCACTGCCCCATTATCTGGCTCAGTCTGAGTGGCAGATTGCTGGAGACAAGCAGGGAGCATATTAGCGGGGCAAGTGGGCTGTGAAACTTCCACCTTATGCTGTTCTCAGGGCCTTTGGTATTGGCTGCTGTTCCTCGTAGCACTAACCAAGGGATGTCTGTGCCTTTGTCCTCAGTGCTGGGCAACCAGCACTGTTAAGGCCTTAATTTTTCTCTGTAGCTTATGTTAAAATCTTACTAAGACTTACATATTGTTTCTCACTGAGAAAGCAGATCAATCTTGTATACTTGATTAAATACTATATGTTCATGTTTGCTGCGGTAGCTGCTGTAGTGACAAGGTATATGCAAAAGGAACAAGGCAAGAAAATATTGATAGTTAATGCTTTGGTTTGAACCTACCAATTTCCTTTTGTGGTTCTTGTCCACTAGAAAGGAGTAGTTCTTGTTGCAGAGTTTGTTGACTTATCTCTGTGCAGTGGTGGTTTAACTGTTTGAAGATGCTGCTGTTTCCCTAAATTTGACCTAAGTGCAAAATTGCACCACAAAACTCCAGCCAACTGAAATTAATGACTCTGATGTCAGAGATATTATGCTATTTTTATAGCCAGAAGTGGAAGTCTGTGTTAAATTACTTGGTCTTTGGTAAGACTTTAAGAAATTTCATTGCTAGATTTGGTTTCTGTTCCTATCTCAATGTCAGAAAGTCTGGACTCATTTTCATCTCAAAGATTAATATGTTACTAAAATAATATTTTACAATTCTTGGAAGAATTGGTAAGGGAAGAGGCTAGATGCTGATAGGAAACAACTTAGTGTTGGTTTGGCTTTTATTCTTTCTCAGGGAGGCTGTCACCTCACAATTTGACCTAAACAGTGTAACGTCTATCTCTTTTTAACAACTAAACTTGGTAATTTTTTTTCTTTTTGATTTGTATAGCTTTCCTGGATTTTGTCAGATCACCAGTTATTTCCAATACTTACAAGATGCACAAGGCTTAGCACTGTAAAAGGAGTCCTTAGATTGCAAAAGGCTCAAAACCCAAGACTATGAATGAAAACTGTATTCCTGAGGCATAGTGGGGACTTGGGAAGCATAGAGTTACTCATTTTGCAGGTGAGTGTTTCCAGATTATGATTTAAATACCCATAGGGAAACAAGTATGTTCAAGGACATTTCCACCTGTTCTTTTTCCCCCATAAGTGTAATAAGTACACTTCAAGCTTGCTACTTCTAATTTAAAAAATAAATCAAAAGTTATATGAAAATATTACACATACAGTCCTCTTCCTGGGAGAAGGGTTAGAGAGGACTACTAGTAGCTAATTTTCATGACACTTTGCATACTGCTGAAAGGCACTGGCGTGCTGGTAATGGTAAAAGAAGAACCTACACAAAGCAGAACTGAAAGTCTGTGTAGAAATGGTTTAACACCTTTGTTTGAGTCAGGTCAATCTGGAATTAACCATTGGTATGAGATTTATAGTTCCATTTGCAAGCACACTATCCAAATAGTAAAAAATTACCAAGAATTGCACTTCAGGTTTTAGCCATGTCCATTAGATGCAAGGAAACCAGGAATTATTTAAATTTGTTTTACTGTAGTCTAAAATAAAATATTTTAAGCCTTATATTTTGATGTAGATCAAAATGATAAAATGGTAATGTGGTTTTATTTTGAAGGCATTGAGTCTGCTGTGGAGGAAGTTCTGTCCCTCAGTCTGATCTGTTAGTCCATTCTCAGCTCCCCCCCTCCCCACCCCCCGCCCTGAAACAGTGAGACTTAGAGAAGTAAGTTGTAGGTTTTATTTATTGCCTTCTGGATTTTCAGCCTGTAGGATTCATGTACTACAGATTTGTTTTGTTTTTCAGTTAAGATTCTTACATTTACAGGTTTTTATAACCTGGGCAATGCCTATATGACTAAAATATGTCACAAATTGACAACATCGGGTACTGTAGTATCTCATCACGTTTACTTTATTAAATAAAATGGAAATGGCCAATTGGGTAACTCTGCACACAGGCAAAAACAAATAAATGTTTAACAATGGTTACAGTGGTTTGTAGGAACGTATTCACATTGCTCGTAAATGGCCACCTCTCTGGTCCTCTTTAGAGCAGATGTAGCATGTTGGTTTTTTTTTTTTTTTATGTACATATATTTGGACTCCATGCTCTTGACTTGTCTTTGCATTTGTCTTGCTTGTTTTTTCAATACCTTAATTTTAATCTTGGAAAAACTAGCATGTATGAGTTTCCCAGAATTAAAGAAAAGAGATTTCTCTTTTTAAGCAGAGAAAATGGGCCTCTGCTTGTTGTTTCATCTTATCACCTCAGTTTAGCGACAGGGAAAAGATGGAGTGATAGAAAAGACAGAAGGCATCTGCACTTAGGAAAGCACCAATCTTGTCTAGTGAAACTGAAAAGGAAGTTGCAGTGATTGAGATGGTAAATTAACTCCCAAGAACAGCAGATGTGGGAGGGCAAGTACAGATGTTTGGCTGGGAAAATGGAAAGTGGATTGGTTGGGTGGCTCAAAGAAGAACTAATTAATTCCTTATGCTGAGAAGATGCAGTAGTTTACAAATAATAAAGATAAATTTAGGAGGAAAAAACAAAGTTCTCTTGTGTGCATGTTTTTTATTTTAAATCTTCAAGGAAAAGGTGAAGGTTTTTTTTTTTAAGTTTTTATTTATTTTAGAAGATAGAGGCCAAATTTTTATCCTTGAATGAGGGAAATGTTTAGCTTCAATTATGCTCTCTCATCCAGGATCTTTCGTCATACAGCCCAGGGAATAGGCAGAGCACAAACATTTAATGAATTCTGGAATTAAATTACATGTCCCTTGGAGGAAGTAGGAACATATCTATTGTATCAGCAACTAAAAACTAAATAAAGAAATAGATTTTATCAAATCTCTAGTGACTTCAGGGTTAATGTGAATTTAGTACCAATTCCAAAGTTCAACCAAAGTGTTAACTTCATCAGCTGGTGCTGTTTCTTACAATGATGAATCTTGAGCTAGAAATGGAGATGGAAGCCATATAGGAGTTAATCTCTTCAAGTTTTTGGAACTGCATGTATGCACCTGTTTGAAGGTGAGACTTGACAGAAAAAATCCAGAGTTTTAGTAGCATGGTGTGGAGTGTTTGTGTGTGTGTGTGTATATCTGTATGTGTGTGTCTGTCTCTCTATCTATATATATGTATAAAAACCTGTCAGTTAGCTCTGTGGGTTTATATGTAGCTTGTTCATAATAGTGCAAACAGCCTAACTGGGGGGAATGGGGAGGGGACAGTGATTCCTGAAAATACCAGCAGTCTGTACAGTGCTGTGGCTGAACATGCATTAACAGCGCTTGCTTTGATAGGAGAATATTCAGAGTTGAAACTTTGTTTTGGTGGCTGCTAGAATTATATTCCCTGTACTATGGGGCATTATGCTTTCTGTTATATCCTTTTTATCTTGTGTTTCTTGTTAAAATAAATCATAAGCCTGCTGTGATAAATGGCTGAGCAGGAAACACCTTGATACCCTCAGTGCCTTAAAATAAGAGGTGAAAGAAACCTTTGCCAAAAGGAAGCTGATAAATAATTGCCTCCTACACAGAGGTATTGGACTGAGTTATACCATTCTGCTTCAAGTGGAAACTAAGCCAAAAATATGTAAACCATTTCTTCAGTCACTGTAAAAGCTCCTGATACTGTAGCTTAAACCCCCTCCATTCTGTCTACTGTGACTGTAACCTCTCAGTATTAAAAAACTGAAGGAAAAGAATGAGATCCCCCAAAGTAAGTGTATTTAAGAGTAAAGAAAGACTTGAAACAAAAAGATAGAGTAGAAGTGACTAATCTAATGTTTGAGGTCGCTAAATCAGAGCTGGAGAAAACACTGAATATGGTTTGATTTGGGAGGAAGAAGTGCATGATTCAATAATTCAGGTTAGTTTGTTGGCTTATAGATCAAACAGAACATGGAAATCACCATGCATCAAAATAAGTTCTGATATTTTTACACCTTCTAGGACTTGTTTTTTTCTATTTTATAATGCTACTGTTCAGAAATGTTTGTCAGTCTAATATTTCCATACTAGAAATTCTTCTCCATGTTATCCACAACTATAAACTGTAGCAATAGAAGTACTTTTGTCTTGTCATTACTATGTCTTCATTTGGGAGGTTTATAACTATTTCTTTCTAAATTAGTATTGTTTTATATTACTGAGGCAATATGTGCAAAACCTGCATAAATATGTCCTAATGTTTCCTTGGAAAGAATTGTTATGACCTTTTCTTTGAGAGAGCATCCATTTTTTTTTTTTCAGCAGATCTTTTGATATGTGGCAGGAGCAGTTGAACTACACAAGAGACCTTTTCTTTTTTCCGTGACTACCACTCAGATTTGTCAGGGGTGTAAGTATTAAAGAGAAGCATGTCCTTTTGTGCACTTATGTGCTTCTCAAAACTTTGCAGCAGTTGCAGGCATTGCCTAGGAATAGGAGGGAGCTGTAAGACCAGTTGTGGGGGTGGAAGTGTAAGAGGGTAAAACTGGGCTCTGTCCACAGGTCTGCAGTGTAGACACGTAGTCATGGCAGATTTTCCTTAACCCGGGAGCTGAAATAAGGGAAGAATATTCCAGTTGGAAAATGGATATAAATGTTGCTGTTCACTAGAATTTCTGGAGCCTAAGAGCCTATGATGTGTAAAGAAACTTCTACTTGTGAGTAAAGTCATCTCTGTAGCCCGAGGCGCCAGCAGCAGCGTTGTGCCACAGTGCCAGAGTTTTCAGGATTGAAGCTTAGTGGGAGTTTATGCAGGGTGCTGTTTGTGTTTTAAATCATTTATGCACCCTAAATTCTGTCCCCTTGAGCACTGATGTTCTCTTCAATTACATAGTAAATGTGATTCTTGCCAGAGTCACTGTCCAATTAAATTCTGAGAATATAAACTAAAATTTTAGTCAAGGGCAAGTTTAGAGTTTTCCCGTGTCCAAGTTACATCTAAACTTTTTGATGTAGGATATTACATGAATTGGGGACTATCGAGAATTGAAAAGGGGAAGTTCCTGTATTTGGGTACATTGTCTCAGATCTCTGGTGGAGCTCTGTTTCATTGTTGTAGTCTATTTATGCCTTCCTGCAAGTTCTGGAAATGCTGAAACTGCAGAAAACAAGAGTGTGGTTCTGAGCAACTGTACAGCAAGTTCTATTTTAATCACTGTAATCAGCTTTATCTGACAGTGAAAGCTATGTACTGTATCTCTTCATCATGGGAGGAGGACGGGGAATTTAAGTTGTAATTAAGGCCTATTTTAATATATTATTTACATATGAAAATAATAAATGTAAATATGTTAAACCTTTGCTAGGACTGTCAGAGCATTATGAATCAATGAATGGTAGGCTGAACAGTTTCGCATCAGCAATTAAAATGCAAGCCTACTGATACTGCTTCTTCATCCACGGATTCAGAATTAGGAAAAAAGATAGGAAATGTCACTTTGCTTCCTAGAATAACAGCATCGTAACGTGAATTTGATGTTAAGGAGAAAACTCAAACCTCCTCTTGAGTCTGGAGAACTGAGTGTCTGATCTCCCAGGTACTGGCTGGTTGAGGTAGTTTCACTAGGGAACAGCTATGTGCTGCTGGTATTGATACAGATGCTGGGGTGAAAAATAACCCGGTAGCTTGACTGTTTTGCAAAGTTTAGAGGTGTCCTTCCTCGATAGGTTGCTTTTTTTTTTTTTTTTTCTAAACTTCCATGAGAAAATTAACTATGGATTGAAGCAGACAACTCCTAGTTGGCCTGTTCAGCTGAGAAATATTTTCCTGTAATAGGGGTACGTCCTAGCGCAGTAAGGAGATACTGCTGCTAATACATCCCTTGGGTAATAAATTAGCAAGAATTTTGAATTTCACTTTCAGCTTAAAAAAGAAAAAAAATACAACATTTAATTGGCGCTCAGTAAATATGAGCTAATATTAAGTATCTATATTAAAAGCAGTTCTTCAAAATACTTCAGAAAGTGATGCTTCTGTTTTAATGTACATTGGCTGTACTGTCACTCAGGCTTCTGCTTTAGTGATACTGCATTGTTCTTCTCCATAGGAAGCACTGCTTATAAGACATTTGAAGTTTAATTCAAATGTTATGAATTTTTCAAGTCAGAATTTTAGAGGTTTTGATAATCTTAGCAGTTTTAGAAGATCATAGTATTAAATTGCCAGTTGTTTAAGTGGCTGTAAAGTAACCAAAATACTGAAAAGAGGAGCAGAACCAACTTACAATACTGTGAAAAATCCCCCATCTGCTGAACAAACACTTTGTCTCAGTGTGCTTTGTGGAGCATTTTATCTCTCACTGTTTCCCATGTTTGTTAGATGGCTCAGCTCCAGCAGTGCTTTAACATAGTCAGCTTGTTCTTTTCTTGTATGCCTCGCTGATGACATTTTCCCTCTCTTTATTCACAGGTCTGTAATGTGTGCCATATTATAATTTCTTCTTCCTTGCACATCTCTGATATATTTATTTATTTATGTATCCACATATCTAAACTCTTCCATGTTCTGTTGTTTCATATCACATATAGAACAGGGTTTTATCTTTCTGTCCCATAAACTCAAAATTTCATTCAGGCAGAAATGGGACTTCAGGATTGAGCTGCTCTAGGACTGTTTTTTAAAGGGCACTCTTCTGTATCGCCCTCTGTTCCATGAGGCCCGGACATAACAGCACTCCTGATAGGCACACATAAGATTCCAAACCCTACTTATTTTATTACTGAGATTAATGTAAGAAAACCATAGGCCTAGCTGGTCTTATGAAATCACATTTTCACTCTGATAAAATTCAGGATCTCCTGTTATTTTCCTGCCCATGACTTCAGCCCCAGTCACAAAGTTCTTTCCGTAGCTGGTTTCTTGTCTAACGTATACCACACTTAACCCTGTCTGTGGCTGCTTTTCTTTGAATGTCCCTCCTGCATTCCCCAGCATCTCTTAGCAGTCTCCGAAAGCTTGATAACCCTGTAATACAGCATCCTTTCATTCTTCTGTTTGGGGACTTTCCAATCCCCCAGTCATCATCCCTTGGGACTCCTTTCTGAGTGTTCCTGTCAAAGCTCTAGCATTCATCTAATCTAACCACAATTTAATCTAAGTATATATTTCTTCTAATGTCACTAATACATTTACTCAAGGCTATAGAGTATGAGTGTATTCTGTATCTCTTTTAACGTAACTTACTCTTACACATCTTACAAATCAGCAAGAGTCTTAAGATTCCCTGTGTTTATTATGAGTAAATATCTTCTCTTGGCTACTCTGGAGTCATAAACGTGTTTGCAGCATAATAAATCTTTCTCGTAATTAGATTTTTATGAATCCTTTCTAAAGTAATGTTTTAATTTAAAAAACTAGTTATCTTTAAGTTCTGTTTTCCAACCGCTTCATAATTTATTTTGAAGTATGTCATTTCATCGTTACTAATTTTTTTTGTGACAGCGTTGTGACAAAGAGATTGAGACCTTAAGCCTGGGAGCTGTAAGTTATAAGCATGTCAAATATGCTATTTTGCTATCACAGAAAATATCTAGCAATCTTAAATTTACTTTAGCAGACAGGTAGCATGAATTAGTTACATTGCTGAAGTCTTCTGCTGAGCATCCAGTAGCAGCCTTGACAGTGTTTTGGAGTACAACTTGATGCATTGCTGGCCAAAGGGAGAATTTGTTCTAGCAGTAGTTGTTAGGATGGGCTGAAGATTAAATTGTTACGACAATAACCACACTTGGAAACATAATCTAGTATTGGAAAATTCTCTCCTGGTTGTTAGTATAGGGAATGGAAAGGTTCCGTTGGAACAACTTGTACAGTAATTAAAATGTAAACACTGACTATGTGTAGTGTACAGAGTAGGTTTAGACATGGATTAATTGGTACAGAGATAACAATAAAATGCATCCTTGGTTGTTGTGGCGTCCCTGAAAGCAAAGTGACTTTGGAACTG
>WHYT01016801.1:41123-62458 GCA_009806455.1 Tetrax tetrax
TTTTTTTTTTTTTTTTTTTTTTTTGCTGTGGGATTGACTTTTGTTGTCATGTACATTCAAAGACGAGCAACCAGTGCTGTCCTTGAGCTACTGTAGGCAGGTGCAGAGCATGGAAGGTGTAGTTGTTCCATGGCTGGACATGCTGAATGGTGTCCTACTTGGCTTTCCTAAAACAGCCAACGGCATTTTGGAAGATCCATGTAAATGAGCATACCAACCGTGACACATATCAAGTTTCTGCCAGTTTAGATTCCTTCCTTTGGAACAGACTGGAGGTAGCAGCTAAAACAAATTGAACTTATGGGACATTTAAAAGGTCTTTTCTTAGTGTCCCAGCAGAATGTTCTGTAGAGCCACGTGTTGAAACAAACTGTAGGAAAGAGATCTAGTGGCCTCTCTGGGGACGTGATGTGCATATCTTATTTTCCTTTGGATCATACTGTGCTCAAGTTGACTCTTTTTAAGGCAGCACTAGCTGTCTTGATTGACAAGAAGTGCTGCTTCTGTCAAGTTGAATCACCTTCAGTTTCCTTCCCTTAGCTGTCTGTCTTGTTTCCTTCCCTATGTGCCTGCCTTCACTTTCATAAATTCAAGTGCTTGGAATCTTTTATAGATGCTTACATCTAACCACCTGGCTCAGCTCTAACTAGAGACCTTTTTTTCTTCCCCATCTCATCCTCTTCTTTCTGTGTTTTCATCTAGAAGGTGGTTGGGATCCTCTTCACTTTCCTGTCCGTTCAGGTTCGGTGAAAGCTCTTTCCCTTCTACCCTGCATTTCCTCCATAATAGAGTTAGTTAGAAGTATCCTTTTCACATTGACTGTGTAAGACTTCTGCAAAAACCTACTATCATCCATCCATCACCTACATCTCACCCTAGCTAGGGTCTGTACTTCTGCACTTCTGTTTCTCCTCTGCTCCTGAAAACTTGAAAAAACTTCCCACACATTCCTTCCCTTATTCAAGTGTTGATAGGTTTTTTCAAATCTGAACGTCATGCGCTTGTGTGAAGTCTTGCTTGGAGGCTCATTGGTCCTGCTTGTTTGTGAATTTTTGTAAGTATATTGAAGGTCCTCAACAAGACTTTTATTAAACAGCTATATATTTTTGTTTCATTTTATTGCGTGCATTGAGAGGCTTGCTGATAATCATCTCTATTCTTTGATGAGATAACAGAGCTACTACTGCTGGGTGAAGAAGAAAAAATATTTGGGTCTTCCAGGATGTAGGACAGGATTGCTTTCTATTTCCAGAGTTGAGGTAAGCGGGGAATAGGGATATGAATTGTAGTAAATTGCCAGCAAAAGAAACAATGTAAGAGAGTGTAAGTGAAAGGTTCTCTCTGAACTTCAGCTACTGTTAAGGAAGCGCAGCGATGGACCTCTCGCAAGGCTTTTCTTACTGCTGTTTTTCAGTGTGGCTTTAAAGGTCTAGTCTCTGGCTTGAGAATGGAGAATAAGATATGAAATGTTAGCAGCTGATTCTCCAAAGGATAATCTATGGATTTGTTGGATCAGCTAGAACTGGACATCCAGAAAAATTATTTGGAGAAGACTTTCTGCCTCCAGTGATGCCAGAGTGAGGGGAATGTAATTCGTCCCTCTTTAAGAGTATTCATTGCAACAGTAGTTTTCAGCAGTATGTTAGCCACTGCTTGTTCTCTTCTTCAGTAGCAGAGCATTGCGTAGAACACCTTGTTCCCATCATCTGAGGCAAAGATGAAGTAACTAACTTGTTGTCTGAGGTAGTTACCTATCTGTCTCTGAAGAAGTAACTTCTCTCCCTGTTAGAGTAGCTAATAGTGGAGGAGAGCAAGAAATGCTCAAAAATTATCAAGAACTGGTGCTAAAGTGGGAGTCAATGGAGATGGCATCTGAGCTTTTTGAAGTTCCCTTCCCAATGGTGTAATGCAGCTGATTTTATTAGGGAGTAGGAAGAACACTCTCTTAATTCTGTTTCCCTTCCTTATCGTCTGCAAAGCATTGTTCTCAGGTTCAGCAGCAGTAAGATTGTGTGCTGCTGCTTTTTCTAGCAGCTTCATTTCCCCCCTCTGAAAAGTTTACCACAAAGCAATTGTTCTTTAGAAATTGTAAATCACTTTTCTTTTCTTTTTATCTTTGTCTCCATGCTTCTCGGTTCACAAATCCGCTGTGGCCATAAAAGAATTGAGAACAAAAATGCTTTGAGCCACACTGAAGTTGAAATACCTGCTGTCAGCTATACTCTTGTCATGCATTATATTTGATGCGGTTTGCTCCTAGACTTGCATTTGTTTCACTTTATATCTGGGTGAAAAGACAGTTGTAGACACACAGCAACAGTGTAATAAAAGTCTGTCTTAGCAATATATTCTGTGAGAACTAGTAGTGTGTTAAATTCTTCAGCAGTTAGAAAAAGAAGATAATTTTTTTTTTTTGTATAACACTGAAGAGTCATTCTCTGTTCACAGATTAATTCAGATAATGGTACCAGGTAAAATTCAGATCTTAATAATAAGGATATTTGGGCACTGTTTAGCTTGGGAGTCATGGCATGTCTGTCATTAGAGGCCTTCGAACAGGTTAGGCAAACATCTGTCAGGATGACAAAGCTGTAGTTGACTGCTGAAGCAGGAGTTCAGTCTTGAATAGGCTTTCAAGGGTCCCATCTGTCCTTTTTCTACAGCTGAGATAATTTTGTAATTTCCTTGTGACTATTTTATAAGGATTCTGTGTGGTATGCTTACAAATTTTTCACATGTATTTCTCTTAGTGGTCATGGAGATTAAATCATTGAAGAAAATGTAATAATTTTCTGTCACTTTCCATTAGACCTTTCTGTACCCATCAGATAAGATGAGCCAGGCAGAGTTCAGTAACTATCTACTGAAGCTAAAGAGCCTCTCACTTTACAAAGTTACTTCAAAATTAGCCAAGCTGTTGGCTAAACCTTTTTATCCCTTGGCTAGCACAGAGGTTTTTTTCTCTGAAATCTCACTTAATCCAGAGCATGTATCTCTAAAATAAGTTGTCTAACCAGTATTTCTCCTCCTCCTCTGGTATTTGTAGCAGTGGAGCCTTTAAGGAAACAATTGATTGCTGTTTTGATGGGGAGAAAAAACAACTAAAAACTTTCAGCAAATGTTCTGAGCTTGTTTTTTCTTTTTTGAATAAAAATAGTGGTGTAGCTGTGATAACAGCAAATCACACTTGTGGGGAGAGGTAGTGGCTTTTCTTAGATGAGCTGATACAATTGATAGAAGTATATAAGCTTTTAACCCTGATCTGACATAGAGCTTGCCCACTGTTGTCTTCCAACTACATTAGTTGATTTAATGAAATACATTATCTAAAAATAAATCTTATTTTCTTAGAGGATTCTTTGGTAAATATTCCGCAAATCAGAAATTTCATATTCAGAGATCTTCATAGTTACTCCTATGGGGTTTCTGTTCTATAATGCTGCTGCACTTTAAATAATTTCTGATCTAAGTATTATTAATGGAAGGCACAGTATAGGGGAGACTAAATGCAGGTAAATAAGATTTACCCTCTTCTAATTTGAGCAGAACTGAGGTTTAGCTGTTTCTCTGTGAGACGGGTAGGCAGTTCAATCTACCCATTCTTGGTCTTCAGTGACTTTCTGATAGACCTTGTGAATAACCAAAGGCTTAATTTTCCTGTCAGTTTGACAAGAAGTAAGTAACATCTATTGGTTTAAGCCAGAGGTACACAAATATTATAACTTATTTCAAAGGGTTTGACCTTTTTTTTTTCTTTCAGAATGTAAATTTAGTTTCACTGTCACGTGCAGGGCACTTTAGATAGTATTTCTCTAAAATGCATTTGCGGGGAGAATCTGTCCTGTTCCAGCAGTGTACATTTGTTCAAATAGGGCATCTGAAGTGCCATCAGTTCTTGCCTATACCAGCAGAACACTTCCTAAGGGAAATGAGTACTCAGAAAGGAAGATTGCTGGGTTTAGAAATAATGTTTAGAAACGTTATTCTTCAGAGTAGGGTATGCTAAATTACCACAATAGCAAACCCCTTCTTTGGAAGAATCCTTGTGCTTTCCATAAATTTTCTTTATGGCAAATCTGTGGGGGGAGAAAACCCCCAAAAGCCCTATTTCTGTGTTTCCAGGCAACACAGTAAATATTCTTCATAGAATAACCTTAAGTCCCTCAGAAACTTGTCATATTTGTGTGGCTGTGCTGTGTTTACACAAGCTGCCTAGGTGAGATCACTTGCTTTGCAGTGTGAGTGGTACATGCCATTATTAGCAGCTCTGCTGCACAGAGATCTAGCTATTCATAAATGCCCAAATAGCATCATGAGGTTACAGTGAGGGAGCCAAACTGCACTTTTTTAGATCATAGTCCTCTAACTACGTGCACTGAAGCAGGGGGCCTGTGACTAATGCTCTTAAGGAGTTTCAGTGAGGCAGCAGTCTGAGCACATTCAGATGCAAGGTGTTCTTTCCCTTTTTAAGGTTCACCTTATCTTTTGTACCTCTGTAGAATAGCAAACCAGTCCGTTTGATTGTCATATAAACAGGAAAGGGCATTAATAAATAGGGAGACTAAGCTATCTTATCTATGTTGATTTTGCAGCCCAAACAGAAAATAAGTACCAATAAACCTTCCTTTTTTTCAGCAGTAGGAATTGCATAAAAGAGTCATGAGCTTTAAGGAGGGATTGGTTTTTGCTGTGTGTATTTCCATTTCCTTAATTTGGATTCCCTAGGTATGTCGTCCAGAGTAAGGACTGCAAAATGAATAGTCACAAATGCCATTTGAATGACAATATCAGTCTTACTCTGCAGGATATAAAACCATACTTAGAAAATGCAAGGAATAATACTCATGAACACAGAGGGTATACAGTAACCAGGTAACAACTGTATGATGAAATCTGTTGAAGGAGGCATTCATCAAACAATATTTGTACTAGGGCTTTAGCTTCCTCATCTACATGAAGGTAAGGGAGAGTGAGTAGACTGCTGCTGTCATGGGAGTTTGATGCTCTACCAGACCAGTGGAAATGGAGTTGTGTTGACTTAGAGTAAAACTGCATTTAAAAGATTAACTTTGCAGCCGTAAGAGTTAGGAAAGTATAACTCCTACATAATTTGGGTGTTTTGCTGTGTTTGTGTAAACCGCACAAGTAAGCCGATTAGCTATTTGAATCTTCCTAGGGCTATTGTATATTGACGTTCTTCATTTCCACCCTAATTTTGCACGGAGGTAATGTACTCCCAAATACCTGTGGTTTCTTTGTTTGTTTCTTAAATGTAACTCAACTTCCCAGTGGAATAGCTGTCCCCTTCTGGAAGTAATATTCTGGCTATGTTTATGTAATGGTTTGTGTAATTCTTCAAAAAAAGTGTAGGCCGATAAACATCACAGATAAGTGATCGGAATACGTTTACAACATGTTTTGTGGTGCAGTGTTGGACACACCTGAATTAACTCTGACAGGCTGTACAGTGAGGTTAAAGGCTGCGCCAAGAGATAACCCCAGGTCCCAGAAGCCGTCCAGCTTTGCTGCCTAGCCCTGCGCTGAAATGGCAATACTGCTTCCAGGGCTAGCTTGCTGAGCAGTTCTCTTTGGTGCTGTGTGTCATGGCTAAATAGTCCTTGTTCAAATCACTGGCCCAGATTCTTGCAGGGCTTTTTCATAAAGCTCTTATTGTATCCTGGATGAGACCAAAGGAAGCAAATGAAATGTTACGCTATGTTACAGGCTAGGGAAAACAAGACAAGACATGATATTGTACATTTTCACCTTGAATGCTCTTTAGCTTTGGCTGTCTTACAAAAGACACAACAGAAATAGGCAACTTAGGTTACCAGAATAGGCTGGGTTTTGGATGAGATGAGAAGATGAGAAAGGATAGGGGAGGGATTAATGAATGAAAAGAGCTAGTTGTATGTTCCTGTCTGTTGTTTTATTCTAAGAAGCGATACATAAATTCAAAGCCATAACTTTTTGGTAAAGCAGAATGTTACGGGAGGCAAAAGGGAAAAAACGTTAAAGCCTAGTTCTCATCTCCCACCCACTTTTCCTTCTCCTCCCAGAACTCCCCATTTGCCTCCCCAGTGTCAATATTTACACTAGTTATATTGAAGGTGTACAGTTATAAAAGTCTAACAGATCATCAGTTACATAAAGGAGGGAAAACACCTAATCATTATAGCATGCCTGGACAAACTCTTGCAATGTGTGTCTCTGATATCTGCTAGCTGTACCTGATGGGGATGGTAAACAGCGACTTTTAATGTACAGCTTTAAAAGAGGCAGAGGGGAGAGTGGGGGGACAACGGAGCGCAAAGCACTGTACAAGCATTAAATAGCCCTATCACAGAGCCCACCTCACCAGCTCTGCCTAAGGCAGCCTGTTTTACCCTTGCTGTGTGCCAGGAGACCGAAAGAGAGATGAGGTTAAACAGTATGTACAGAATTCAAGGGCACCATTTCTTTTTGCTTTCTTATCTGTACAGACTTTTCAATTTACTTTTAATCATTCGTACACAGGCTGTTTAAATCCCATCAACACTGTTTATAAATGGAGGGTTTTTTTAATAACTCAGCCTTACCCAAGTTTTCAAATTGCTGCTGAATGCTACTGTATTCATTAAATCTCTTAGTGTGGCCAGCTGCCCACTATTCCTTGCCTGTTGAAAGGCTTTGAGTCCCTCTTTATTTTCGGACTTAATTGTTTTTGTTAAATTGTCTTAACAGGTACTCCTACATCTTTGGTCACTGGCCTGTAGTGTTAATTGCAAAGTCAATTATAATCTTATGTCTCTGAAAACCTGTGTGATAATTAGATGCTCTTTGTAAGTGTGATTTACTGTATTTGTTCTAAAGAGGACAATTAAAGAAAGGCATCTGGATTTTGTCAGATGCTATATAATTAATAATATATAAGGTTGGCTCTAAATAATGCTGCTGATTTTAGGAAAAATTGTAACAAAGTCCATAGAGTTACACTGAAGACTAGTTTTTGTATCTAACCATTGCAGTATGAACCCCTGACGTAACCAGCTGGAACTGTCCCAAGCTTGGGTATTTGTCCAAAGAGAGAAAACAAATACAGGAGCTGCAGTGGAAGGAATAGATAGGCTACCCTTTTTTTTTTTTTTTTCACATTGATTTTGTGTGTTTCTGTTTGCTAGCAACTCTGCTTCATAATAAAACTTGAAAGTTCAATTCTAAAAATTGAATCCATCTGCAGAGGTTATGCAGCAAAGCTCTCGGGCCTTTGGGAAGGATCTAGTTGCAGTTTGGTCACAAACTTGGGTAAACCCATGTTTTCTGTGAAGTGCCTGCCCTATCTTAAACCTTCACTGGTTGAAACTTCAGTGAAGTAGAATCACATGCCAAACCTCATCTCCCAAAAACTGCTTTTAGAACTGCAATATATGAAGGTGCTGTTCTGGATGAGTCCCTGTAGTAAGGAGGGCTGTCCTAAGCCAGACAAGTGGAGGGATGCTTTTCCCTAGGAGTCCTTGGCCCTAGAAGCTCTTTCTTACCCTCCCCACCTAAGCCTCTGGTTTGACATCCTTCAATTCCAGAAACTGCCTTTTCTGGCTTTGCACTCTCCCCTGTCCTTAATGACCAGTGGATCCAGCTGCCAGGCACTGGGGAGGAGTGCAGCCTGTTTTCTTCTGCTTTTACACATATATAATGTGCAGGGAGAGTTTTCAACCTCTGCCTTCCACGTTCTTCTCAGGCAGAAGGAAGTTATGGTGTGAAATTCAGCCTGCGTTTAGTGAACTCGTGCAAGTTTCAGGTTCATAATAACAAGCTCAAACCCAGATAAATTCTGCCAGACTTCGTGTTTCCTGGAGGAGTTCAGACACTTTCAGTCTGCGAGTGGCTTTGATAATGAGCCGTCAGCAAAGTAATAACCTGCTCTTGCAGAGCTAGGGGTCTTTTGGAAATAGCAGCAACCTCTAGCATAGCAAAAATCAGACTCTTGCATACTTTGAAAAAAAAAAAAGTCTTTGCAGGTGAAGGTTTAGAGGAGTACTGAGGGCTTGTTTTGCTTGCAGGGCATTGTCCTGAAGCTTTAGTACACCACTCTGACCCTTTTTCAGTTCTAGTTCTCATGTCATGGAAGAGCTGAGCTGTCCTAGTTTGGGAAGCAGTGTGGGCAAGAGAGACTGAAAACAATAAAACAGTAGAAAAATGTTATCCAGATTTCTGCCTGTACGACCTGGTTTTCTATGACCAAGTGACCAATATGTGGCACACGTCTGCTTCCTGGAACCAGCAGATGGTCTGAAGGGAGAACATCCTCTGTTCTGCACGTGGCACCACTAAGCAATCACTGCCGCTTATAGCAGTAGCGTCTGGAGTCGGGCAAGCAAGTGTACTGCTCAGTTAATTACAGACCAAGGTAACAGTAAGCAGTTCAAGATAGGGTAGTAAGAAAAGGAAAAAACTGATATATTCTACGGTAATTTCTTATTATTTGATGTTAAGTAGAGAAATAACTGTGGGGAAGGTGGGAAATGGACTCAGGCTGAGAAGAGGGAAGTCAGCTTGAGACTGAACTGTGATTAGTGTGAACTGATCTGAATCTTAAAGCCCAGCTGTTCTGTACATTCTAATCTCTCGGGTATCTTAGTAACTGGCTTCTGTGTTCTGAATTTTGTGATTGTATTTGATGAAGGGGCTTCCTACCAGGGAAGAACTTGGTGTACAAACCTTACTGGTACATATATATTAAGGGATGAACACGTAGGTAGATACCATCTAAACATAGAGTTTCGGTATCTACATTTGATTCGTATTTAAGCAGATTTCCGTTGCATAAAATAGGTCATGAACCCAGGGTCTTGCCAAAATGCCTTTCAGTGTGCACTCTTCTGAGTCTCCTGTTTGTGTTTGGCTGTACTAGTCAGTTTGCAAAAATACTGGGCAAAGGAAAAAGCTGGAAAATAATTTAACAGTATGGAACAGATGTGCTGATTCTCAGAAGTGTCACTTACAAGTTAATTGAAAACCTTGGAAGCTTGCTTTCTGGGTCTTTCCCCACCCACGTTTCACATAACTGCAACACTGCTTTAATAAGTTTTCAAGTTGGTTTAAGAGCACCTAAGATAGGGTCCTCTGCTTGATGTAAATTGTTGTTTATAAGCAGCAAACCGTGGAGATTGAGCACCCTTCCACCACATGAACTGTCTGCTTTCCAGGGTAACATACATGATACACTTACGTAGTGTTCAAGGTTGTTAACAGACTAAAAATATGTGGTGTTTTTCTAAGCAGTTTGCTTAAATCTTCAAATCTAATTTGTTGACTCTAGTTCCCTTCATGTTCCTTTCACGATGTGCCGTTAGTTACAAACTTTCTGAGCAGCTGCCCACTCCCTTTGCCCCCTGAGACAACTGGGAACACAGGCTAAAGGTTGTAGATGGTCGGATCAGGAAGTTCACGTTTGTGTCAAATGCAGTTGCATAGCTTCTCCAACAGTTGGTGGAAGTTTTGTGTGAGGAGAAGAGGAAAACATACTTAGGGAGACTTGTATAAAACATATGGGAAGAATGGATGCAGCTGTATTCCTTCAAATCTGATGGTGACCAAAATAGCAGGATAAATGCCATTAACATTTAGTTGATACTGTGCTAGTTGACAGAAAAAAAAAAAAGAAATAAATTTGCTTTTAGAGGTTTTATTTACTGTTTGAAAACTATAATGTAAAGTGTTGTTGCTCTATTCTGTCAACAAACTGTTCGTTAAGAAATCATTATATTCTTGTACTTTATTTTTAAAAAATGTTTTAACCATGCATAGCTCAATTGAGAATTTAGTAGGATGCTCAAATGCAGAATTACTTTAAAATAGACAATTTTCATCAAGAGATGAAAAAGGAGCAGAAAAGGCAATTACTTCCCAAGTTCAGATTTCTGCTTCTACTATGGCTCTTGATGATAGCCCTCACTTTTAGACAGGCTGCAGTCCTTCCCGTGCTCTCGGTGCTTGGGACTGAGCACGTTTTCAGCTACTGTTGACTGAGGATTGTTAGCCAGTAACTCTCAATGTGAAGCTGCTTGTTTTAAGATTGGCTTGGACACTTCTGTCACCAATGTTCCTTAGCGCTGTACTTTTAGAAAAAAGGTTTTGCATGGTAGCTTGTTTGTGGTTGTTCTCTTTTTTTTTAATAGCCGCATAAATGTCAGCAAGCTGGCACGCACGGCAGCATAGCAGGGTTGTAGGATAACTGTGGCCAGTACCTTTCTGTCATTCTTGTCTCCAGATGCCTCCTTTACTTACCCTCTCTCTCGGAGAGTGTTTTTGTCATTCCTCCATACTCAGCCCTGGGTTTGTGCCCTCTATCCCATACACGCTGGTTGCTTATTACCAGGCAGGCCTGTCAGTGCTGGAGAATGTAGCGTCCCTCTCTTGGGAAACTTGTGGCCGGTAAAGCTTTCTTAAAACAAAGGATCATTTGTTGATATGTGGAGCAACAATTCAGAGACAGGAGTATTGAGCCAAAAATCTAAATGTATGTTTTGTTTTATGTGAACGTCTGTCTTGTTATGCGACAGAGCAGGCAGTTGTGTTGATTTTTTTTTTTTTTTTTTTTTTTTTTTTTTTTCCATCAGCAAAGTACCCATGCAGAGAGTTAGTCTGTTTTTAGGACCACATAAATAGTGTTGTCATTACCCACACACATTCCTGTCCATTCCACCCCAGCCCTGCCCTCCTCTCTGCTTCTGGAAGATTGTATAGACAGGGGGAAAAAAAAGAATTTGGTCATTTGGGGCTTCTGGTAGCTGGTTACATAGTCTCTGTAAAATGACTACTGGGTATCTAATATGTCTGGGGCACATTCAGACCTGTTATACATGGGATACTTGGATGGCGAGGCAGTGCCCAGTGAGCTAGATGTGTTCTGGCACCGTGCACTGCAGTTACTTTTCATGTTTTATCTATTTTCAAAATTTGTTGAGCTAACGTGTGATGTATGCTGGCCATCTGGGCTCTGCCCACATTCCCATCCAGAAATTTGGGACCCCTATCCAGTGATTTATTGAGTTTCTCCCTGAGAACCAGCTCCCCAGCTTGCCTCCAGCCTTCTTCCCTCTGCCCCTTGGAGCAGCTGTGTTTAAGAAAGGTTCAGAGCCGTTAGGAGAATTTGTCCAGTTGCTGTATTATGTGAAAGAGGGCAAAGTCCTCCACTCCTAACATATTTGCTGTACAAGTTTATGTGGGGGTTATCTTTCTTTCCTGTTCAGGTCAGCTTAGGTGTGGTCAGACCATGAATTTTGATTTGCTTGTACAAGACCATTTCCCTCAGCCAGGTCAATGTGCTGCCAGGAACAACCTGAAGTCTCAAGTGACCCTGGTGTAAAACATTCCCTCCCAGCAATGCCTTGACTGTATTTCAACAAAAGAAATAATACAGGACAGCTATTAAGAAAGTGCCTGGCTTTGTGTGTAATGCTGCATAAATCTTCTATAGCCCTGAAAATGAATTTACTATAGAAAATGTGGCCCTTGCACAAGAAAGAAAGAATATAGATGATACTGCAATATGAATTCAGGGATGCAGGATTTTATTTATGTATTCTTGCAGAGCAGAGAATCAGCCTATTTGAAGCAACAGGAGGGGCCCAGGGACCCCTCTCATTGACCACAGCTGAACCTCCCTTTCTGGATCCTGGTTAGTGCAAGCTCTACACTTCAGCTGCTGGATGTGGACATTCAAACACCTTGCCTTAGCAAAATGCATCTCACCAGGCTTAACTTTAAATCTAGATGGATGGTGCTCAGGAGTCTTCTCTTTCCATAGCCCAATGCTTAAATTTTGCCCTGCCAGTCTTCTCTGGTTCAAATCCTCATGCAGATCTGGCTCTGGTTTCCCTGTGAGCCCGAGGTGTAAGCTCACCAAAATGATTTCTCCTGGACTCATCTCGGTCTTGTTTGTTTTAGCCGTTGTGCAGTGATCCTTGACAACTCCAGATCTACACTTAGCCAAGTAATTTGTTATTTGCTACAGCTCTAGGAGCTGGTCTCTGGCCCTCGTTGGCTACAATCCAAACTTGGTTTAGCCTCAGCCCTACCACCTTTGGAAGAATGGGATGGTACATGTAAATTTCTTTTAAGTCACATTTTGCATATATAGAATGAAATAATAGAATGAATTATTTTTGTGGTACTCTCTCAAGAGGATGTGGTGGATGCCCCATCCCTGGAAACATTCAAGGCCAGGTTGGATGAGGCTCTGAGCAACCTGGTCTGGTTGGAGATGTCCCTGCTCCTTGCAGGGGGGTTGGACTAGATGGCCTTTAAAGGTCTCTTCCAACCCAAACCATTCTGTGACTTCTCGGGAAGATTACAAATGAACCCTAATAAAGAGAAATCCTCCTCTCTTTTGTTGTTAGTAATACAGGCGTGTCAGCAAATGAACGAGAGTTTTTTGCTAGTAGTTTAGTTTACAGGCTTCAGTGATCATTGTTGCATCTTCGTCAGCAGTGAAAATGGGGTCCAGTTCTGCCCAAGTTTTCATTGGCTGCATTGTGTTGCTGATGTGGAATCCGTGCTGAGCAGTTAAAGGGAAGTTGTCACGCTGCTGAGAAACAGAGGGACAGGTATAGATTTGTAACTTTACTGACAAAATGAGGTGTTTGAATGCTGTAGCTTCATATCCAGCAAAACAGATTTATAAGCTCAAATGTCAACTGTAAACACTAAAAACCCTTATTTGAGGACATTATCTCGATTTTAATACTAAGTAAAATTTATGTGTGTTTAGTATGATAAGTGTGCATTTTTATTTCTTTACTTGTACTTTGTTTATTTACTTTACATTTGAAAGCTGCTATAAATCAGGCTTTTTTTTTTTGCTTGATTGCAAAATATTGATTCTGCTATGGAAATCTGAGAGCATTGTATCTTCTGCGGCACGTCTGCTGTATGTATTTTGTGTGTGGTTTCAGCATGTTTGAATCTGAGGGGCTACCCATACAGTGCTGGCCTTTCCCAGGGCTTTAGAAGTACAGCATGTTTAAAATGCTGTGTAGGAAGTAGTCAGGGTGGTCCAACAACAGTAGGTGGTCTTTCCTCTCTCACAATAGTGATTGATTTAAAATTATGATTGTTAACAAACAGTGGATTTAAGGCTAAGTTCCAATATTGTGGTTAACTTAAAAAAAAAGCAAAACCAAACAACCAAAAACCAACAAAACCTCCACAAATAAAGACACTTAACCGTATTTGAATAGTACCAGAATTGGTCTCAGATCTATTTTGACTTAGTTCCCCTAGGAAATATGCATTTGAGAAGGTAAGTGGGGGAAGGTATTAACAGTTCCAGTGTTGGGATGTCGACGTTGCACACAGCGGCATTGCAAAGCCCAGAAAAGTTTGTGGTTTTACTGAGATCCCAGGCAGCTCAGTTGCAGAAATCTCCCTGTGATTTTACAGTTACCCTGCAGGGACCCAAAGCCTCTGTGGCCAGTGGAAAAGCGCCAAGGTAGCAGTGGGGGTAGGAGGATAAGGAGATGGTCCTGGAGGCAGCTTGGTGACAGGCTAGCTTGTCCCAGGGGCCTTGAGGGAGCCCTCCAAGCTCCAGAGAAATCCAAAATTGAGGAGGATGCAGAAGTTGTGCTGTGTTAAACATGTACAATGTCCTTCGAGCACATGCTGGTAGTGGTATTGCAGCTTGCTGGGGCTTGTCAGAGCGGGCATTGGTTGCCACTGTTGCTGGTCCCAGGGCAGAGGTGGTCCCTCATGGGCCAGGGGGTTTCTGCTCCCTGCTGTACCTCCTGGATGGGTGTCAGTGTCCTTTTAACTTACCGGAGTAGAAAGAAACAGCATATTAATGCAAGTGTCAAAATAGTAAAACCCATTGTAGGAAATAGTCTTGATTGCTGAGTAGGAGACAGACCGGGTCTTTTAGGATTTGTATCAGCAGGAGAGCAGTGCTTTTTTCAGTTCTTCTGTTTCAGAAAGCAAAGGCCAATAAATTGATTTGAGTCAAAATGTCTTAGCCACATCACCTTCTCAAATAGCAAAGAATGAGGAATACAGTGGTGTCTGACTTCAAACAAAACACCAATAATAACTGCCAAAAATGGCAAGAAATACATGATTCATCTGTTTTTTGTTTGCATGATTCTCCTCAAGCAGAGGTCTTCATAGGTTTGTCTTTGAGTATAAAAGTAAAAGAAACAGATTTGGTATGAAAATGGCAGATCTGGTATTATCTCCTTAACTTATAAAAATCAGATATTGAATAGTACCTAGAGGATGATCTGTTTTCGTAACTGCTATCATTAAATCCGTGATGCGGCTTACTTTTCTAGGATGATGTTAGTTACTTTTGTACTTAAGTTTTGCCAAGGTAATGTTCTAGAGGGCTGATAAATCCTATAATATCATTGTACTTGGCTCTATATATTAAACAAACATGGAGAGAAATTCATTCTCCAGGAACTTTTGCAACCTTGCCTTGAAGACAGGCCGTTACAGAAAATGCAAGGGGAATGCAGCTTTATAGGTATTTGGATTTTATCCTAATAAAAAAACTGATGGTTTTCCAGAACTCTCAAGCTCAGATGAATAAAGTATATTATTTGAGTCACAGCTAGACTGTGAAAACTAAAAAGAAAGTAACTGATCTTTAATTTTTTTTTTCTGTCTGCTGCTCTGAGGCACACTGACCAAAGTGGAAAGTGTAAGAACAAAGCCATAAAACAGTTTCTCAAACTGCAGTCACTGATATGAGGGTTCCTGAATCTCTAGCAGTATTTCCTATATTCATTTAGTACTATTTCAGTTGATTTTATCTCACTGTAACAATCGAGCTATAGAAAAACAGCTGAGTGTCTTCTTGAGCCACATTAAAAACACGACATGCTTTTGTTGAATTCCATTCTTCCTACTTGTCTTTTTGTGGGGAAAATATTGATTTTTTTTTTTTTAAAAAAAAGGGGGGAAAAAAAAGAAAATAATTTAGATTTTGACTGTACCATGGATGTATGTGAGATTAAGGGTTGACTTGAAGTCTAACAAAGCATTTTATAAATTGCTAGTTTGTTCCTTGGTAAAGGCTCTGCAGAAATAAGCTTTTTGTTTGTTGTACCTGCAAAATCAAGTCAGGCATGAGCCCCAGGTCAGAGTTTCAGGCAATTTTCTAGAAATAGAGCTGAGCCCCTAAGAGTAAAGATGACAAAAAGCTTCTGATGAGAAGAGCTTCTGGGTTGCTTGTCTGTATGTACCAGAGCATGAAAGTAGGTTTTTGTTGCAACTTCTTCACAGGATACTTGCACAGCATTACCTGCAACGCTGGCTGTAACCTCACAGCAGTGCAGCTCTGGCTCCCTTGCCGTCATGGTCTCACCCAGTTCCAGTAAGCCAGGTATAACACTCCAGTACCCCTAAAGGCCTTTTTCCCCCATGTGCTTGCTGTTGTGTTTGATTTCTGGCAGGAGGAAATAATGTGCTGCGTTTCATTGCTTTTTCTTCTGTTTTCATATAAAGACTATTTCTGAGGTCAAATGCAGTTTAAAAACCACAGAAGCCTTAAACTCACACAGAGATGATTCAGCTGGCCTTCCTTTGCTTTGAAGGCACACACTGCATTGTGTGAAAGGTCTTGTTTGCAGTGGATTGCCCAGAGTGATAAGGCAACTTCCATCTGTGTAGGACAGGCCTTCCAACAGCATCTTTACACGACAGTGGTGAAGCACTGTCAAACAGCATTCCAGGTAGCATAGCAAGTAAGGTATTGCGTGGTCTCGCTGCAGCTGAATCAATTACGAGGACTAGGAGCTGCAGGAAGTTCCCAAGGGTGAATTTTCACTCATCCCTTTTCAGTTTCATCTTGGAGAGACAGGGCCTGAGAAAAAGATGGTAAAATGGATCCCAGCTCCAAGGAGCTGTGCAAAATGTCTTGTGTGTTGGTGTGCCCCAGAAGTTTGCTAACTGAAGGGAAGAGGGGAGACCTCTTTTGGCCAAACCAGTTCTAGACAGCAGTGAGCTATGTTAAATTTTATTTTTCTTGATTGAACTCCAAATACACTCTCTTCTCAAGGTTAAACTTAGAGGTTTTTTAACCTCAATGTTTATTTAGAACTGAGAGAGACTGCAGAGTGGCTGGCAGCCTACAGATGTTCTTTTCCTCAGAGAGGCAGTCTGCAGCTGGACAACTGATCCCATCTCCGTACACCCTCTAGCCACCAAAAGATCAGAAGTTACCTGTGAGTTAGCAAGGTCAGTTTTGAAACTAGTTAACGTGGACTTTCATTTTGGGAGAGCTGGGTCTGGGGGGAGCTGTTAACCAGAGTATTCTTGTGTAGCGCATGAGCCTGGAGCCACCTCGTAACAGTATCAGAGGAACCCGTTTCTCTAACCCTGAATATTCACAGCAAGCCAGACAAAAAAAAACTGTTATAGTTCAGTTGTTGTTTATCAGCCTAGGGGGAGCCATGTGCCCTCACAAAAGGTGGAAGAATAATCTGGTAAGACATTCTTTCAATCTACTTAGCTTTAGATATGCATCTTTAATCTACCTATTAGCAGTGATGTTGGAAACCGTAAGTCTGTTTTCGTGTCTGTGCCAAAGCATGAATAATCTCAAGATCTTAACTTCTTATAGCTCCATAAATTAAACTTTGTACTTTTGCTACCTAATAACTGCAGAAAGGAATGTTAAATTTGGACAAGCTTTGGGGAGGGAAAAAACAAAACAACTTGTGGTTTAGAGGTAGGGGCGAGCTGTAAAAATCTTAAAGGCAGAAATTATCGGAAGAATTACAGTTTCGGGGGAATAAGAGTCCTGAGTGATGAACCACATAGTTCAGGGAACACATAAAGCCACTGGAGTTCTTGGAGCCTGGTAAGTTAAAGTCAGTCAATTGTGAAAACAGCTCAGGTGTTTAACAACAGGGTCTCACAGCCTCTTGTAGCTCTGAGAGAAAAAGATGCTGGGTCTTTTGGTGGGGATACAGTGGGCTAGGAATGACTTGATTTGTAATTACTCAAAACTCATCAATTACTTGCAAGTCATTTGCCCATAAAAGCTGAAGATACAGCCATTAAGAAAGAGCTAGAAATAGAAATAGAAAAAGAGCATTTCAAGGATGGATAGGTTCGAAGAACAGATTATAAATGTAAGCTCTGAATATTGTAAAATGTTTAGTCTTAGCCAGCCTTGCAATCAAAAAGACTACAAAAGGAAAGCTTCTGTATTTTGGTCTAAAGTTATTTCCTGATGTGGCCAATTGTCAGCCCTCCATCCTTCTAAACAATTTGTTTTTCTTGTTATAAAAGATATCAGGTGCAATACCATTCCGAAGGGCTGGTCCTTTTTGACACATACAGCAAGAATTTAGATTGTACAAATAATACAGTTTATCCTCCTCCCTAGAGTTATGTCCTGATTCTAATAATAGAGTGATTTTTGTGAAGACTGACAAATCAGATTGTTAAGGTTAAGTAAAGAAAAATGCTTTGAAATACTGACCATTTTTTCTTGACTCGCATGTTCGGATGTATTCTTCTATTCAATTTAAATGATTTCATCACTGTAATGAATGGTTCAATTGCTGTGCCTCCCATATTGTTATCATGATAAAGATTTTTGCTATTTTAAAAATAACAAATATATAATGAAGGGATAGAAAAGATCAGGAGATACATTTGTAATTTGTTATGAAAAGGGTAGTGGCTGCGGACAGCGAGGAACGAGAAGAATCCACACAGAAATGTTCAGAGCGGCTGGTGTGGGACTGCTTAGTCATTGCTGAAACACCTGGTGACTTCATTAAGGCACCAGATGAGGTGGAGCTGCTGGAGCTGTTCTGGTTGGAGAGACTCTTCCCCCCCATGCTTTCATTGCTGCTGCTTCCCTGGGAGTTACATCTCCTGAGATCTGTTCGTTGTTAGTAATGCCTAACCTCTGTCAGTCAAAACGAGCTGAGCCAGTTAAATTGACACCCCCCTCCCTCCCAACACAAAATAGTGCTCTGACCGCTGACTTTGGCTGTATGCAGTACAGAGACACACGTGCCCCCCCCGGGCGCGGTGACACCCTGGTTAGTGCAGTAACCCCTTCAGCTGGTGTAGCTGCGGATGGGAGAGACACCACGCCTCTGCGGCCGTTAGCCCGCTCGGGAGGTTGAGAGACACTCGGACGTGAATGCTGGTATTTATATCCGTTCTGCTGGGCTCCTACACTGTGCCAGAGCTGGCGCTACCTTACAAAAGCACTAGAGAGAGAAATCTGGTCCTGACACCCCATGTAAATCAGGTAGCTCAGAGCCCCGAAGAATTATCTTTTTTTTACTTGTAAACATTCCTGGGAAAGAATCATCCGATCATCCTCCGAGATACTAATTTGATGTCCAGGGCATTGCAGGAACAGGCATTTCAGTGCTTCTGCTTGGATAGCTTTTCTATGGAAAGAATTTAAGGTCTTGGTTTGCCAGTTCTTTGGAATCATCTGTTTGTGCTGAACTTGACTCAGAAAAGTCGCCCGGTTGGACTACAATGGAACTATGCCAAGTTAGAGCGGCTAAGTGCAGGCGTATGTGTTTGCAGAATCAGGCTTTCCACATTGAAACTGGTTGGTCTCCTTGTAGCTTCACCAGGACATTTCTTTAACTGTAGCAATAAGGAAAAATTACATTTCTGATGACTTCACCTGCAGAGCACAGATGTTAAATGCCATCCTTTTAGGCAAGCAGCTTTTATGGAAGTGCTGGCTGTGAAAGAGTATGCTCCCGTGCTTTAGGTGGTGTTTGCTTTAGGTGACTTCATGTGTATCGATCATACACTCACTCTGGGTGAAAGGAAACTTGCTATCGATATTTTCATGTTAAACGTTTGTTGGGTTTTTTTCCCCTTATGAGCATTTCGCTCAACCTCTATTGACTTGTATCGATACATGGTCAAACATACTGTTGTGTTTCCTCAGGAGAAGGCTCAAGTTATGCAAACTGTACCACAGATCTGTCCCCACGTCCCCTGGCTGCGCTGGGTTCTGCGCTCGTTAGTACCCAAATGAGCTTTGTGCTAGTGTCAAACAATATTCCCTCATGAAATTGCTCATGTAACGTGGGATAGCTTGTCTTACTAGCTCCTAAATGGAAATAATTTCAGTCTACGGTTGCATACTGATTTATAGATGAGCACGTGGCTCAGTTTTGTGTGTTTTTCAGTGTGGGGGAGTTGCGTTTTGGAAGTGCTTGTGTGAGGGCTGGGATGGAGAAAGCACTTGCAGCAGATTAGGGTGATGAGATTCTGCTAAGGCAGACACATACCTGGGGGCTGAGCAGAGCTTGTGTACTCGGGCCATATGGGAGAGCTTTTAAGACCATTATTATTTGTTTGCTACGGCTGTGCAACTTCCTTTTCCCCTTTGTACATGCTTTTTCTGACATGCTGTCACCGCCTTCATCTGTCCTGATGAACAGAAGCAAAGAACATGGTAGGATTTGCTACTTTCTGCTGCTGTTTAATGAAAGATAATTTCCCTTTCACAATGTCATAGAAAAATCTGTATCTGCCAAGTTTCTCTGTATAGGAACAAGTGTTTACATAAACAGGCTCCCTCACAAATATCCAGTGATATCGGGGGGGGGGAGGTGGGACACAAAAAACCCAACACTTCAGGGAACTGAGGAGTGCTGCCTTTTTTTTTATTATCTTCTTCTTTTTTTTTTAAATCATTTTCCCCTCTGTCTTTTCTTCCAAGGGTGTTAAATTAATTGAAGGGCATGACCTTTCATCTGGCACCCAGGAAGGCTTCTTATGGTGAGGCACCTTCTTGCATTTCAGCTTTTCAGGTAATTACTCTCTTTTCTGACAGTTTTTCTGAGCATAAGCCAGTTCTTTGCCTGTGTTGCAAGAGGAGCCCATTCCTTCTTTTTTTTTTTTTTTGTTATGTTTTGGCTTGAAGTAAGGAAATAGCCAGTGGGAATTAAGCAATGTTCTTCATTAGTTTATTTTATTAGCTCACAAAATGCAACCTTCATTGCCAGTATTGCATTCTTCTTCTTTTTCCATGCTTCTGTTGAGCATTTTATGAAGTGCAAGCAGGTAAGAAGCACACTTTGTTTCTTCTGGAGGAACTTACCAACTTAAAGCCAAGGCCCCAGGTAAGGAGCTGTGGTACCTGGGCATCTCTAGGTATTTTAACCTTGTAACTGCTGCTAAGTCTTCAGAGGCAGAGTATCCCTTGGCTCTCCAGAGTTAATTGCATAGACCAGAGGGGTGGTGGTATGTGGAAAGCGGAGAGGAAAGGAAACTTTTAAAGCTTTAGCATTAGAAATGTGCAGAACTTCTGCCTTAGAGTCATGTTGCCGTGTTTCCCTGACAGCACTGGCCTCGGTGTTTTCTGCATTTTGCTGCAAGATCCTTACGCCCATAACAGGAACAGCCTGTGAACAGGTTTTCAGTGTTCAGTTTTACATTTAACAGAAGTGTAAAGTTCAGTGTCATGGAATTTCCATGGTTGATTGTCAGATAGCTTGGTGGGACTCAAAACCAGGTCTGCAGCAGCCTGAATTGCAGGCAGAAGCCTTCCTCCCTCAGATGAGTATGTTCAGGGGTTCAGAACTGTCCTGGCCTCCTCCTGTCGAAGCTGCAATAGAAGTTCTCCTCTTGGGGTTTGTCATATTTTATTTCAATTCAAAAAATTTTTAAGGGAAATGATGTAACATATTTTAGTTTATTAATCTTAGATTGCTTTGGAAGACAAAGAAAAAAATAATATATGGGCTAGCTGAGGGACTTGTTGCTTTTGAAGTAATTGATGCCATAAAAATCCCAAACCGAAAGAGGTGGGAGATGTAAGGCATCTGGCAGAGTTTACAGCCCTGGGGGGTCGATGAGAGAAGTACAGCCTGCTGCAAACAAAGGCTGAGTGTTTTGCTGATGTGATTGCAAAACATATGTTTGCCCAGGACTGTTATGATCTTGGGAATAGGCAGGAGGCCAAATTTCTCCAGCAGCATACTTAGTCACACAAATATCTGCAAAATGTTAACCTCCTGCGATTTCTCAGTTTAAAAGCCCTAATTACTTTGTTGCTTAAAGAGAAGGTAGAAACTCTTGCACAAGGGCCGAGGAGGGGGGGAAATGTCCGCAGAGCTCCTTCTCCGTGCCGGGGAGGGGAGCGGGGCGGAGGCGGCCGGGGCCCGGGGGAGAGAAAGGGGCCGTTGCGCCTCGGCCGGGCCGGGGGCAGCACGGAGGAGCGGGGCGGGGTGGGTTGGGGGCCCTGGGGCTCTGCACTTGCTCCGGGCCGGGACTTCTCCCGCGGCAGCGCCTGCTGCCTCTCCGTTTGTTGGCACTCCCGGGGGCTGACAGGCACCGGGGTGGGGGGAAGGAGCCGC
>WHYT01016801.1:62478-85860 GCA_009806455.1 Tetrax tetrax
GCCGGGCCGCAGGGAGGGCCCGCCGCGGCGGGGCTGCGAGGGGAACACGGCTGGCCCGGGCCCCGCAGAGCTGGCATGAGGGTGGCGAAGCCGGGCCCTCAGCAGCAGGTACCCGGCGGGTGGCGAGGGCCTGGGGCAGCGGCGGGCGCCCCGGCAGGGCTGAGCCTCCCCGGGGGCGGCCATCTTGCTCCCCGGGGAGAGATCCCCGCCGGGAGGCGGGGCGGGGGCCCGGGCAGTCCCCCGGCAGCGAGCGGGTCCCGGCTCGGCTGCGGGGCCGGGCGGGCTCCGCGCTTGGGACCGCAAAGACGTCTTTGGGAGCTACCGGAGGGTAACCTGGGGGGATTTGCAGGTTCCTTCTGCGGGACATCCAGCCGCTGCCTGCAGTGACAGTGCAGGTGCTGTCGTTAGCCGCCCCCCGGCCCCAGAAGGGCTGTGTACTGCTTGTCCGTCTGCTGGTGGGGTGTCTGCTGGGGTTTTAGGCTCATCCAAGGAGGTTTTTTGCCTCAGAATTGCTCGGTCTTTATTCCGTTCTTGCGCAGAGTTGGATTTCCTTTTGAAACAGTGAGGCTGGTTTTCTGCTTCTGATAGAGAAGAGCTTGGTCTGGTCTTAAACTACTGCAAGTAAATAGCATTATTTCGGTCAGGAGTTAAAATGCTGCTTTAGATCTCTTTTGTAAGTTTCTTAGTGTCACCACGTTAAAATTTTTTCTTTTAAAGGAAACTTTTAAATCCTCAAACTGCTGCAGGTTGCCACAGAAACTATTTTGTATTTTTCTGGTTTGTACAGATCTAATACCTATTGGATACAAATTGCTTTACTTTGACATAATCCAGCAGTACAGTAATGCAAACAGTAACTGTAACGTTTAAACTTGTTTCCTTCTGTGTCACTGATTTATTGGTATTTAAACAGTGTTTACAGCATGGAAATTGCAGACGTTCGTTCCAAATCTTTTGCCCTTTAATACTTTTTGTTTTATTGTACACATTACAGAACTGGCATGTAGAAAAGCTAGGCGCTAGTCATTGAAATCCAGCCTCTTGGTTTCAGTGAGCTCATACCAAAAGTAAATTGGGTTGTGGTCTCTAGACAGTTGTGTCGCAAAACCACTTCAGGAAGAGCTGTTTCTGCTTAGGAAGAACAGGTAATGCTTAGGTGCCTTGAGACTGCTCCAGTTGGACCTGCTCTTACTTCTCACTACTAGAAGATGACCAGAGAAGAGGTGTTAGAGCTTGAGACTGAGGAGCCTCGGCTTTGCTTTTATTTCTCTCATGTTGATGAACAGGGCATGTATCCTTGGGCACACACTTGCCTTGATTTCTATCTTGGATCAAGTCACATAGGCGAGTTGGAGATGTTTTTAAAATCTGATATTTCAAAGGACTTTGAGACATTTAGAGAAGATACGCTTACAGATATTTAAAGTAATTTAAGTATTTAAATTCCTGTGAGAATGTATTCTCTGTGAAATAGGAGCAGTTCAACATTTACCGTGCTCTTAATTTCAGTGAAGAGCAGCAGGTCTGTGGAACAAAGTACTTTGTAGTAGAGGGGGAGTACTTGTTCTCAGTTCTTTAAATCCGTGCAAGTGCAGACATGTTTAGTGCTTCAGTGGAGTGACAGTCTGAGATACCCTGAAAATGGAACCAGTGCAAAAATGTAGAGTACATGAGCGTTTTTGAGATAATTCTTTTTTTTTCTGTCATTGTAACGTGAATCAAGGTCTGTTTGAAAAAGCCACAATAATTGCAACTACTTTTGGATTAAGTAAATGAATAAAATAGGAAAAACTGCCAGTTCTGCTTAGCCTCACGTTTAGAAAAGGTGTAGGATTTGTGTGTGTGTTTATTTATTTTATTTTAGTGTTTATAGGAAAAGAATAATATTTAATCATTATTTGTTTCTTAATCTCTTCATTTTCAAAAGCTACCCATCTGGTAAGGAAACTCCAGTAGCTATTGCATTTAGCAGAACTGAAAATACGGCTTTTAAGCTGAGTGCGTATCAGCTTAGTGATAAATAACTTGTCCTGTGAGGCCAGTTGTGCCAGTTATGGTCGTTAAGATCCTAAACAAGGAAACTCCAAATTTGTAGCCTGTTAGTGTCCCCACCAGTGAGGTTTTGCTGTCAGCGACCTTTTAAAAAGGGGAAGTAGGAACCAGACACAGTGAGTGAAGCAGCAGTGGCACAGGGCCCCTGCTGCCAAAGTCTCCCGTGGACACTTGGATGCTTCGGGGCATGTTAGCCTTTAAGAGTATAAAAGTCCAAATGCACATCTTTAATGTCAGCTTCAAATGTATATCATAGTGTATGAAGCTGAATTTTCAGCACTGAGACTTCGGGGGGTGAATCCTACTAGTTTTGAAGAGTTTTGAACCCACAGCTTATTGTGCCTTTCTTAACCCTAAGCTTGGATACGAATGCACTTAGATTATGTAAAATGATCACTAATTGTCTAGGAAAATGTTACCTCCAAAAAAGGTCACCACACACTCATTTCCCTTCCTTGCTTTAGTTTCTTTTATATTGCATTACAGTGTGCGATTTTCATATAATTTTGTTTGAATCTAGCAGTATCTAGTGCTTAATCAGGACACAGATGATTCAGATGAAGATCCTAATGCAAATGTGGTTTAGTGAAGTAAATCGATAATTACATTTTCACTTTGCCAGTGGCTTGTCTGTGGTAAAATGTTCTTTTTGTCATTTAGAGGAGGCTTAACTAAGTATGTAAATAAGTCTGTCTGGGAGATATAACATTTGATACTGGTACTGACTGTACTTGAGGGGAGCAAAATGACTCACTGGGCTAACACCAGGGAAGCAGTCTGAAGATTGTGGTTGTAGCTTAGTGCCCAGCTCATGAATCCTGAATGACTGAAAACCAGCAGTTTGGTAACAGTCCCCATACTCATCTGACAAAACCATAACTGAGTTTTGGGAGAAATTTTGTGGTAAGAGGCAGAGCTCTAGCTGCCAGGAGCCAGTAGTAGGGGAGGAACAGAGATCTGAGAAAGCATTTTAGGTGCACGATGGAGCAGGAGCTGTAGTTAAGGTAAGGTTCTTTAGCTAACCTTAGGTTCCTGTTCTAGGGGGAGGCCCTGTGTCTCAGCTTGTAACTTTGCTTCAGTATTTCTAGGTGGAATTTCTGATATTGGGTGTCTTGTTAGAAGTTACTCTTTTTTTTTTCTTTTTCTTTTTTTTTTTTCCTTCACTTATATTTTAAAGAGGTTCAGAACCAAAGTAGATGATGCTCTGTTACCAACAGAGGTGATGCACATTATACTTTAATTATTAAAAAAACTTCTAAGCATTTGCTGTTCAATTTTGCGTCTCAAGCCTTTACTTAAATTTGGTAGGAGTGCTGTTCTTGACAAGAGTCTTTAAAAAAATTACCGAAAAGTGGGCTTGATTGACAGTCTTAAGATACAGAAAAGCCATGAATAGAGTGAGTTTATCCGTGCTTGCGATTTTAGAGTGATCTTCTCTCCACGTGTATGTACATGCAGTTCAGATTTTTGGTCCAGTTGGCTTTGTGGAGTTGGATGTACTAAATTGGCCAGGCTGATGAGAGAGAATGGTAGCTGGGAAGTATATAATTAAGTTTGCAGTCTTGTCTCATTAACTCTTCTGTTTCAGCTCTGAAGAGCTGTTTCGTGGTGCACATTTGCATAAAACATGTTTTCTGGTTGAAAAGTCTCTGAAAAGGCGCACAGTCTGATGGTTAGGGCATCAGCCCGTGACTTGAGAGATCTCAGCTCAAGGCACCAGTCTTCTATAGCAGCTTCTGTTAGACATGTAGCTTTTCTGGGTTTTTTTCCTAAGTGGCAGGTAATTCAGTTGCCCTACCTCTCAGGAATGTTGCATGACTTAAATACATTAGATGTGACAGTGATGAGGGCCATGTAGATGCAGAAATGGTAGGTATCTGCTGAACACAGTTCCCATGGAAATAATAAGAATGGCTGTGCAGAAATACAAGTTACATTACGTAAGGGGAAAGAGGAGGCTTTTCTGTGATTTCTGAGTCTGTCTCCGCCAGCGTGGCAATACGGCATTATATGCCAAAGGTCTTGCTTCTCTATCGAGGTGCACCTGGAAAATGAGCAGTGGAGTGGGTTGTCACCTGGCAAGGCCCACCTCCCTCCATTAACTGCGAGCTTCTGGGTGTTGAAGGTGACATCTGTTCCACTCATCATGCTCAGCTTTGCAGCCATCTGAGTCTTATGTTCTGGCTTTGAAGCAAGAGTGCCTCTGATGCATTATTATGATGATGATGTATTATTTACACCTAAAGCCTCAGTTGTGGTTGGCTTTCTGCTGAGCTTGGAGCTGTATTCAGCTGCAGAGTTTCTGGACGGAATGGAAGTGGTGCAGCAAGGTTAACAAACAGGAGGAAAGAAGCCAGGTACAGAAAACACAGCGCTAGCTGGGTCACTTCGGTGTGCAACTTGATGGTCTGGATAGCTGCTTATGCTTTTGTGAAAACCAAAACAAATATCAGTTGCTTGCAACTGCTGCTCGTCGTAGCCCCAGCTGCTTTGCCGAGTGCTTGTCAGTGCTCCAGGTGAGGAGCTTCTCTAAGAGGAAGGTCCAGGAGAGGGATGTGGTGGTAGCGTGGCTCATCATGATGCAGGTCTTGCCTTTCACAGGGAAAGCTGGAGAGCAGTGCTCCATGAGCTGGGTATATTTGAAAGATGGAGAGTTAATGAAGGGCAGCATGGAACATAGAAACATGTTCAAACGAAACATGTTCAAAACGAAGGGAAGGTACTCTAGGACTGCTTTGAGAGTTATTACAGTGGGGTCTGTCTAGTGTTTGGAATGTTGAGGTACTGGCAGCACCCGGAGACGCCTGCTATTTCTTGAGTACTAGGAGAACTTGATTAAATGCCTCTTCTGAAAAAAAAAGAGGGGGAAACAGTTTTTGAAAGGTCTGCCATAGCTTGAAACTGAAGAGTAACAACTTTCAGAAGACTTCCAATGGGTCAGAATTTATACAACTCTTATGACTGTGGTAACCACACACCTTATGACAACAAGCTTATTTCTGTTCTCAGCACTCTCTGGAAGAAACATATTTACCTACATTTTGCAGGTGGAAAACTGAGGTTCACCTTCACAAATCCTTAGCAATGTCTCTGTCAGAACAGAGACTTGAGCTCAAGCTTCTCAACTACCAGGCTGGTGCCATGATTTCAGGGGAATGCTTTCGCTCCTGAGGGAAAACGAAGCAATTTCTTCAATTCCTGGAAAACCCCTAAGTCACTTTGCAGAGGGGGTTTGGTTTTTACTGAGGTGTTGTAACCTCTTTTATGCTGCGTAATCATAGTAGTTTGACCTCTGCGTGCTTTAAAAAAATGCTAAGTGTATTGATACTCATGTATTTTAGATTATGAGGCAAAATATCTTAGCAGCTTGCTGATCTCAGGTTCAGAAATCTTTGGTTTTTTTCTTCCTATAACTGTTCTGGGAAAGGGGAAGACTGAAACATATTTGTTCAAGAATTAAACTTCAAGGTATTTCTCTTGCAGTGCTTGAGTTGGCAGACAACTGCAGACACCTGCAAAGTTAAATAATGTGTACTGGCTTTTTTTTCTTGCTGTCATTTGGGTGTAAGATGTTTCTCTAATTTGCTAGGGTAGTTGTAGCTGAGATAAGAAGCTGTGCTAGAGCTTTGAGGAGAGAGGGTGTTTTTAAGGTATAAATTACAAGTAGCATTGCTAGAGACTTGGCTGACGCAAAATTTGTTTGTGAATGTTGGGACCCTCAGCAGGAAAAACCTACATCACAAATGTTACTGTCACAGGGAAAATGTGAAAAGACCGGTGTAAGAGCTGCCCTTTGATCTTGCTTTGTCCAAATAAGACTTGAGAAATGAAGGCTTCTGACTTAAGGTTTGAAGAGACCATCAGAGTCTGAGGGGCTTTGGTAGTTTTGACTTAGACCTGCACTGGTTGTTTCTGGCTCTCTGAAGCTGTTTTTTAATCTTAGGGGAAAGTTCAGGGAACAGTAACTGATTAATAAAATTGCTTCTCGTGCAAATAGAAACCTCAATTAAAGACAGAAAAAGTGCAATAGTGAGTGAGACCGGTATTGCTTGTTTGTAACAAACTTTATCTATGTGGGGAAAATGTAGCGAAGTTTAAAACTGAATTTGGCAAGCAGCTTTTAGGGCTCCATTTGCTCTTGAGACCTAAAACAGCGGAAGGTGCCCCTCTGCTCTGTCTAGCCTGAACTGACTCAATGCACAGGATTTATTTATTTATCTAAACCCTGCTGAGAACTTGGATGGTATCATTAGAAAAGGAGTGGTTTAGGCTATGGAACGGAGGCAATAGATGTGTTTTAAAAGCAGAGTAGAGGGAACAGATAAGAGCCCAAACCATTAGTTAATATATAGCCTAGTGTTTAACACTCAGCTTTAATCCCTGGTCTCCTTCCATCCGTAAGAGAACCGTGTGGTCAGCTGCCCTGTTGGGAGCTGCTTCAAGTGCTTCCCATCTTTCCTGGGGAAGCTGTGCCACTGGCCACGGAGTAATCCTCTCAAGAGAGCTGGTTTGTAGGGAGTGCCGCTCACGCGAAGGAGTCGTCAGCCTCTGTAGCGATGCGCTTCCCATCCGGGAAGATGGGCATGTGCGAGT
This sequence comes from Tetrax tetrax, assembly GCA_009806455.1. Lineage (NCBI taxonomy): Eukaryota > Metazoa > Chordata > Aves > Otidiformes > Otididae > Tetrax > Tetrax tetrax. Next base: position 69,124 of record WHYT01016801.1, read on the forward strand.
GCGCGAGGTGCGGCGGCGTCCCACTTTGGTACGTGCCCCGTGGACCCTGCTGTCCCCTCTCTGAGGGCTGCTTTATGCCAAACGCAGAAACTGCCCTTGAGCCCATGGCTCCCACCCTTCCCAAGGGAATGGTTTAGCAGGGAGGACATGCATTCACTCAAGTCCGCGACGCAGCTTGCGGCTTGGCTGCACGGTGGGCCCGGGGTGCTGTGGGTCTGGCAGGAAGGCGCAGCTAGCTGAGGGAGAGGGCAAGCAGGGAACTGCTGGGGGGGTATCCAGCCTCCCGCTTACCTGCAAGGCACCAGAAGAATCATCTGTGAGGATGTGGCTGCTGCCGTTCTGATTGAGCAAAATCCCCTCCCTCCCTCCCTCCCAACATGAATAGCTATTTATTCTGTCTTGAAAAGAAAGCAGATGCAAATGTAGATCAGGTACTTTTAGCATTTTAAGAGCTCTTTGAGGTTGGGAAAAAGAAATCTGATTAGGGTTACAGCTGTTTCATTTCCTGACAGATGCACAGAGTGTTACGTGCTGGCGTACTGCGGATGTACACACACACACACACACCAGTCTCGTTTTGTATCAGTGGCATAACCACACAGCAGCCGGCTATGTACTGAACTCCTTGTCCTGGACACCCTGCCAAAATATGCTTTATGCAGAATTTTCTGTGAACCAGGTTGTAGTGTGTGTGTGTGCGCGCATATAAATTTGTGTGTGTTTTCTTCAGCTGGCAGGGCCTTCGTTGTTGCATTTTTTTGTTGCTGGAGTCAGGCAGTGCACTGTAAACAAGAGTGGCTAATTATAAAGCACTTCTATAAAAAATGATTTGCATTTGTACAAATGGTACTAGTAGAAGTACCCGTGTAAGAGTACCACGGGCACCCAAATAAGCCCAGCTCTGAATGGATAATTCTTTTCTTTCTTGCAACCACAGCTAAAAAGCTGTTTGTAACTAAATGCTGAGATGGTGTAATTTTCTTTTCTAGGAACTTGGAATAAGAATTCCTAGACCACTGGGACACGGACCAAGCAGATTCATCCCCGAGAAGGAGGTGTGGTAGTGTTTTCAAGTACACAGTGAACTTTATGCTTTTAAGGAACATCCTTTTAGTAGTAACCCACATTTGGTTTCAGGACAGCTGCTGAGCTGCAAAACATTTTCAGTCGTGATCACATTCAGTCCTGGTGAGACTTTGGCCACAATTCCAGTGTACAGAAGCAGTGCCAGCCCTGGGGAGCTTTGGGATAGTTACGACCCCTCCTGTACTGCTGTTTTGTGTAAGAGAAACCCAATACTGTTTGCTCTGAGAGAGGCTGTTTCCTTGTGAACATCCGGATGTAATTTCCTAGTGGTCCACAAGGCACTGCCCCCTTGCTCTGGGGTTACTTTTTCTTGAGCTGCCACTACTGTTCTGAATAATCTGAGAACCTTCAAAGTGCTGTGGCTGAACATTTCTGGTGCTTCTCTCCGGATTGTCTGGTAAGAGAATTTGGAGCAGAGGAAAAGTTAGCAATATGCCTGTGGTTTTCTAGGAATTTTAGAGCTTTAAGCCTCATTTTCCTTTTATTTCTCTCTCTTGTCAGCTTAGAAAGCTTTTTACTTTTTCTCTTTTTTTCCTCAGTGAAAATAATTATTAATAACCTTGTTGTTGTTAGAATAAACAAAGTTAGGTCAATTTGGGGCATCAAGAAAGTGAAGGTGAAACAGTTAAAAATGAGAAGTCGGTTTTGCAGAAGAGAAAATGTAAAGGCAAAAATCTCTTTGCTCTTGTAACCACTTGTCATCTCATATATTAGAGGTATTAAAGGGATTTTATAAGCCTTGCCTTATGTGCCTTATGTGTGATTTAATGCCATTAATCGATTTATAATGTAATTCCTTTCACTGGGGCCTCTGGGTGCTGTGGTAAAATATTTATTTACTATTTTATTGGTGCTCCTTAGACAATATTGCTAACTGCTCTTTCTGTTCAATCAGATGATCCAGGTGGGAAACGAAGACGCCGTGATGCACACCCTGTTTGCAGATTCTTTTGCTACGCTGGGCCGGTTGGACAACGTTACCTTGGTGATGGTTTTCCACCCGCAGTACCTTGAAAGCTTTCTAAAAACTCAGCACTATCTGCTGCAAATGGACGGTCCACTCCCGCTTCATTACCGACACTACATCGGGATAATGGTACGCTGGAGCATAAAGCAGCAAGCAGAAACAGCCACTTTGGCAACGATCTCTGGCCTTGTTTAATAGCAGTTATTACTGTGTTTTGCAGTTCCTAGTTGGAAAGGCATTTCATCGGGAGCTAAGGGAACAAGCAGAGTAGGTTTGTTTGTGTCTGGTTTACAGGTTGTTTCATAAGACCAGTACTTTATGCTCATAGTTTTGGTAGGACTTTGAGAAAGAGAGGGGAAAAGTCTGCTATAAAAAGAAGACAGTTGTTTATTTTTTGTTTCCTTAGTATCTCAGAAACTGTTTTCCAAGAAATCTTATTTGTGTGTATGTCCTGTTCAATACATCTCCCTCTAATTCAGTAGTCCCATCATCACTTCTGAATCTCTGAATTCTAAGCAAGTTTTCTGCCAGAAGTGGTTGATTTCATAATTTTCAGTCTGCCAGTGCGATAATCTTTGCCTGTTGAAGTTGAATTAAAGTTTTGGACTGTGTCTTAATTTGATGGGGAAAGTATTGCTGTTTGAATAAATGATACTGGGTCTTTTCTTTGCTGAAAAGCTGCCCTTGCTGTGTGTGTTCTAAAACCTGCTTTTGTTTTAGCTGGTAGAGGTTCTCCTAAAGGCAGCCCTGCTTCTTCCTTGCTGGAGAGTACTATGCAGTATGGATTACTTGCTTCAGGACATAAAATAAATCCATGTCCTTACTTCTACAGGCCTGTTGCACCTGTAGCCAGCATAGTTATAACGTATATGAATGAGGAATATTTATGTTGTGAGAACAATAATCAAAACAGGCTGATGTCTTAATCCCCCCCCGCCTTTTTTTTTTTTTTCCTTTCAGCCTTTGATCACTGCAAGTCTTAGTCTTGAATATTTTGAGAAAATGATGACTTTGTCATAAAGCACTAACTTACTGTAATTGTTTTCTGTATCACAACTGTGTTTTCGTTTCTAGGCTGCAGCACGGCATCAGTGCTCTTATCTTGTTAACCTCCATGTGAATGACTTCCTTCATGTCGGTGGAGACCCTAAATGGTTGAATGGTCTGGAAAATGCACCTCAAAACCTGCAAAATTTAGGAGAACTGAACAAAATGTTGGCACACCGACCCTGGCTTATCACCAAGGAACACATCGAGGTAAATCTTTCATGGAGCACTGTGAATATACCTTTAGTTTTCAGTAGATGCGATCACAGATTCTTAGGGTTAAGAGCCAGACACGCGGAGAGACGTTCTGTTACTGACTTTCATTTCAGTGTTAAATCCCTGGGGTTGTACTGGTGATGCTTCGAGGGTGCGTGCAGCAGCAGCTCTTACGGAGCCTGCCTGCCCCAGGCCTTGCCGTGGTTACTGGAACAACTCCTCCTCCTCTGTTCTTCCCTTTACCCTTGGCAAGGAGGAAGCGGGTGCTGGGACTCTCTGGGTGCTGTCTGCCAGGTGGAGAGGCGGTGGCAGGTCTCGCTGGGAGGCAGGACGCTGGGCTGTGGGGGAGGGCGTGCGCTCTGCCAGAAGGCCCCAAACCTCCCACACTTTCCTGCCTGAAGGGGAAGTTGGGCTTTGAAGTTTCTTGTCAAATGTAGAGCATTCCACCCACAGGGACAAGATGGAGGGAGCCTGGCCTTGATGCCAGATTTTTACACAGCTGATCCGCGAGGAGTTGCCAGGAGTTTTCTGAGACTGTAAAGACCAGCTGAAGAAACATGTGACTTGTCACATCTTCATCAGAGGTGTGAGATTTCAATGCAAGTCGGTCTGGCCTCAGTACAAACCATATGATGCAAAATGGAAACCCCAACTGATTCAGTAGCTGAGGGCCAAATTAGGGAGAGAACTCGACTTCTGTGTGGCTGAACCACACGAGTCTGTGGCTGGCAAGTAACCTGGTAACAGGACACTGAGCACGCTGATGGCAGCAGAGTGTTAGGAAGCAATTGTGGTTGTCAGAAAAACAATTTTATCTGGTAAAGAAATGTGTTGATAAACTGCACAAAGGTGGAATCATTTAACCAGGTTTGGTAAATGAATACTTTTGTCTTTTATTATTTTTAAAGCAACTTTTGAAGACTGAAGAGAACAGCTGGTCCCTGGCAGAGCTGATCCATGCGGTCGTTCTCCTTACACACTACCACTCCCTTGCTTCCTTCACATTTGGTTGTGGAATCAGCCCAGAGATCGACTGCGAAGGGGGTCACACCTTCAGGCCCCCTTCTGTCAGCAACTATTGCATATGTGACATTACAAACGGTTACCACGCGGTGGATGAAATCCATGCCAGCCCAACTGGAAGTACTCCAGTAAGTATCTGTCTGCACAAACAATCTCTTTCAATAGCAGTAGTTTCTTTCTAAACTTAATACATGGAGGGTGCCCGTCTCCTCTCACTCAGCAAGAGTGGCATTGATTAGACTAATCCAGATGAGGGCTAACCAGTTGAAAAGATACGTTTAGGAGAAGCTGCAATGACAGTGGTAAGCTGGGAGAAGTTACCACAGGGAGAGGCAAAGATACAATCTCGTAGTTGTCTATTTTTTTTGGTCTCTTGTTATTCACATAGGCAAACTGAGACAACTCCTGGCCTCAGCTAGTTTGTGATACTTGTCCTTAGCAGCAGTGGCCAGGAATGCTTTTTTTCATGGGTGCAGTGGAAAGTTGGCTTTTCCTTTGATTCCAGATTTTGACTTTGTTACCTTGAATTGTTTGTGGTACATCACACAACAGATTATTCTCAGTTTTCTGATTCTGTTTCTAAAACTGTATTTCCTGCCTGCAGCACTTTATGCTCACCGATCTGTACTTTTTTTCCACTTAGTGAAAAGTGTGATGAGAACTAAGCATTGGTTTAAGAATAATGGTAACAGGATATTTTCACTGCGAGTTCCTTGCCTGTGAGACTTTACTGCAGTGGTGTGGGTGGCATTTAAATTCTCTCTGATGGAGCTTGCTCTCTGAAGGAGCAAACGGACTGCAAAATGCAGAGAGGAAAGGGGCAGAACTGTGTAAATTGAAGACAACTTTATTTTGCTTTGTGCTGATGGATTTTTACAAGACCAGATATTGAATGAATAGTATATTGTGATATTAAAACAGCTTTTGTGAAATAAGACTATCTTGCACTAGCTTTCCTTTGAGGCTTCATTAAATCTGCATTTACACTCACTCTGCCTTTCTCCTTCAATATGTTTTTCTTCTCGGAGGAGAAAAGGGGAAAAATACAGTTGGGTAGTAAATTGTGGTTACTTCCTCTATCAGAATTTCTGTTAAAGCTTCTTGTTTTTCAGTTGTTAAACATTTAGATTAAGCAAGAGAAATTACTTTTAGTGTCAGAACCACTTGTTCCAAAAAGCTACGATTCTTAAAACATGCCAAAAATACCAGGGATCTAGTTGAGAAAAGATGATGATTAAGTGTAAACTGTTGGGTCAGTACAGATTTCCTTACTTCTTTCAGGAACTGTTTTCCTTGAAAAATCAGTATTTAAACATGTAAATGAAGGACACAGCTTGCATTTCATTTTTCTGGCTTAACGATTTCAGCTGTCATCGTTAGTTCTTGTTACATGGAAATGAAATGTTTTTCTCTCCTGTTCAAGTCTACAGAATCTGTCTGTGAAGTTGAAGCTCTTATGGAGAAAATGAAGCAGCTACAGGAGTGCAGAGATGAAGAGGAAGCCAGCCAAGAAGAGATGGCTACGCGTTTTGAAAGGGAGAAGAGAGAAAGCATGTTTGTGTGTTCTTCAGGTAGAACCGATGCAGTGTGTATATATATTTATTTAGACTTTTCCTAATCACTTGAAGAAATACTTACTACTGCGAAGGGGAAAAAAAGTGTTATTAGAAATGGTAATGCTTTTGGGACATCTTTGAAGAGATCAAGTTTAGGGGTGCCTTGTTTTCTTACGGGAACACTTAAAGTAGTGCCAAGATTTGTGGCTTCTCTCCAACGCACACATGCTGATCAGTAATATATGTAACAGAAACTTGCAACAGAAATGGAATCTCTCTCTTGAGAGCTTTAAAAGTTTCACAGGAGATGTAAGCATCTCACAAGATGTTGCAAAAAGAAGTCCTTAACACACTTAGATATTTAAGATGACCGTGAGATCATCTGTTACAAGCTTAGAGTTGTTCCAGCAGAGTTTCCTCTAAAATAAACTTGGCGTGGAAGACTTAGAGGTCTCTCTTTTTTTTAAATAAGCTCTCTGTTCCAAAACAAAGTTTTCCCTTGACAGTTTTGCAGACCCATTCAGTTAGAAGCAAAGTGTCCCATAAACTTCAGAGGAGAGGGACTGTTAGGCAAAAGAAGGGAGAAAAAGATGTTTGTCTGTAAAAAAGAATCTAGAGTGTTTTTCATGGAGTTGCCTCTAAAAACCGTAGATGCAGTCACACTGAGCTATACCAAAGAGATTTAATACAGGTGGTCTAGTGAACCTGTGTGTTTCTTTAAAAAGCACAAAGACTCCCACTCTTCTGCAAGAGTTCCACTAGCACATTTCTAGTTTGCTCATACTGAAATTGTGTGAAATTCTGTTTGAAATTAACAGAAGATGAAGAATCGACACCAACAAGAGATGTCTCTCGTCACTTTGAGGATACCAGCTATGGTTACAAAGACTTCTCCAGACATGGAATGCATGTGCCCACCTTTCGTGTTCAGGTAACAAGGAGGGGGGCTGCGGGGAGGCAGTTGTGCCAAATGCCACACCTGGAAATTGCTGTGCTGTACCTTACTGCCCCATGGGTGAGAAGGCTTAAAGCAAGCAAATTAGCGCACCCCCCCTACCCCGCCCCAGATTATCTGCCCTGAGATAAATTACGTTATAGCGCTAGGCCTTCACAAGTTCATTTCTGAAATGTTCCATTCTGCATTTTTACTTATTCTAAGGATTATTCCTGGGAAGACCATGGCTATTCCTTGGTTAATCGTCTTTACCCAGATGTGGGACAACTACTTGATGAGAAGTTTCATATTGCTTATAATCTGACTTACAACACAATGGCCATGCACAAAGATGTGGATACCTCAATGCTAAGACGAGCTATTTGGAACTATATTCATTGTATGTTTGGAATAAGGTCAGTTTTACTATTTTTGTTCCACACACATCAGACTTGTTAGCATTGGCTGGCTTTTTTCTTTCTCAAATTGAAGCAAAGCTATTTATTAAGTAAACATGGATGTATTTTTAAACATATTTTTATTTATGGGGAAGGGTCAGTAGTGGTACAAATTACACAATACTTTGTTTTGCCATAGGAACTTAGAAACAATGCAAGTGAAATAACTGGTTCTTAAAAATGAAAGTGTTTTTCTTTCAATTCCGAACAGATACGATGATTATGACTATGGTGAAATTAATCAGTTGCTGGACCGCAGCTTTAAAGTTTATATCAAGACTGTGGTTTGCACTCCTGAAAAGACCACAAAAAGAATGTATGATAGCTTCTGGAGGCAGTTTGAACACTCTGAGAAGGTACAGTTTGCCCGCGTGTGGGGAACACGGGCGGGAGATCCGTTAGCCACGCTGACAGCCACAGCTACCCAGCTGAGCGTTTCAGCTTCACTGATGTTACTGGGATTCTGCTTGCATTCAGTAGATCCTTCAGGAGGTGTAGTACTTCCCAGGCTGAAATTTTTTTTTTTTTTTTTTTTTTTTTCCTACTGCATGGTTGCTGGCTAACAGCTGACACGGAGTGTGCAGGCTCTGAACTGTATAGGGAGGTCAGACATGTACATGGTACAGCTTCACCTCCCTGCAGCTTCCTCCTCCGCTGTCAGTTGGTACTGCCTGCATCCCAGAGAGACAGGGCAGCCATAGGGGATTCATCCCTTGGCCTCAGAGCAGCTTGCGTACTGGCCCAAGGTCTCTGCAGTCTGGTGGTCATTTTTAGCATGAGTGGCCCCAAAGCAGTTACTTCGCGTGAAAGCCTGAAGTCCTGCTGCTGGGTTACACTGTGATTTGCACGTCCCAGTCATTAACTCTCAGATGTCTGTTCCATCAAGTTCACATCCTCCAGTTTTTCTTTGGAAAAAATATTTCTAGGCTCCACTTTAAAATGAATGCTGACACCATGCTGAAACAAAATGGGCCTTAATCAATGTTCCCGTCACCAGAGGCTCTATTTCTTGCTAAACTCCTTGTGCAAGTAGTTTAGAGATACCCAGTTGTAACAGGGGTACTGTAACTACAACGACTGAAGGTTGTTTAAGTAAAACTCTACATATGTTTGTTTTGGTTAGACTGATAGAGATGAGCTTTTCAAGCGCACAAACCCTTCTTTAAAGCTCAAAAATTGCATGTCCATAGCCATCAAAATCCAAGGGTCATACGTGCTCATGTCACTGAATGCAATCACCATCCACCCTCATGGAAATCATGCAAATGAAACCAAACACAGCCATAAGGTGCCAGAACAAACTGCCAACCTGCTGTCATGGGGAGAACACTTTTCACCCCCTACCCCCACATGGTTTCTGCTCTCATCCTCAAAGAAATACAGGAAAGACATTGAGGAGATGAGCTGGTGAACAAAAATGCTTACCTATAAACACCTCTGTCTCAAGAAAGAGAATAGTTCTAATGGCACGTCAGAATTTTTCTTGTGCTTCACCTCAGCTAACCACTCCGTGTTGTTCAGGTGATAATTACCTGTGTGTTTCTCTCTGTCCCACAGGGGCAAACGACCTTATCACCTCTTCCTTTGCTAACAACCCTCTCTGCTCCACAGGTACCAACCACCCTTTTGCCTTTAACTAACTCATTAACTTAGGTTAAATTTGAGCAATTCTTTTCAAGCTGTGCATAGCCTGCTGCTGAAGAAGGGCTTGTGTGCTTGAAGGCTTGTCTGTTTTTTCCAGCTAAGCCAGCTGGTGTGCTAAAGGATGACTGCCTCTTCCTACGAACCTGGCCCTGCTTAGGGGTACCTGTGCCCCGCTGCGGCACTGCGCTGCAGCACTGCCTACCGCGCTCCTTCGGTCCCTCCTCCCTCAGCAAGCCGCACTGAGAGAACACGTTATCGGGGCAGCTGAAACGCAAAGTGCTCCCCCACTGGTACTGCAAACACTAATACAAAAGTTACAGCCCCACAGGCTTCCGTCCACTGGAGCACGCTGTCGTGAGCAAGCCGTTAAAGCATAACTTCTTTTCTTTCCCGAAGGTCCATGTAAATTTGCTTCTGGTAGAAGCTCGGATGCAAGCCGAACTACTTTATGCTCTGAGAGCTATTACTCGCTATATGACCTGATGTCTCCAGCTGCCTGTCGACGTTGGAATGTTCTGCAGCTGCAGTCTGGCAGAGGAAGATACGAAGCCTCAGGACCAACGGTAGCTCTAAGTTAAGATGCCCATTGTGCCATAACTCCTTTAGTTTCAGCTATTTCCACGTTTGGAATATCACTGCTGCCCCTCGGCAGTGAACGCTTGGCAGTTGAAAAGACAGGGTTGTGCAGAAGTGCTGCCTGCTCATGGTATTTTGGCTTTAGACAGCACGGGACACTCTACGAACTTGTGGCAATATAGCAAATGATAGATATATAGATCTTGTGTTAGGGTAAATACTACGGGAGTTGGAGCATGAAAAGAAGTGGGACCTGATGCCATTTGCTTTCCCTTATGAGAATAATTTTAGAAAATCTTGATGCTGCTATTTGTGCTGGTGGAGTGAACAGACACAGGCTGTTCCAGTTAAGCTAAAAGTGAAAGTGAGCACTGCTATTGTCTGAGCCTTTATTGTGTGTGGTTTCAAAAAAGCCTTGTTACTTAGATTTCTTTTTTAATCAGAACTAAATCTTTTCTGTCCACACTGATACTTTGAAAGATAGCAGTCAATTTTCTCAAATAGTTTAGCCTTACAATGCTGCAGTACATTTGTTCAGCATTATTTGGTGAGCTCCAAGTGCAATGGTCTTCCTATGGAAAGAAGAGGACTTCGGTCCTCAGAGCTTTTTAGAGATCCAACTACGTGAAGTGTCGAGTAGCTTCTTGTCCTGTTTTTCAAGGATGAACCAGTACCTGTTCAGGAGCTAGGACAAGGTGTGGGAATGTTGTTCTAGACTGCCAAACAGTCCTACTGTATTACATGCCCAATGCTGGTCTTACTGATTTTTGCAGTTGCTTAAATAACTAGGCTAAAACCCATCTATTTTTAGAAAATCAAAACATGATTAAAATGCTGACGTTTAATATACAGTGGTTTTGGAGAACACATGAATACTTTTGTATGAGTGTGAATTGCTTTTTAAATTTGTCAGTATTATTGGTATTTTTTAAATAAAGGTAACAACTTTTTCTGTTGGTGTTTTTGTGTGGTATAACTTTATGCTTCTGTTCTTACTGGTTCAAAGACCCATTTTAAAATGATGGTAACTGAGCAAACATACTTAACATGACAAACCATGAAATTTTCAACTGAGTCTAAAAAGATGGGAGGAAAAAAAAAGTTGAAAAGCGTGTTTAGATCTTTACTAAAACTATAGCCACATTGGTAAGTCACAACTGTAGAACACCTCTCATACGCTCCTGATGTCCTCATCCTTTGCCCTCTGTGCAGCTATACGCTGTTGTACAGGGCTTTCTCTTTCCTTACAGGTAACAGGTGTTCAGAACCTGGTGCCAAAAGGGTATCTGGCATCAGAAGGAGGGGGATTTGCTACAAGGGAGTGACAAACTCCTTTAGACACACTCCTTCAGCTGGCTGTAATGGGGATAATAGGGCGATCCTGCTGCTGGGAAGGTAGGAATTTGTAAGGCAGGAAAGAAATGGATTTTTCCCAAACCCACAGCTAGAATTAAGATTTCTGTCCCCTGGCCTGGTTCTCAGTTAGCTCAGAAGGGTTTCTCTTACTACAGAACATTCTGAGAACAGTTTTAAGCTTACAAGTCCAAGAAGCTAAAATATCTAGGGGAGAAAGATTAATAAACTGTCAAAAACTGTGACTAACAGGAAGCATCTGCTATTTCCTCTTAACTAAAAATACAGGATTTTTTAATGCTCCAAAACCCGAGCAAAACTTTCCTGTCAAAGGGCACATCATAAAGGTAAGCTCTGCCTGAGGACACAGAAGTAGTGTCTTTCCAGTCTGTAAATGGGGTTTCTGCAGCACCCGATTCTCCTGCGGCTTTTTTGGGGGGAATCAAAGGTAGACATGAAATTTTCTGAGAAGCCTGAACTGGCCATTTCCATCCTACACTCTTTAGACACACGCGGGTACCTGCAGGCACTCTCTCCTTTTTCAGGCAGTAACCATTGCGTGTGACAGTGGCTTCTTACTGTCTTATTTTCAACCAGAGCACTAACCACCCTGTGCAGCCAATCCTGACTACACAGAAAAGGAGCAAAGACCTGACAGTGGTTGGGGATTTTCCACTTAAAATGCTGAGGTGTTTGTGTTCCTAGGTAGAAGAGAAGGAGCAAGGCTGTTTGTTAAGCAGAGCAGGTTAGTCTTTAAAAACAAGAAAATAGTTAAGTTGCCAGATGCTCCGTGACAGTGGCAATGGCTGCCAGAGCATGAGAAGCAAGCTACAGCCCTGCCTGGTCACTCATGGGTGCAAACTGCCCTCCTCTGCTGCAGGCCCAGTAGTGCCCCAGGAGCTCCTGCAAAGCCTCAGTCTGTGGCTGTGAAGTGCAGCAGCCTACATCTCCACCTTGACTTCAGCAAAACGCCCGTTTCAGGCTGCTTTCTCACAGCTGCACCAGCAGCTGGCAGTTCTGGTCAGAGCTGCTGACAGGGCTTGGCCACAAGGCCTTTTCCACTGCATCCCCACCCTGCATTACGCAGCCTGCGCTTTGCCGGCCTTGTGCCTTGCTGCGAATGCCAAGAACAAATGCCTCTGGTCCCTCCCCAGGGGGGAGTACTTACCCACCAGCCTTTCTTTAACACCGCCCCAGAAACCAAATCCATTATTTTTTCCAAGAAACAAATGGGGCAGTGAAGCCCTTTGTCTTCCCCTCAACTTCAGCTAAAATTAAAATGGCAAAAAAAAGGAATGCTAATGGAGACTTTTTTTTTTTTGAACTGAGCAGAGCTGCTGTTGGAGCCAAACCACACTGGACTGCCCAGCAGTTCTCTCCTGCCCATTGCAGTGATAGGAAGCGTGTGTGGCAGCCTCCAAGCAGTTCACTGTGGGGCTGAGCCTTGCTGGTCACAAGAAATACCCCAACGGCCAGGACAGAAGGAACATGGCAAATTTCATTACCTTCATTGACGGTAATACCAGCAGCAGTCAGAAGGAATGTGAAGGACATACAGAGCCATTTTTTGCCCCATGGATGGGGACACAAGCTGATGGGAGGTGACTGGCCACAGCTGTCTGACAAGTACAGGCGCACAGGTGGCTCCTGGGTACATGGGAACAACTGAAAAGAAGAACACTAAGAACAGACTAGCTAAAATCTTCTCTTACATTGGAGATATGGGTGTTTTGTCTTAGGACATGAAGTCCCAATTCAGAAAAACCTCTTTCCAGCACAACTGGACTTGTATCCCATGATACACCAGCCACACAGTGTCAGGTGAAGAAAGGGGGATCTCCAAAGGAAGAGGGAGCAACTTTCCCCCTGGCCACTGACAGCATTCCATCTGAAGCTTATCATACAACACAGCAGAATGCCCCAGTAGCATCTGGGTTACTCTGTCGCAAAAATTCATAGAATGGTTTGGGTTGGAAGGGACCTTCAAAAGCCATCTAGTCCAACCCCCCTGCAAGGAGCAGGGACATCTCCAACCAGATCAGGTTGCTCAGAGCCCCGTCCAGCCTGGCCTCGAATGTTTCCAGGGATGGGGCATCCACCACCTCTCTGGGCAACCTGTTCTAGTGTTCCATCACTCTCATCATAAAAATATTTCTTCCTTACATCTGGTCTAAATCCCCCTCCTTCTAAGTGTGTCAAAGTCTGTAGGTAAGACCTGGCTCCTCGTATGTAACATTCTTTTATAGTGCACAGCATTTTTTGGTACCACAGAGGTCCAGGCACTCAGTGGTAATTTATCTTTTAAAAATTAGAAGTTCAGCAAATAGTTTTGTTTCATTTTCCCAGTCAAGAAACTATGTGATTAATAGACAAATCACAGTGAACAGCTGCTTGATCAGCTCAAATACATTATAAAAAGTAATTACACATGCAAAAATTTCATATGAACTTCTCAAAAGATAGTATCTAATATATAAATGCCAGGCTTTACTGACTTAAAAAAAAATAATTAAATTACTGCACTCTCCAACGTGCTTACCAATGTACAAGGATATTAGAAATGCAAAGCTGTACAATCCACAACACAAAAAAAAGAAAGGATTAAAACGGAGTCATAGTCACAGTGGGAAGAAAGGAGCGATGGCTTTGAATTCTGTCAAGAAGTTTTTCAGCCACAGGTTTGAACTCTCTTTCCCAACAGAGTTTGTGGTAGTCCCTTAAATCTCTGTTGAGGCTGTAATCCGACACCAGCTCTTCATCTGTAAGCAAGGAAAATATCACCATCAGTTCTGAATGAAAATATACCCAATCGTGCATTTTTTCCCCACAGCTCATATGACTTATCAGTTGTGTACGCTGACAGCTTAAAAACGACTCCGTGTTTAACTAAGCATCACTGTCTGAGGGACTTGGCTTTAACTGAAAATAAAGGAAGTTAAGATCAGTATCACAATAGAAAGGGTACACCAGGCTCTGTTGTGCCTGCACCTCACAGATGCAGCTAAACTGTGCCTCTGAGATCAAGCATATACTGTGACTGTCAGCCTGGAAACCACTCAGGTTTTACCATTCTCCACAGCAGGTTTCCTAATGTAAGTAATCATATGCATCTAACTACAACCATGCTTTTCCTGTCACAAATTGCTCTGCTCATCTGGTTCATGAAGACTTTCAAACTGTAGCTACTATCATACTTAAAGAACACGAATCACACTGGTTACTGTATTACTGATGCCTTCCCTTCCTCACAAACTTCATAAATAAGGGGACACTCTTAACAGAGACAAGCAATGTTAAGAATGAAAGGAAGTCATCCCTTGTTATTCCCCCTCCATTTAGCCTGGCGGTGGATGTGGAAAAGACACAAACCCCTACAGAAAAAAGCAAGCAGTCTGCGAGCAGAAGCATGCTCCTGCAAACGCAACTGAGAATGCTGAACAAATCTTTTCATACAGTTTAACAGAAGGATATTTGACAGCCTTTAGGCCATAAACGGATCTAAAATGAATCCTGCACCCAATGGGCAGCGTGACTTATCTTTGTCCTAGGCTGTGAAAGAGCACCAGATTCACAATCGGTTAAATAACTAACTGTAAGGGAGCTTACTGCACATTCACAGCAGGTAAAAGACAACTTGGAGCTGAAGAGAAAGTTCAGTTACCCACATTCTGAGTCAAACTTTGCATAGAACAGAGAGGCTCCCACTTGAAAGAACGCCAAGGTGCCTGTGCAGGGCACATGGCCTGAGCTGCAGCTGCCATAACGGAAGAGACAACGCTACTCTTGCATGGAGATGGGCTCCATTTCATAGGAAGTTACCAGTAACTGCCAACAATACCTGACTTCTATATCACTACAGTGTTTCTAATTTACCCAAATTAAGGAGATACCGATCCCAAAAAGGGTTTTGCATAAAGAGAAGATAGAGGCTTTTTAATGTCTCTAAATGTCTTTAGAGGCTTTCTGTAATAAAATAAAGAGGAAAAGAATCACATTAATTCAATAAGGAAGACACGTCTTGTCCCTGCAGGAAGAAACTCTGTAATCAGAGATAAAATCCAGCCTCAGACATCAGACATACTTGATGGTATCCTAAGATAGTTTAGGTTGGACAGGACCTCTTGAACAGAGCCATCATAGATCAGGTTGCTCTGGTCCGTGTACTGTTGAGTACTGAACATCTCTGAGGATGGAGACTCCACAGCCTTTCTGAGCAGCCTGTTCCAGTGCTTGACCCCTGTTATGCTGGGAACTTCTTAACACTTAATTGGAATTTTTCTTATTGCAACCTGTGCTCTTGAACTATCCATGGCATAGTAGCCCGAAGTATGAATCTCAACAGCAGAGAAGTGAGAGGCTCTGAAGAGGAAGATAAGGGATTATGGTTTTTGCTTTGCCTATGCTTGAGATGATTTCTAACACAGAGCAAGAGACATTTCTCCCTTTTAGTAAACAGCTGTGCCCCCCAGAAGTTGATTGAATGTTTGTGGAATCACTGAGGTCAGGAATTCCAGCCTACAAGAACAAGGGTCACAACTAGTTCAAAAGCTGAAGTGTTGAACCAAAACAGTAAATTTCCCAAAGCAGAATGTGAGTAACACTGGGGATCAGCGAGGATCAGTGTCCCACATGCAAGCTGTGCATCCTCAGATAATTTAATTTTCCCATGACCCTCCTCAGAACTAGCAGAATTGGGTACTGGCCAAGCACCACATGAACTGGCTGCAAGCCCAGGAACACGACAAGCACACTGGGTCTGCATGCAGTGGGGGAAGCTGAAAACTAGAGTACAGACTCTAGTCTGCAAGGGCTACCCATCCCTACACCTCCGACAAGAGAGGGGCCGGGAGCCCTGGAAGCTGGTGTCATGCCATGTAAGAGTTCACATGCAGTGAGATTCCAAAGTAACCTCCTCAAAATGATAGTGGAGGTAAAGGTGAGCAGAAGAAAAGTCTAGAAAAGGAGAAGAAAGGAGATTTCACATTCTCTTTGGAATGACCAAACAGAAGAATATTCTCAAGACAGAGGCTCATCTCCACTGCTGCTCCTAAGGGACTGGGGCAGGGCAGAACTGCTGCCAGGGGCCTGGAAACACCAGGCGCCAGGAGCTCTGAGCCAGTAGTGACATGAGACTTAAGAGCAGCTGAAAGATGGCAAATGACAGGGCCATTGGAAAGCACCGTCACTGCCTCTCAGGCTGCTGGGATCAGGCAGGGTAAAAGAAAAACAAATGGCGCCTTTTGTCCAGCCTTTCTCAGGCCCAATGTCTTTTCAGGCTATTTCCACTCCCTTTGGACTCCCTTGCATCCTCTGTCATCTTGTGCCAGGTAGGGGAAAGAAAAATAAAGGGGAAGAGGCCAAGCACAGCAGGTGAAGTGAGGTGTCTGCTGTGCCATGCTCCACTTTTTCCGCTTCCTGAGGGCGTGCTGGTGCTTAAGTACAGCCCGCTGACCGTCAGCAGTTGCCTCCTGCTTCCTGAATGACAGAATCGGAGCAACGACGGTTCAAGGCTGTTACTGGATACAATGGGAGGAGGAAGATGTAGGACAATATTAACCAGTCGCTATTACGAAAACTTGTTGGCACTTAACACATAGAGAAACCAAATCTGATGAATAGGATGTGCTTTTTCCACAGCTACTCTGACTGACTACAGTGTGAAGAAAGGCTAGCCTTCTGATTTAATTCTGACCTATTTTTCATTAATTGTCTTTACAGTTGTATTACAATTGCAATTGTACATGAACTTCTCGTCACTAAAGCAGTTAATGAGAGTCCCAATTACTACAGAGTCCCAGCCTGGACTCTGCAGTCAAATTAATTGCTGGAATAAGCAGTGTTAACTGCAGAGAAAAAAAAAAAAAAAAAAAAAAAAAA
>WHYT01016801.1:85880-103487 GCA_009806455.1 Tetrax tetrax
TTAAGATATGCTCTATCATAGCAAGGAATGATTACAACAATGAATAACAGTAACTGCTGTAACTGCAAAAAAAATCCTCCCAAACCCACCCACTTTTCTGATTATCTAAAAACAAAAGAGACCACGGGGATCTTACTTTCTATCTGGGTCTGACTAACATGCGGCCTTCTCCACAGCAAGCACACATCTTTAGTAAATTTCCAATTAAAACAAAATAAAAATTAGTTAATGTTTGCTTCAATTTCATTTACATTTAAAAAAAATTGAAAGATGACCTACCCACAATAAAATCATAAGCAAAGCAGTGCTCATAAAATAAAGGAGAAAAACTAAATATAGTGACTGTAGGACTATTGCATTGCAATTCAACTCCTTAAAATTTGAAGCAATGTAAATGTGCAGACAAAAAGATCCAAGTGGGTAAGTGAATCAGGGTCTTAACAGTCACTTGTAGACAACTTCCAGCCTGTATTTGTGGAGGAGCACGCCCTCCCGTAAGGAGATCGTGGTGAGACAAGAAGCCAAGGGACTGTTGTCACAAGCGGCCAGCTCAGCCCGTTGCACCGCAGAGCCCTCCGACGAAGGGGAAAAGCCAGACTGCCCAGTGCGTGCTGTAGAGTAACCAGGTGCATCAGAGCTGAGCCCTGGTTTCTATCCATACCTGCAATGACCTTCAGGGCCAAAAGTGCCCACATCCAGTGAGAAGTATGTTTTGCACTGAAAGTCTACGGGATAGTTGGTTCAAGCTGGCAAAGAGGCAGCTGGTGCAAAGCATGAGCAGCATGCTAACTAGACAAATTAGAGCAGGGAGTGACAGTGGGCCACGTCCACCTTGGCAATCTGTAAGACCTGAGGGAGTGTGCTGAATGGCAAGAGATCGCTGTCTTGCTGGATCGTCTGTACCGGCCAACCACATAAAGCTGCAAGACAGACTTGCCACCCAAACTAATACTGCTTTGATTTTGCTCCTTCTAATTCCTCTCACTAAGGAAAAGAGACCAAGATTATGAATCTCACCTAAGAACGATGTGAGCAGCACCAGCAACGTGTCGGTGTCTTCTCCAAAGCATGAGGCCGCACTTGTGATGTTTTCACTGTAGTTCCACAGGGTTTTGCATATCAAACAAGCCAGCTGCCAGTCTGCTGGCCCAAAGTCTTGTAAACAGTCAACTAACCTGTCAGTATCAAACAAAAACAGTGGTTTGTTCCATGTTTTCTCCTGGGCCCTTCAAAACCTGGCAGTCTAGAAATGTATGCAGACTCCATGAAAGTTCGCAGGGAACTTCTACTTTCTTCCTTAGTAACTTCCCCCTTTCATTTAGTCTGGTTCCCTAAGGATGTGAACATACCTTTTGTCGACACGTGTGTATATCCCTGACTGCATCTGTCCATCCCCGGTAACTTTTTAACCCAACTGACCAATTTCAACCACATATGTCAAAAATGTAACCATCTCAAAGACACTAAAATTCCAGGTTTCATTACACTCTGTGACTGTCCCAAATACGTGGCTACCGCTACAGCAGAGATTACAGTGAAAGACAAACCTCATCAGGCACCAAGAATTCATCTGGAAAGGATGGTATGAATGAAGAAAAAGCTTCAGTCAGAATATACAGCTTATTACACATCAGAGGATCTAACCAGAAGGTAAATCCTAAGGAATTTGCTACTTCCATGACTTACAGAACTGCTTTTTACATTCAGTAAATCTGACTGTTTTGCTGATCTCATCTCTTCTTGTATTTCCCCAGCCGGCACTCCCAATGGACTCCTCTCAGAAATGCCAGTCATATTAAGGACCATTAGGTTCTTAACCGTTCTCCCAGTCTCATAGAATTGTAGAATGGTTTGGGTTGGAAGAGACCTTAAAGATCATCTGGTTCCAAGCCCTGTGCCATGGGCAGGGACACCTTCCACTAGACCAGGTCATTCAAAGCGCCATCCAATCTGTCCATGAACACTTCCAGGGATGGGGCGTTCCACAACTTCCCTGGGCAACCTGTTCTGGTGCCTCACCACCCTCACAGTAAAAGATTTCTTCTTTATATCTGATCTAAACCTATCTCACTTCCTTGCAGATATGAAATGCAGGCTACATCATAAGCAGGACTCTGAAATTAAGCTATAACTCTTCTGTATGCACCAGCTTACATACAGTAGCTACCCAGAGTTCCAGAGTTCACAAGACCTGAGGCAGTAGAAGTAAACACTGTTTTTCACCTCCTCTCCCTAGTGACCTTTCTAACAGCAATCCTTCATTGCTGTTTTCTTCCCCAACTCGACAACCTCCTCTTTCCCTCTCTTCTCTCCTTCACTGTGAAATTCATTATCGGGTGATTAGTAAAAGGAACATGGGATAACTATTACATTCAGGTATGGCTGAAAATAGTAACTGAAAAGCAACTAAAAAGAGGTTTGCTTTTTCTTTCCTCTCTGAAGGCAGTTATTGTGGAAGACTGGGAGGCATCTAATGAAAAGCCAAAAGACCTTGCCCTAATTTTTTTTAAGTTTAACTCTCTGATGAGACTAATTCCGTGTTTTATTACGCCACTATATATTGGTACAATAACCTCATTTCCAAAAATCCACAGAGCGGGTCTGGCACAGTCAGGACGACCTCCTTAACAATCACTTCCAAATTCTCTAGATTTATTCCACATTGTTACTGTTTTTCCTTCCTTCTTCACTAATTTTCAGATAGAGTATAGAAAATTCTATATTCTATATGGTTCTATATTCTACAGAATATTCTGTATTCTATATAAGAGAAATTATATATAATAGAAATTTCTCATATTTATTATCCCATTTGCCTGTAAATTATTTTTATTCTTTTTCATATTTATATTTGGTTAGTTAACTAGAACATGGGAAGGAAGGATGAGCAGACTATGCATTGTTCGCACTATTTAAAAAAGTATGATGTATGAACAGGAAAGCATTTCAAAGCTGGGCGTATTGTTTCACAAACGTGGGTTGTATCAACTGCTTTACAAGCATAGGAACATGATCTTTCATGTTGCTCCAATTAAGCTGGATCCACTATTATCTGAACATCAAAGCCACGAGTGCTGCATCCACGGCGGTTTTTCAAGATCTAATACCACTTACAGTACAAGTGCCTTAAACTTGAACTCTCGGAGAGAGGAATCTCAGGAGCTATTTGTTCTCTGCCAAGCACAGCTACATCAGATAGCTCTCCCTGCAGTAGGAAGCAGTTACAAAAATTGCAAGAGACCATATGGGGTATCATAGTTCTTGAAGTAATCTTCACACTTACAACAGAAACACATTAACGGTGCCTATTAACAGAGGATCCAGTTAAGTCAAGCTCAAGCGCCTATCACAAAGCCATGCCTCAGCTGCTTTGTTGTACTGTACTCTCCTCTGCTGTGTGTATCAGGAGGACCTTTGGGAAATTATTCTGTGGTTCTTGGCTCTGCAGTAGACTAAACCCCTGTAATGCTTTTGCAAAAAAAAAACAACAAAAAACCATCAAAAAATATGAAAGGCTTTCTCTTCAAGAACATTAGATGCTGAGTATCTATTGAGTATGTATCCTTATTACAAGTTATTGGCTCCAGTAAAAAAGAATCTGATTGAAACTTTGGCCAAACTACTGGAACTTGCCTTTTTGGTAACCATAATCAGGAACTTACTTTCCAATTCCTCCTTCTTCCATCAGAAGAGCTCGTTTGTTCTTATCTACTGTGAGATTGAGTAGAACTCCACAGGCAGAAAAACAGACATCTTTATTCTTGGCATCAAGTAAAGCAATTATGAACTTGTATACTGGATTGTGAAGGAAAAAATATTACTCAGAAAATGGACTTACCATACAAGTGGCATTACAACATAATTATTCAACATGTATGCTCAGAAAGCAGTCAAATGCAGGATACTCTACCCAAAAACTTAACCTTGTAGCGTATTACTGTGATGTGTAAAATAGGCACATAAGCCAGAGTAACAGCCATTTTTGTATCATGTTGAACATCAGCTTTCTTCAAAGCAACACATAAAATTACAGTTATAAAAATACACCAAAGTAATGGGAAAATCCAATCAGAAGAGGGTAAGTTCACCAAACTGAATTACAGCTTATTTCTCAAAAGTAGCACCCTCCTTTCAATCAGTCATCATAAACTGCTAGGATTTGGCTTTTGGCACCCAGGGAGGTAAGATCTTACCCCTGTGAGTGACAGGGTTGCCCTAGAGCGTACCAAGTCCAGCTGGGACTGCTGCAGCCTGGGGCTCCTGCGGGAGACAGGACACGCAGCATCTCGGCAGCACTTGCTGACGCGGAACTCAGTAGGCAGTGGAAGGCAGATTCCAGCAAGGGAGTCACTCTTGCCTAATGGAGAGGCAGCCTCTCAGCTCTTCCTGAGCTCGGCGCACCAACACCACCGTCTCTCCAAGGCGGAAAATTCAGTTCTTTAACTGAGACAGCTCATCAGCAACCAGCTACTAGGTGTCAGTTCTCCCTTTGCAGATACTTGCTCCTCCAAAGGTGGTGATATGTCCACCCTTGAAAGAAGGGGTTGTATATTGTGGCATATCACCTCACTTTGAGCACTGACAGGCAGATACAAAAAAATTACTGAACTGGTGTTTAATTAAACCTATCTTACACCTTCTGTGGCTAGCAAGGAGCTGCCATTTTTCCCAACGCTCGTTAGACACCCAAAGAAAAACGACTTGAGAAGACTTGTATCCAACCTCACCCAGAGGCAAATAGGTCTCTTTGTTGAGGCAGTCAAACATCTCAAATGCATGTTACAAAATGCTAACAAACTGTCGAATATAGGAATCAAAAACTCATAATTATGAACCTAAATGGGAGTTAAGTTGGATTTTCATTTGATATCATATCACTACCAACCTGTAGGACTTAAGAAACTGAAGGAGAGAAGGGAAGTTTCAAAATTATCATCTTTAGGAAAAACAGAGGTTTTTATGGTATTTACCTTTGTGAAGGCACACCATGGCACGTTTTTCCTACTGCAATATTTCCATTTAAATGAAATTGAAATAAAATGGTGTTTATAATGACTACTATTGGATCCTAACATTTGCCTAATTTGCTAAACATCAGAGAAGATTGCTTCTACCCTTTAACTGAGACAGCTTATTAACAGTCTTTCCTTTTTAGAACTATGGAGATTTAAAAACAGGACTCCTACAAGTGCAAAAGTAACTCACTCTTCTTCTGTATGATGAAGTCACAGATCTCATGATACTGCGAAAGATTGCCAAAGACTCTGACAGCCTCCACAACTCCATCCATGTTGTTGCTCATTAACAGCTTTAAAAGCACTATTGGTTTGCAAAGAAATGAAATAAAAACAATTACTTGTGTATCACAAACATGTGCTTGGCTTTTTATCAATAAATATCATCATGCAAGCAGCAACAGGAATAAAAGTAATAAATGGGAACAGTTATCTAACTGTCTGGTTGCAGGGAAGGGGGTGAGCAGATGGCAGAACAAGAGCTAAATTGTGCAGGGCTTTGAAGATGAGACAAAGAGCTCCAATAGGGGGCTAAATGCAAAGGAACAGATGAGGAGTTATGAAGATAGCCTAAGCACAGTTATAATAACGGGAGCTAGTTTTGCTATACAGTTTTGAGTGGCCTCATGTGAAAATCCAGGAAGACAAAGAAGAAAAAAAAATTGTAACATAGAAGAGAACTGATTTAGATCCTGAGCAGATGGTTTTATGGTGGGACGCCTCCTAAAATTCAAATTATTTTCTGACATTAGCTCTACATTCTCTCAGTGCAAACCCACTTTCTCTGAACAGCTACTTAATATTGCCCCTTGTCTGAAGCATTTACTTGTTTGCCGCTTTCCTGCTTAGCAGTTTCACGTATGATTAGCGTGTAACCTCAGCAGACAGGATGAGACCTTCAGCATTTCCTAGAAAGAGCCACCACCATGTAGGTTTTTGATGTGTGGTAAAGGAGTGATGTTACAGAAGCTACATTTATCAGACTCCTGTGAGTATGAAGTGAACCAGTGAAATCAGTTGATCATATAAAGGATTAATATGAGTGAACTCTTAACCTTTCTACCACAGAAAAAATGAGAGAAAAAGCACAGAAAAGAGGTTGGCTTCATTCCCATTACTCGTCTTTGAATGTTGCAATACTGAACATGCCTTGAACTTGTCTTAAAGAGACATCTGAAATGACTATTTTTTGGTTTTGGGATCCACCACTTGTATCAAACAGCAAGTATTCTCAAGATGTCTCCTGGAGGAGGAAGCCTGCTGGTCTTCCATCAAAAGATCTCTCTCCTCAGTTCAGGCAGAGGAAAGGTGATGGGACTGGTTTCACATGCTAGCAATAAAAACAGCAGAGGGAGAGCAAATGGGACAGGCAGGGAAGTCACTTGTTTACACTCTTCTCTGACTAGCAATAAGAGACAGCTGGCTTATGGGTGAAAAAAATTCCTCATGAGAGAACAGCAGAACTGTTACCTAGACAGAATACAGTGTGTGCCAGTCAGGGCACTAAGTTGACAGTCAGAATATTTTTTCCTACTCCTCATTCTACCTGTTGTACAAACTTTAGGCTCCATCTCTCCCCCATACCTTGTTTATTTAGAGAGTAAGGTATGCAAGATACCCACTCTCTACCTCAGCACACATCACTAAAGTATGACTATCGTCCATAACATCAGAGGGGAGAGAATCACAACTTTTTTTTTTTTTTTTTAACACAACTCCTATACCGTCAATGGATT
This sequence comes from Tetrax tetrax, assembly GCA_009806455.1. NCBI lineage: Eukaryota > Metazoa > Chordata > Aves > Otidiformes > Otididae > Tetrax > Tetrax tetrax. Next base: position 92,632 of record WHYT01016801.1, read on the forward strand.
TTTAAGCCAGAAGCAGACATAAATCAGATTTTGCAGAAAAGAAGAAAGAAACAACCAAACAAAAAGCTTTCTTACCATACTCCGATTAGAAGTAAAAAGCAAAAAGATTATTTTGGTTCAGGCATATGAATTTTGAACAAGTCTGGAAAAAAATCACTAAACAGAAAACAATATGGCAAATGCCTTTAGGGAAGAAAATAAGTTATTTTGTCAACAACCTAACTATTTTCAGACAAGTCATAGAATTATATTACAAAAGAATGAGAAATCATTATGGGAAGAACTTAGCCCTGTGAACTTTATATTCCTACAATATGGTACCATGAAACACTATCAGTGCCTTTTATTTCCTGTAGTGTCAAAATATAGCATTAATAACTTCCACTTTCAAAAAGCTATACAAAAAAATACTAGTTTAAAAGTCCTTACTTTCAGCAATGTGTAGCTTCTTGTCCTGAATAGCAGAACTCTTCACTTTGTAGTAGGATAAATTGTTGATTGTTGTTGCAGTATTGATGACCAACTCCTCACAGTCATCAACTGATTTGTATTCTGATAAAAAAAAGCATATGTAGAGAGAGTCATGCACATGAGTCTCACTTAGCAGTGCATTATATCTCACAAGCAAACCAAATGATAGTTTACAGGGCCACTGTTAGACAACTATTCTGTTTTTCAGTAACATAGCAGAAGCTAACAGGAACAGCTGATCCAAAAATGGCAATACAAAGTCACTCTTTCCAACTCTTCATCTACATAAATCATTGTGACTAAGGCAACATGGTTGAAAATCTAGTTAGTTAACGTATTTTACATATTTTAAGATGGAACCGAGGAAAACCCACATGCAGAAATAGGCCTGTGAGACAGACACAGAGAAATACCAAGGACTATATATAATACTGAAATGTTAGGTACCATGAAAAAATGGGGGGGGGGGGAAGGATTAAACCAGCAAGTCTGAAAGTTGTGTATACTGATTTATATCACAATTAAGACAGTTCCAACCCAGGAAGCTCCTACAGGGCTTAATACAGAACGGACAAAGTTGCAAGTCTGCTCTCTCTGATCCCCCATAGCTGGTGGGTAAAACTGGTAAACTTGCATATAATCCAGTTGATAGTCTTTACATAATATTTAATGTTCTTATCACAGACTAAAATATACTGAGTTCTTTGAGATGTATCTTGTCACTGTTAAACTGTTAACGGGGAAATCAGACTGCCCAGTCCTAGTGTGTAATTAGATTTACAAAGAGATCAGTAAGTGGTAAAGGAACTGCAGTCCTAAGCCTCCGTTTGGAGGGGAAGGGACACTCCCTTCCACCTGAAAGAGATAAAGGTTGAAAATCTGAAAAAGAAGAAAAAATAAGAGGAAATTTTTTGAGGAGGATGAAAGTTACTTGTGTAGGGAACAAAAAAATTGCTCACATAATCCAGAGCAGTCACAAAACCTGCAAACCTTAAAAAAACACAGCACCAAACACATGTATGCAGCACCTGATAAGAACAGACGTCCCTTATATATGAACCCTCCGTGAGATGTATTTAAAATAAAATTTGTTTCCTTATCCTTAATCATCAGATCTGCAAATCTTAATGAATCACTGAATGCAACACTGCTACAATGTCTTTCCCCAGACATTAAAATGTCAGTACCAAAGCAGCAATGCTTCCACTGTCTCAAATAGGCTTTCTACATAAAACAATTTATGAATAACAGCAGATTGACTTTGTTATTTTAGCAAAGGAATCGCTTTAGTTATGGCTCAACCTAGGTAAGAAGGTCAAGTAGAAAAATTCTAAACTCTCCTGATGGACTGAACAAAGATAAAACACACAACAGATTTTATTACCTAGTACTGTAACAAGTAATTCCACAATACGATGGGTAGCTGCCAGAGCTGCTCCTACACTGGGATGAATGGAGAGGTTGGCCAGGACTCTTATCAGTTTTATCAGAACATCTTCTGCTTCTGAAGGATGCTTTGGGTGGCTTTTTTCTTCCTCTCCTCTTTCATGGTACCATTTCTGTGCATTCAAATCAAGTTCATAGTAGGTTTGGAATAATGATATCAAGGTGTTAACACCTCCTCTTTCTTTAAAAAATTCCTCACGGGCCTTGTTATTCTTTTCTGTTAAATTACCAAGAATGAAGATGATACGGATAACCAAATCCTGCAATAAAATAAACAAACCCTATTACACGGAAAACATCAGAAGCTATTAGCTGCTTAAAAGGAAGATAATACACAATTTGCTTCACAATTCAGTTAATAGCAGGTCAAGAAGAGCTGAAGGAATGCCAAATACAGCAACTAGAAATAATTTTTATGCTACTATTTTTCATAACCCCGTTTACAGAAGAAATCAAAAACATCTGACAGAACTAGTATAGCGTTGGGGTAATTAGTAACAGGATATACTTAGTATAGGTCATCTATTTTTACCAAGCCCACAGTAATCTTAAAACATCTTAAAACAGCTCCTTATATAACTAGAATATAGTTATTTACTTTATATAACTAGAATATAGGTCAAAGCTTACTAATCTTTCAAGTAAGCAAATGTCAGTTGTGATGGCCAAACACCACCACGTTCTCTTCTTCTCTAGGCCTGTTATCCATTGTAGAGGTTAAATTACTTCCCCTTGATTTGTTACTGTTAAATCCATGTTAGCTCTTACTCATTTCCTTGTTAAGTCCAATTGCTTATAGATAGCTGAATTATTTGTTCTAGATTTTTACCAGGAATAGAATCTGAACTGACTGGTCTGTTATTGCCCAGTTCCTCCTCTTTCCCCTTTTAAAGAAAGGTGCCCTACAGCATTGCCATCCCACATAACTTTTCAGGAATCCCAGAGACATTACCCCTTTCTGTCCTTTTGTCAGTACCAAAGGGTAAATTTCATCAGGCCTATCTGGTCTGAAGACACCTAAATGTGCTCCAGCTCATTTTCAAGTGATAAAAGAGCTCAAACTTAAGTAGATTAATCATTTGATTATACTTCACCCTTTCAGAAAAGAAAGAAAAAAAAAAAAAAAAGGCATTTGACACTTCACTGTTCACAGTGGCATCTGCCAATAATTCTCATTTTCTTCTGAACACTGCAGCAATTATTTCCTTACTGTCTTTTCACTATTAACGTACTACAGAAAGTTTCCCTGGTCCTTTTTATGTCCCTTTCTAGTTGTATCTCATTTGAGCTTTTTTTTTTGTTTTCTGATTTTGATTTTATGTGTTCTTGCTACCCATTTATTCTTATCATTGCTAAATGAGACCAACTTTCTATTTTTATACGGTATCTTGAGATCTTATGATTTAAAAAAGTTGCTCTCTTAAAGCAGTTTCTATCCCTGCCCTTTAGTGGGATATAGAATTAAATCTCTCGTTGTTTCATTTTGCACATACTGACATATAGTCATCTTTTGGCAAGATTAGTGGATCTTAACTGAATAGCATTCAACAACATTCTCATTTTTTCTTGCCCACCTGTATGGAAGAAGAAAAAAAAAAAAATTCTGAAAGTCTGAACTAACCCAAGTGTAAACTAATTAAAACATTTCCCTCTGTCATTTGCATCAAATGCTACTAATTTCCAAAAATAAAAGTCCATAGCTTTATCTCAACAGCACAGTTAAAGTAACAGCATTTCTTCAAGTACAGCACAGCCACCTAACCTTAGCTGCTAAACTGCTGTACGTGCACTAACCAAACATTTTGCTAAACAACTTAGTGTTTTTCTTCACATATAATAGTTACATTCACAGATATTCTAATCCTCCATGGTATTAATAATGCAGTTAACCAGGCACAGTCCAACCTGTTGAAGTATACACACTAAGGCTAAAGGAAAAAAGATGTGCAAGCAGTGAATCCTTTCACACATGCCTTCACCAACAAGTTTCAGGTCTTAAGCCTCTGCCACAAGACATTGGCAATAACATCCTCTTATGGTCAAGAACATGAATGCCATCCCTGAATGAGAAGCAGGCAGTCTCCCAAGTGAGGAATAGTTCTCGCATCAATGTATTTAATACGATTGCTCCATAGGACCCACTTCCATTTTTTTTTTTTTTAACCAGGCATCATATTTTTGCTAGCATCTAAATGTCATCAAGACAAATCTTTATGAACATTCTTTCTGACTAACCACTAAGAGCTTTCACCTTTGCTGGCACAACCCCCAATTCACAAAGGCTGTAAGAATTTGAAACAAACAACTGATGAATCAGATGAGAGAACTGAAAAAAAAAAAAGCAGGCAGTCTAGTTTGACTCGTTTATATTGACTTTCTAATTTTGGTCAAAACAGTATCAGCCCAGCAACAGCTCTACCCAATCAGAAAACAGACAAACAGGTACTGTACAGCAATCAACTGATATTTTGAGAAGTGTGATCTCAACTGTGCTTTCCACCTACAGGCTAGCAAAACAAACTTAGAAAATACTTCGTTTTAGCTAAGCACATCCGGTTTTAATAGCATACTACTGAAGTCTCATTACCTTCCAGTGAAAATTTAACTAGCAGAGTTGAAGAGAAAAGCTAGTACAACTTCTCCTGAGCAGCATAATACTCAAGGGTTCATAATATTTTTGGCTGTATTTTTTTCAAATGCTTATGAGGTAAGCACTGCAAGAGTAAGAAACAACAGCTTAGAATTGCTGTGTAAAGAACTACGTGTAAAGATGAATGGTATTTTGAAACTGCTTGCAAGATTAAACCTGTACAAGGCCCATGGGCCTTTCTGTACATAATGAAAAGAATCAGTATAATAAATGTGATTATTATCATAGAATCATAGAATGGTTAGAGTTGGAAGGGACCTTCAAAGGTCATCTAGTCCAACCCCCCTGCAAGGAGCAGGGACATCCCTGACCAGATCAGGTTGCTCAGAGCCTCATCCAGCCTGGCCTTGAACGTTTCCAGGGATGGGGCATCCACCACCTCTCTGGGCAACCTGTGCCAGTGCTCTACAACTCTCATTGTAAAAAATTTTTTTCTAATATCTAATCTAAACCTACCTCCTTCTAATTTAAACATCTCCAAAAGTTTGAGTATGAACTGCATGTGGAATTTCAGACATTCTTGCACACTTACAGAAAAAAAATAGATTTATCAGATTAATTTATATAATATGAAGGTTTTAACGTGTATGGCACTAAAGACAGATTAGATGAAAGATAGGAATTACATTCAGTTAGTTCATCTTTTTATAATGAGGCATTCGTGTGAGACATGCTATCCACAAAGTGTACCCAAACCTGCTTGGAAGGTTCTATATGAGACCACACAGCCTGACTTACATAAACAAATTTGAAGAAACGTATCAAGAAAAGCTTGAGAAGGAGAACTGACTTTTTTCTTTGCTTCCGACCTATGAAGAAACTGCAATATTTTTGTTTTTAAAGCAGTAATGGCATCACATAGTCCATCAACATTTATCTCTTATTTTTCTGCCAACTGGAGCTATATATACATTTCACCACTGATAGGAAAGACTTCTTTGCTTATCAACTTCTAAAAATCTATACCTCTCACTGCCCTAGTAGCAAAGGTACCCAGTGTACTTGCTGAGTCACAGAACTTGACAGCAGTTTATCTTGGCAATTAAAATGTACTTGCCTTTCAGCATAAAGCATGATGATCAGAGGTACAAATAGTACAGGTTTACTTATCAGCAAGAAAGGAAAGCCAATTATGTCAGTAATTTCTAACTAAAACAAGATAAATAAGGGAGGGAAGTTCTTTCTAGAGTTTGTACATGTCAGCTAAGTACCTGTTGTTAGTCTACTTGGTGTCTGGATCCTCAGAAAGGGAGGAGTAGTATGAAACAAAAATTCAGGTTCCAGCAGCTGGGTTCCTACTGAATCTCCAGCTGTAAATTAAATCTGCTTTCCATGTTACACAAACTTCAATGGAGGTAGTCAAAATTCTACCACCAGCTCAGCAGTATGAACTGCTTCTCGTTCAAATCTAATTGACACTTAATTTCCAAATTTGTATTACTGCTTCATTATATACCTTGAAAAGAAAATTTGAAACTTTTCTTTGCAGGGTCTGATAGCCTAATTATAGACAAAATAACAGTCATCATGCCGTCCTGGAGCTACTATCTTCCAAACACAGTAAGGATTCATCTTGAAGGGACGTTCTAGTTGTGAAAATTCCTGGTCAAACCCAAAAAACAACAACCAATTCAAAATCAAACTCAATTTAAAGAAGAAAAGGGGGGATTGGGGGAGGAAATATCCTAGAAGTATCAAAAGCAAATGAAGTTCTTGACTGAGGGACCTGAAATAAGGGCCAGAGAGGAGCAGCTTTGCCACAGTGACTGCAGGGAATACTTTGTCAGAACCTCCTTGCAAATATGAATGCATTTGAGGAGAAGGAGAGGTTATTAGAAAAATGTAGTTATATTTCAGTGTGTCATATACCACAGCACCCTACCCAATAATTTCTACACCAAAAAATGTGATCTGTTTAGGTAAACTTTTCAGAAAAGGGTTCATTTGCACTTAGTGACTTAGCAAAGAAAACCTCATGTCCTTAGGTTGGTTTGTGGACATCTGGAGATCTGGGAAAGGTAATGAAAAAGCAAGTACATTGTCACTAAAACAGCATTTGATGAAAAGCAGTGTACACTCTCTAACAAAAAACATTTCAGAAATAATGAACTGAAAAAAAAATGTTGAAAACCATATTCCCCCATGGTATTGCTCCAATGATTACTAATCTCCCTGATTAAAATCTTCATTCTTATTACTAGTTTAAATTTGTACAGTTTCAGCCACTATTTCTTATTATCACTTTTTTTTTTCCTAGATTAAAGGAATGGTCCACTAACAGAAGTTTTTTCCTTGTGCAGATTCTATTAATAGGCAACTTGGTAATGGTCTGACCTTTGTAATGGATTAATTAATTTGCTTACTCTTGGGGTGTTTTATTTTAACTCTGCTCATTCTTTTAGCTCTTTTCAGAGCTGTTCCCAAGCTTTTAGCATCTTTCAACGAAATGAATATCAAAAAATAAAGTAAAATACTCCAGTGACAGCACCCACTCTCCTCTCCATTCTTAGTTTGGTTCCTCTACCATATTGTTTTCTCAATATGTATGAACAAGGAACCATTTGTGTGGCTGTTCAACAAACTAGACTGGAAAGCAATGCAGGAGACAACCCAGCAAAGGACTAGGGTTCTTTTTTTTCCAGTTTTAAGGTTATTGGAAGCTGAATCAATTCTGTGACCTGGTGCATCATGCAGTCACACAAACAGCTGTCCTCAGCCCAAATGAGGGATAGCACAGAGGTGAAAAGTGAGTAACTGAAACACAAAAAACACTTACGTCAGCACTGATGACCATTTCTTTAGATGCAAGCTATGGATACAGAAATACACCCCTCCCCCAGACCCCAAGAATAATAAAAAAACATCTTCTGTGTCTCCTAAGACTATGATGCCACTGAGCAGAGTAACAATAATACTCTCAAAGCATTTAAGAGGCCAACCTGTATATCTGAACTAAACATAGCTGCAGCATTAGACTCTATTGTCAAGACCCAGTGGTTGCTTCGGGGTATTACATGACTTATGTTTTACAACTGACTGAAATAAGCAGATAGTGGGTTCCTGGGAGCTCATCACAGAATTCTCCATAAGCCAGCCAAAAAAACCAGCCAGGAAGCCCAGTCACTGCATGCAGGTAAGTCTTCATCTAATAAATAAAACCAGAAACAAAGTGGAGAAATTCCCTGCATTTACAGGCCAAGGCCTCATCTGCGACAGCCTTCCCCACTGCAGCAATCCTCAGAGCAAAAAGGACATTCAACAGCCCTAAAAATGAGTCTTTTTCTTGGAGGAAGACAAGAAGTAGTCTCACAATCAGAAGCCTGCTTGCTCACAGAAGACTGTAAACTGATTTGGAACCCACTACCTGGAGGTGCATTTGGGAAGAAAGCTGGGCAGATCAACTCAATAAATATGGATATCTCCTGAGAGAGGATTACAAGGCAACATCAGTCTATGCTTCATTTAATAGACTGTTTCTGAGAAACTGATTGTTAAATCAAACAGGTAAAGCAGCATGCAAATTGCAATTGTAAACTAGTGCAGTTCTACTAGCTGATGCAAGAGATGCAAAAATAACAACAAATCTTTTCAAAAATATCAGGACCAGGAAGTTTGCCAGAATATGCAGAACTAATTGATGATCAGGCTAAAATAGGAGCATTCAGAGAAGAAAACGTCATTGCCGAGAAGCTAAATGAGTTCTTGCCCACTGTGATAGCAATTGGGCAGATCTCAATGTTATAGCCTTCTCTGGGGAAGACTCATCAGAGGATTTGTCCAAAACTGAAGTGATCACAAACAATTTTAAGGAACTAACTGACAAGACAAACAGTAAAAAGCCACCAGGACTAGATAATCAGCCAACAGTTCTAAAAGAACTAATTAATTGAATAGCTTAATCACTAACAGTGCTGTGCAACCTCTCAAAACTGCCTTGATGCTGAAGGACTGCAAGGGTAACAAACACAAAATCTATTACTAGAAAAAGATCCAAGTGAGATTCAAGCCTGGTGTCTGGACTGGATAAATTGGAAGGAATCATAAAAAAGAACAATAACATGAGTGGACAGTCAGATAAATGCAATCAGTATTAAGACTCCGAAGTCCTGACTTACCCAGTTCTGGAGTTCTTTGAAGGGATCAAAAAACCCGTGTAAAGGAGACCCATCTGATATCACTTATGTGGCTTTCCAGGAGACTTCTGACAAAGTCAGTCACCAAAATTCTACTGAAATTAAGCAGTCAAGCAGGGAGAATGTCCTGGTATATGTAAGTGACTAGAAAATGGAAAATAGACTAAATCAGCAGTTCCTGCAATGGTGGAAGATGACCAGTGGAGTTCCACAGGGTTCTGTGCCAGGACCTGTTGCATTCCACTTGTCCATAAACAACATGGTAAAGTGAGTGACACCTGTGATATGGAAGAGTTTGCTGATGACACTAAGATATTCAAAGTAGTAAAGACGAAGGCTGACTGAAGACCAGAAAAAGGATTTGTAGTCAACTGATAATAAAATATCAGATTAAATTTAAATGCAGATAAACATAGAAAGATGCATGTGAAAAAACACAGAACAGTCATACCTTCGTGTACAGAATTACAGCCTTTGAACTAACCATAAGCACTTGGAGGGCTATCTTGGGGTTAATGACAGATTCCTCACAGGGGTTTAATGCTTACAGGAGGTCAAGAAAGCAAATAAAATTTGGGAATTCGGGGAATTCCTGGGAAATAAACTCATGCAGGCTTCAAATCTACAATATGGCAACATCTTAACTACCATGTTCTGTTTTCTTCATCTCAAAAAAAGATACAGGGCATCAGACTGTAAAAAGTTCTGAGAAAAGCAACAGGGATTCACAATGGTATGGAATAGCCTCTATATCAGAAAGGACTGAGTAAGCAAGGACTCTTCATCCTGGAAAACACACAACTCAAAGAAGGTATAATAAAGGTCTAGAAAGTCAGGAATGATGTGAAGTGAATAACTAGAGATTAAATATTCACTGACTTTTCAATATAAGAACTGAAAGAAATCAAATAAAGACAGTAAAGGCCAAATTCAAAACAAGCAAAAGGAATTAGCTGTGCAATGGGTGGTTGCTATGGCAACATCTTGTCACTGGATGTTTAAAGTGTTAGCAGTTTATATGAGGTAGAAGGGAGACTATAGAATTTCATGGAGAAGCAGCCCACTGAGGTTTATTTCATACACAGAGAACCACAGCTAGCTGAGGAAGTTTCCAAAATGGGAAGAGCTGGAAGTATGGTTAAATATACACAGGAAATATCTTATACGCTTGCTCTGTTTTAGTGTTCTCTAGGCATCTGATTTTCACCACTACCAAGTATGGCCGGACAGTAGACTCGATGAAACTTTCATGTGAATGAATGTGATTATTCTTTTGCTGAAGGGGCAATTGCTGTCAGATACTTAACAAATGTTTCCTGACTTAAAAAGTAGGCTACACTGAATTATAAAGGGACTTTTCTATTCAACAGCCACAAAACTACTTCTGTGCAAATTTTAGTATCGCACTCTGTGTTTGTGCACTTAGGATTGAAAATAGACTCCTAACTACACAGTGTTAAAAGATTACACGGAAGCTGGCAGGCCACTTAATCTCAGGTAGTGCCTGACTTACTGACAGAAGCTACTGCCCTATTTAGGCAATCTCCCTGTTCCAAAAGCACGGCCTCCTCGTGACTTATGATATTAACCACAGCCTAAGAAAGTCATCCTTCATGTAGCTTATCTGAAAAGCTGAGATGATCTTTCCCAGATGATGACATCGGAAAAAGGAACAGTACCTTGTTAAAAGATTTCTGGAGATGGGCAAAAGTCTACACTGCTGACTAGAAACAGAAGCATGCAAAGCTCATCCTGCAAGGTGGCCCTGCAAGAACACTTCTGACAGATTTCATGGCATCTGGCAGCCACAAGGACTTGTTATTCCACCAAGTAAGCTTCAAAACCAACCACGAGTGAAGTCTAACAGAACACGTACTTTAGATGTGTAGAAAAGTACTGCTGAATTCCCCAGATCTACCTTGCAGATCCAGCTCTTCCTACCTTGCAGATCCAGCTCTTCCAATCTTCTGTACTCCTCTCCTTACCTAAGACTATGACACATGGAATTTAGCATGTCTTGCCAACTCAATTTCCCCAAAAGTCTTTCTCACAGAGTTCAATTACTACTCTCCCATTCCTTCTGACTCTTACCCAAGAGAGAAAATGAGCTGAGGAGAGGAAAAAAAAAAAAAAAAAAAAAAAAAAAAAAAAAAAAA
>WHYT01016801.1:103533-115907 GCA_009806455.1 Tetrax tetrax
TTCTCCAGACTGAACAATCCCAGCTCCCTCAGCCGCTCCTCATAAGGCCTGTGCTCCAGACCCCTCACCAGCTTCGTAGCCCTCCTCTGAACACGTTCCAGGGCCTCAATGTCTTTCTTGCAGTGAGGGGCCCAAAACTGAACACAGTACTCGAGGTGCGATATATTTTATTGTCAGAAACACTTTGCAGGTCTTAAGTCCTAGTGCAACATCAGTTCCAGTGGAGTTATGAGAGTTTACAGCAGCTGAGGATCTGACATAATACTGATTTGAGAGCCTGGTCCTACTAATGTAACATCCAGTGAAATCAGATTTCACAGCTAGCATGTTATGGTAAGGAAAATTGGACACTGATTTTTCATAGAGGGCGTGTTATGGTAAGGAAAATCAAGACGTGCTGGACAGGATAAATTGTTTAGGGTAACTAAATGTCCTTAAACTAGTTTAGATGCTGGAGTAGCTAAGAAAGTTCCTTACTTTTAAGAATAACCTTAATGTGATTCAATGTTCTATATTTCAAAACCTTGTCCCACTTTTGAACATCTATGCTTTATATAAAACTATTTTCTTCTTAAATCTTATCTTGCAGTAGAGCCGAGTAATTTGCTATACGTGGGACACTCCATTCCTAACAACATGGCAATCTTTAAAACCATGATCCTGCACCAAACTCCCAGAGCCTGGTGCCCCAGTAAATGCAGGAAAGATGACTATGATGTGGCAGGACAACACAGCAACACCTGACCCTTGGTGTTCTAACAAAGAATACTCGTATAACTTCACCTTGTAATATGAGGCATTTTGATAAAATCTAAACACTTATTTCTAGGTGAACGTTCCAAATATGGTATTCTAGGCATATGGTTTTCTCTGGTAAAGCAGAGAGATTCTGATACTTTATGCAGTTATCAAGGGCAGATTTTCCACCTGCTTACATATTGCTCAACTCTGGAAAATTCATAATCCTTTTGCAGAGGAGGAAAGCAGGAGAAATCTCAACAATTTTCTAGTATTAAATATTCAAATAAACTATTTGCTTTAAAAAGTATTTTAAAAAAGACTAAGAAAAACAATTAACTACTCAAAGGTCTGTTTCTACACATGCAAAGGATTGATAAGTTAACTGTCAATCTTATCTGTCCTCTGTATTGCTTTGGATTTCTAATCTAAATTATTTCATTTCCATTATTTACTACTTAGAAATGCTGTCAATCATTTAAAATTTTTATTTGGCAAATGCATAGAAGTAGGTCACTGAAAACAAGCTTATAGTTAATAATACACAGACACATCAGAGGATTAATATATAAAAATCAAGAGATTAAATAACTGACCTGCTGCTTCTGGTGTTTGTTTAGTAGGGCTAAAAATAAGACGTAACATCTGGAGCAGTCTGCTAAAGCTGCACAGAAGTCATCGTAGGAAGAAAGTTTGCTACAAAGGTACAAAAATAAAATATATATGAATGAAAGCACTTTTTTCCACAAAAGACTTTTTTTTTTTTAAAAAAATCATTCTGCTTTTGACTCTCAGAGACATATTTTCCAACACATGAAATGAATGCCAATACTCTGACTTCTAGTAGAAGCATAAGCACTTACATAGGAGCACAACAGAAGTCTAACTATCCTTGCCACAGTGAATTACAGGTAGAAGCGAACACAAGGATCTTCCCAACCTGCCTGCCATATGGGCACAGAATTCCAACACTAGCACTTCTTTGCGTTAAATGGGAGAACCATTAAGTTTAAGATTACATGGGAAGTCAGGAGAGGAAATAAAGGGTCTCTTGCTAATGTACGTCTAGTTGAGCCCAGTGACAGCACTAACAGAACACGTCTCTCACCAGCAAATATAGAGAACACTCCTTCTTGCAGTCATGATTTTATCTCCATGTATTCCCTAACAGTTGCTCCAGTCCTACACTGCTCACCTTGACAATTAAAAAAATAGAGAATTGGACATGCTTTGATGATACCAGAAACACTGCAGTAACAGAACAAACTAGGATAACCTCTTACTTCCCATGTAGTCAAAACCAGCAAATATCTGTGTCAATTTTCAACTACAACAAGACTTACAGACTTAGAGAAATGAATCATCTGAATAGATTAAACATATTCTCTACAAAGAAGCTGCCTAAAGTTACTGATTAAGAGAAAATAATCATTCTGTATTACTAGAAGACAAAACAAAATTCAAATCTGTGCTCTGTACTGCATAGGATTTTTTTTTTTTGTGACTACAATTTCTAGGAAACTAATTAAATTGATTTTATGGCTAACTTGCATCCTTGGAGCATGCAGTTCACTAAATTTAAGAAAAAAAAATTTAAGCAGTAGGAAACTTTACATAAGACAAATTACTTTTGCTCCATATTGAATTCTAGATCACATAAGTGTCATTGTCAGAATTACACTGTATTGATTACATTTAATTACAAACCCACTACCCCACTTTTCATGGCATTTACCAAGTAAAATGCACACTCTCTCCTTAGAAGAAGTAAATATTCTCAAAGTGCTGTAATCATGGCTAGAAGTCAACTCATTTTTAGGAAGAAAATCAGAGAGACAGATTTGGACAAGGTGGCATGGAATTGGGGAAGCAATTCACATGCTTTACAGGTAGCACAAATGGCAAAGGACCAGATTTGCCTGTTTTCAGGCGTGGAGAAGGAATGACAGTCCCTTATGTAGCTGCTCTTCAAAGCACAACACAATCTCATCTGTGATGGATAATTTGAAAGGGCTGAACAAGAAGAGAAGTCCATAGCAGAATGACTTCTCAATGAATATGGTGCCACAGGCAACATGACTCAATACAATAACAAAGCAGTAACGGCAAATACTTCATGCAGAACAGCATTCATAAATTGTGCTTATAACCTAACTCCTCCTGAAATTACCAACAGTTAATTTCATAACTTGAATGATATATCCTTAGAATCCTTAAATTTTGTTCATTTAGCCTCGGCTATTGCAAGCTGGTGCTTGCTAACTGGAAGATTTTTGACTGAGAAACTATTCAGACTACAAAAGGATCTTTTGGGGTGACTCACTCATACTGATCTCCCTCTAAAAAGCACATCTTGGGAAGCAGCCACTGAGCTGCTCATAAAACTGAGATTCTTTCAGCGTTTCTATCTGCACACTCAAGCCCTGATCCCACAAATTAATCTCCTCAAACACTATGTGACAGCTCAACACAATGAACACTGATCACATTTTCTCTTCTGTATTTAATTCACCGATACACCTTAAGCTTGTGTAATTTCATTCATTTTTTTAAGACACGGCCTAAAATAAGATTAATATTTAATAATTTATGCAGCTTTAAAATATAAGAAATGGTACTTTAAAAATCTCATCAGAATCCGTGGGATCAAAGAATGGCACAATATAACAAAACATTTCTTACAAAGACAATGAGTCCAAGTTTGCACAGCTACAATTAAACAATTCTATCGGTATTAATAAAGACACAATTATCATACAAAATCATTTAAAACTACGCAGAGCTTTAAAAAAAAAAAAACAATTCAAAGTAAGTCTTTCAATTTTAGTTCTTGATCCTGCCCTCTTTGAGCTCACTTGAAGAAGCAACACTGACTTGACCACCTGCAGAAATACCACGGTGTTCTACACGTACCTGAATATCCTGACGATATAGGTGCACACGTCCTCATCATTCATACGCTGCTCCAGCACCGCAGAGAGCTCAGAGACCGCACCACCGCACATGAGCTGGCGTCTTGCCGGAGGTAGGTCAGCCAAGTTTCGCAAAGTGGCTGTCAGCTGCATATAGGATATTTAAAGATTTATTAACCACAGCCATTTACAACAGAATCCACACTAATTTGAAAATTTAATAAAACTCACATCCCATTTACAATGTCTAAGGCAGTCTGAATGCCCTGTTAACACTCTGCTATGTATCTACTCTGGTATGTATCTATCAATAAATTATAACAGGAAATGTATAAGTAACAAAATGGTGTATATTGAAATAATTGTTTGAAAATGAAATCTTGATACTGGTCTTTTCCTGCATGTAACCTCCTTCTTTGAGGGAAACATGATCTTGCATATGTGTTTAAGTCTTGTATGCATGCATACAATCATCTATCACTTGGAAATTAAGTGAAATGTTGTGGATAGTTAAAGTGATTTTTTGCATAATGTCTGATTTTGCACATTTACAAGTTTTACAAGTAATTTTTGCAAAATTACAAGTCTTGCAAAATTACAAGTCTATACTGATATAGAATATATTTTTGAGAATAACTAAGTTGAAAATGAAGATTTATTTTAAAAGACAATAAAATTTATTTTGATTTAAAAAATTTAAAAGTTAATCAAGAGAAATCCACTATTTGAACAGTATAAAAATGAAAAGCTTAAGTCCTCAAGTTTACGTTAGAGAAACCAAAATATTTTCAGAAGACACTGCTCTATTTCAAGGAGTTTTAAGCATAAAACATCTATCACTTGTAGATATGCAAAATGAATCAGTTATTGCCTATTTTGAAATGCTCAGGTTCTCTTCCAGGATAAGGGTACTCAAATGCCAAGGTCAGACAGGCAATGACATGTAAGTTAACTGTGGATCTAAACCAGAACTTACTATAAAATTAATGTGAAGTCTTTTAATCTAATATGCATATGGGAACTTTTCAAATTTTCCTTATTCTAAGAGCAAGGTATTTCACTTCAATTTAGTTTTAAATGTAGTTTGATAAGGCACAAAGATTATCTGCTCAAATTGTTTGCAATCACAAAAACCTCTAGAAATTAAGTATTTTATCACTCAATTGGACGGCTTGTCCAGTGATATATAATTGCTACTTTTAAAGGAAAAATCTGAAAAACAAAAGGCTAAGTTGTTGTGTTTGAGGAGCTTTTGCTCATCAGATTCTGTGCTCTACTCTGTCCATTCTCCAGCAGCTGTCAAGTTTGCTGTCCTACTTCAACAAATTTGACAAACGTGTACATGTCTTCACTTAATACATGAAGGAAGTATGAAAATGCAGTTCAAGATGTTCTGCAATGGAACAAGAGGAGAAGGAACAATGTAAAAATGGAAAAGCAAGGTATAGAGGGGAAAAAAAATATGTGATAATGTGAATGTGATACATGAATGCACTAAATATGAAATGCACACTATACTCAGAATAAACAGAAACTGAACCTGTGGAAGCTGTTTGCTTTTTCCTCATATTTTAAGAAGACACCTGGAGTCCTTTGTTATTTTAACTAAAAAACCGCATAAAAATACATTTCCAGATATGCATTCAAAAACCAACATAATACTGGAGAAATATTTTAAAATAAAAATATTCTGATCAAATACTTTACTATTCAAAAGTTTTGGTGAAAAAAATCCTGCCAGATGGAATAGACACAGAAGACTCCATTCAGTGCTCACATACAAGATGCTCACAGCCAGCCTAGGATATTTGTTGAGCCCTAGCTAAACTTCACAATAATGAAAATAAAGGATAACCACATATTAAAAGTGTTGTTCAAACACAGACCAAGGCTTTCACTGCAAAGAGACTTACATATTAGAAGATTAAAAAAATAAAATGTTTATCAATAGATAATGGTGTGGAGGTCTCCAAAAAGAGACTAAAATTTTTCACTGCCCAAGATAGATAGATGGTTCAAAATCCTCCAGCAGTAAATTCTATTAAGAGGCATCCTCACATAAAGACAGGTTGGAAAGGAAAAGCAACGCAAAAATATATACCCTTAAATGTGCACTGTACAATGAAATTCAGAAGTTCATAAAAATATATATCCTCTAAAGAACAGCTAGTATGCAAGTGAAATTTGAATAGTACATATTAAAAAGTAATAAACGCTACCCAGACAGCAGATGAATTCAACAGATACTCTGATTGCTTCAAGCAGACTCCACGATTCAGGGAGAAATGCCAAACAATTGGCTCTAGCAATCCTCACCAGTCCTAATCCTATGTTGCCATGTGAAAGATCAAATTCACCCAAACAGAAAATTTAACAGCACACAAATGCTATTTTTAAAGTAGAAGACATTTAAGTGCTTTTCAATTAAGGAACATAGAGTACTTGTTAAGTCTTGTCAGTGACACTTCAAAAGCCTTGGCTTTGGAAAAGCATTACCATATCTCACATAAATCCAATCAGACTTTTAGGTGAAGCAACATAAAATGAGTCAAAGATTATCTTTGCTCCTTATCCTCTATTAAGGAAAAATAATTATTATTACAAACATTTTTATGCTTGTATGGTGTGACTTCCACATAAAATCCTTTGTGTAACAATGAAGAAATCAGAGAAGGACTTTATTCCCACAAAAAGGACCTGGCAAGATCACGTATAACACTGCCACCTGGTGATTGTGCAATTACACGGTTAAAGAATGAAGAGTCGGTCCCAGTGATCTGACGTATTTCAGTTATCTGGATTTAGAGATGACAGAGCCTCCCTCAGAGGCCACTGTGACTATATAAGGTGGTTTTTCTTCTCCAATATAATTTGCTCTCTTTTCCTGAAGACTTGAATTTATTCATTATTACTGTATGTAATTTGATCTTTTGCTACAAGTTTAAGTATGCCACAAAAACTTCCTTTATTCTGAAGACATGAATCACCGACAAAACTTTCTTCAATACTATATCCCTGAAAACAGAAACATTCCTATATTTCTGTATGGTGACTGAACAATTAACTCACATGAAAAAAAAAGGCACACATTAATGTAAGGTTTTTTTGAGAAACTGATATGAGAAAGTCGCACAGGAATTCCATAGCAGCAGGAATCACTACTTTTCTCACACAATAGGAAGAAAAATGAAGTATCTGTACTACTACTATAGAAGAGAATATAGAAAAATGAAACAGCAACCTCAGTATTGACTTTTCCACAAGATTCTTGAGCCCTTCTTAGAAACAGCCAGTCTATTCAAACTGTACAGAACAGTTTTGCTACTCTTCCAATCATACTGAAACAGCAGAGGTAATAATGAAAAAAAAAAAGTGTAAATTGTAACATTTTCCTTCGACACATTTGCATATTAAACTCTTGATTTAAAAAAAACCCCTAAATTTATCCACATACAAATAACTGAAGAGAACACCATTCTGCAAAGTTGTGGGGAAGTTCAGACAGCTAGTCAAACAGCTGAAAATAATCTGATTCATTAGTTTTATTACTTGGACATCATTTGTTATTTTTAAATGCCCCAACTGGCAAAAATTTCTTTTTATACCAGTTCCACATAAATTTCCATCTCTTTCTTCTCAACAAGATTCCTATTATATGTGTTATATGATTAATGCCAACAGCAGCCAGCAAACATTTGTTTCATTTTCCTATGAAGTCCCAAAAGCTTACAGTTATACCATTCACTAATCTTTACATCAATGATTTCCAAGACAAATGCCAGGAATCTACCTGGCAAATCCTTAACAAACAAAAACCCCACAACCTATGTTTAACTTAAGATTCAGCTACATAACCATTTTTTTTTTTCTAAAACACTAAGGTTTTAGGGCAAAGGATTAATTTTCATAGCCATCACTCCTCACAGAACCTCCTATGTGAAAAGATAGTTTTGAGTCTGTTGCCTTCAAAAAGCTTTACAACTACCTTTTCCTTAAATTATAGTTCTTCAAAAACACTTTGTCAAAGAAATGTAGCTATATTTTCCTATGCATTTTTTAAAATTCACTTCTCCTGTAATAAAAAGATTTTCATAATCTCTTAGAGTATTGCAAAACCTGTTCATATTTATTGTCCTGAATAACTACATGTAAACTTCTTAAGAAGGCTATTGAAGTATAGGTACAACTCTGTCAGTGGCACGCGGGGTTAGCTTATCTCCTGTAATTAAATGTTTAATTTGCCCTTGAAGTGTGTACTTTTAGAAATAAAAGTAAATGCTAACCTGAACTAATAGGTGGCCCGAGCTGGAGAAATGTGTGTCATTTTCTTTTATATTATTAATCTGCTTCATTAATTGCAGCAATATTTCAATCGCTCCTTTGTTGACCATTTCATTAAGGAGTACTGCATTTCCAGACATGAATTTTATAGCTCCCATGCAATATAAGAAAGCTTCATTGTTTTTTTGTAGATCTTCAGTTCTCAGGACCTCCAACAAACAATCTAAAAGGAAAACCATTATTCAGAAAGCCTAATATTAACATTTATATTTGATACAGTCCAGTCACTGAAGAGATTAACAAAAGGGAAAAAAAAACCCAGACTGAACTCTTCATAATACATTTCTAACAAGTAGGCTAGAAAAAAATTGAGTATTTGGATTGAAACCAAGAAACAATTTTTGATCAATAAGAGAATAGGCCTGACTCTTGTTCTCCCTGTCTTCAAGAACCAGCACTAGTTGTAAATATATAGCAGTAATCATTGAAATCCTAAGTCAAGATTTGCAAAAGTGATTGTGTACTGGAATTTTGTGTACTAAACATGTGACATTCTCAAGAGGTTTATTCCGACTACTTCTTTAATAATCAAATATCTTAAAAGTATCTCAAATGGAGCACTAAAAAGCAGAGGCGCCTAATTCCAATTTCACATTTGAAGTCTGTTTGCAACAGTTTTAGATTTACTTTTCATGGAGGTGAAGTTACTGTAATGCTTTTGCTTTATGCTACCACTGTTAAATATCTGAAATGTTAAAACTAACAGTTGTTAGCACAAGGTCAATATATCTTTCACAGCCAAATTGAGACATTCTGAATTTGGTAGGTGTATCTTAAATAAATAAGTAATCCTAACCAATTTTATATTTCTGCATTTCTAGTAACTGATTGAAATTGATATTTGCTTCTGCTTCCTGGATTCCACCCAGTTGAATAAAAACATTTTCCCATCTTATTAAACTTAAGATATTTCTAAAGTTTTTTCTCTCTCATCTCAAGTTGAAACTCTCTCCAAGTATACGGGTGTTTATGGATGAAGTACACACACCCCAGCTCTTGCCCAAACTCTCACTCTCACCCATTGCCTGGCGGTCAGCTAAATCACTTGGGTTATGTCAATGTGAGAAATCAGTTTCAGGTCCTTGCTCTGCTTAGTATCAAACAGGGTCTTGAACAGTAGCTGTCTGTTATGGGATCAACCATTAATTTATTTCTTCTAGTTGGGCTGCTACACTGCACATATACAGTTCACGGGGCCAGAGGAAGAAAGAGAAATTAAATCTATAACCCAGTGGTTGCAACAGGAATCTGAGTGATTATGATGACAGCCCGGGTTTATGCCTTTGGCCTGGATAAGGTGGGTCCAAAACATAAAGACTGAATAAACAAACAAACAAACAAGAGCCTACCAAAATCTTTCTTTCCTTCATGAGTTTTTAAAATACAGGGAAAGAAAGGCAAGCGAAAGAAAAGTGAGTGAAGATGGAAATAAGAGCAAAAACCCAAATGGTTACACATAGCTACTCAGCTTGTCCAGATTTTTGTACGATGCTAATCTCTACAAAACTCTGCTCCACTCAGTTGAGCAATCTGAGCTGTTCTCTTTTCTCCGAGTCCCTTCCTGTTAAACTTACTGCTGGAAAGGCTTATCTGGTCTTTATTTCTGACAACACTTACCTACTAAACTTTAACATGAATACTGTCATTTATTTAAGCAGATACACACATATATTTTAAACTTACACACATGTAATAAATGCTTGCAAGATCAAGGTCTACATTAATAAAAGATAATGAAGTTTTAAGACTATCAATTGATACTGAGTATCATTCATACATTGTCATTTTCTTCATATTTCTCCTATTGCATGGTATAACTAACAAATAGTTACAATTACAAAAGAGATCTTGGAGCCACAGCTGACAATTCTCCAAAACCTTGCTCAATGTGCAGCAGCAGTTAAAAAATGCCAACAGTTGTTCTCAGTATCCTTCCTGATGATGGCCAAGAACACAGACAGCATTATTTCACTTCTATAAAATTTGGTGCAGACATTTTGACTTCTATAGGCAGTTTTGTTCTGTGTATCTCAAGAAGGATCTACTGGAGTTGAAGAAGGTATAGAGAAGGGCTACTAAAACAACTGAGAGAATGACACAATATCCTTTCAAAGAGAGCTAGAAGGCTGAGATGCCTCAGCCTGAAGAGAAGGCAGAGATATATGATATGACTGTGATTTAGAAAATCATGAAGGTGGAGGGTAAGCTGATTGTAGAAACTCTTATAAATCCTGCAAAAGTATAAGCAGAGGCATGATGAAAAGTAGATAGGTTTAAAACAGTAGACAGAACTTCTGGAACTTATTGTTCTACGATACTGTAGAGGAACACAGAATCAAGAAGTTCAAACGGGAATTAAGCAAATTAATGAACAAAATATCTATAAACAGAGACTAAAAAGGCAGGGATGAATCGTCTGATCTCTCTAATAGAATGTAACCATTCTGGATGCCAGGGAAGAACAGGGGAAATGGATCACAGAAAACACATAGGCTTCCATGCTTCTCCGAAACAGCATTCCCTATCACCATCATTAGACACAGAATACTGGACTAGGTGGACCATTACTTTGACCTAGTAGGCAATGTTTAGTGTGTGACAAGGTTAACTCTGAGAATGTTTCTTGAAAGTGCATCAATGTAACCATTGATTTTCAACATCTAACTTCTATGCAAGAACAGAATACATACCCAAAAATCTATCATTTTGAATGATGTAATCATTTTTTTCATTCCTGCAGATTTTAAATGCAAGCTTGCAAACACCAAGAAGATTTTTTCCATCCACTTTCATCTGCAAATAAAGTAAAAGACATACATAAAAAATCACACCTAAAATCTACATACAAGAATGCACTGTAACATTTTAAAAGTTTAGACACCATGACAACTTATATTTTCACGGAACTATTAAATTCCAGCTGAAACCCTGACAATACACTGAAACAAACTGAGAAGTTTGCAGAATGAAAGGACTCTGAAACTTAGTTAGTTTAAGCTCTATTTAGCAAACTGTGCTGACTGACTTTAAAATAACAGATGATATATAAGCTTTTAATGTATTTTCTGCAGGCAGTATATAAATAATTTGCATATTTTCTTCTCTAACTTACTTTTACAAAGAAATTCTGCACATGATTCACTGGTATGGCCATAGATGCCAAACTAGGGAGAACTCCAGTACAACAGTACATGTCACAGTGAAAGTTATTCTCAAATATCAGAAAACAAAGATCTTATAGTACAATAGTTATTGAGAGATTATAAAAATGAAGTTAAAGTGTTAAAAATACCCTTCCTGTCCTCTGCATTTCAAGGGCAATTTCTTCTTTTTTTTCATGAGTTTTAAAAGATTCCACAGAAAAATGTCTGTAACAGAACTTTTTTTTTTTTTTTTTTTTTTTTTATATAACCACCACTTACATCTAGGTAGCACCTAAATATATATAATTATATCTTCTGATTAAAATGACATATGTTACCTTAAAGGAAAAGTCCCTCCAGCACACACACTAATTACTAAAATGTCTACAACACAATGCTGGTAACCTGTCACCAGTGACTGTCCATATATACTTAGTGGAAGCTGAACTAACAGGTTCAAAAGCACCAACTTAAATGAGAGTTTTAACCAGAAATACTAGAGGAAGAGGTAATTACACTTACTCACTTTCCAAAAAGAACTGTTTTGGTATTTTCAGATAAAGGTGTTTAAGGTCAAGATATTGTTCAGAAACTAAACTTCACTTCCATGTGTAATTGTTTAAGTTATTGTGTTATTTAAATCCCTGCATGTGTATCCCAGCTTAGGACACTGTCTCTTTGCCATGCCTAAGCAATATTCCTGCCACCGTACACCAGCTATCCTGTTTTGTGTTCCTCCTTCCTCCCCCAGAGGTAATTTCTCTGCAAAGATAGGCTCCAACAAGTGCCAGTCTGGATAAATGGGAGACCAATATCCATATGGCAAGAAACTGTGCTTAGCAAGGGTTAGTTTAAATAGAGTTTAAAAGTATGAAATTAAAAATTAAATTTAAGTTGCAATTCACGATTTTGAGCTTCACATTCTACCAAACAGCACTTTAAAACACTTACAGCCAGAATAATCTTTGCCAGCTTCAAGCAAAGTAGATCTGAATCAACGTCTACAAGCTTATATAATGTCTTCAGAAGCACGCTGCTTCTTTTAAATCTTTTTCCAAGCATATTTCCTTCATTCAAGGCTTGATAGAGCTTGGTGCAAGCAAGACAAAGATTTTCTATATTGTCTTCTACTTGAAGGGCATAGGAAGAGAGAGAAAAAAAAAAAAAAAATTATCAGTGTCACCTTTTCCAGAGCACTTCAATGGAGAAAGACACATGAGAACAAAATAAAGAATGGGTT
>WHYT01016801.1:126399-159734 GCA_009806455.1 Tetrax tetrax
CGCAGAGGCGTTATCACGGGACATTCTGCTCCCAATTGGCTCGGCCTTGGCCAGCAGCGGGTCCGCCCTAGGCCCGGTCGAGTGCACTGAACAAAGGGGAGCGGCTTCTAGCAGTTTCCTACAGAAGCTACCACCTTAGGCCCCTCTCACTAAGCAAAACCACAACTGTGTAAAAAAAAAAAAAGTTTGGTTGCAACCTATGATTTCTTAAACATCAGTATCAACCAGTTTAGAGACCTACGCAAATAGGAAAGCGGATTGCTGTACTGCTGGTATTCACAGAACAATCTGCACTTTTGGGAAACATCCTCATAAGTTAAACAGCTCAAATAGAACTCCCAGTATTTTCAGAAAAAGAATACACTGAACACATACATAAATGAGAATGACTCGTGGGCAGGCTTATCTTTAGGGAGTATGTACAATATATGAATTTTGTGAGAGATTATAAAATCCCTTTATGTGTTTTAACCATGCTGCCAACTCCATTTTAGTTACAGAGACTCTTGCTGCTTTGTTATCTTTTCACTTTCACATAGGGCTGAAACTTAAGCAGCAATATAGTGTTAAGAACTATGCAGTTAAAATGTAATCAACCTACTCTAAAAAATAAGTTACCTGCTATTGAAGGGAACTGGCTTGTCAAGAGAGTGGTTGCCTTGGAAACAAAGTCAATTGGCACAAATGTGATCATCTGATAAGGGACTCATCAAGAAACCAACTGACAGAGGCTCTTGATGATTTACAGAGGAAAAAACTTGGCAACTGGATCATCTCTATCCTTTTCATATAAAGGAGATCATAGTAGTCCCTATAAGGAACACTGCTTTTTTGAATGTACGCAGACTATGAGGACTTCCAAAAGGAAGGTGAGCCAGCACTGCAGTAGTGTGTTGAAAGCAGCATTTATGCAGAAACTCTGCATGTTCAGATGTTTACTTGCTTGTTCTTGCCATGAACCTCTTGTTAATGGTAAGTCTGCAAACTCTCCAGTCGCATTCCAGGGAAAACTACATTTCTAAGAACTGCACCCCAGAGGCAAAGAATTGGGCTAGTTCTCTCTGAAGAAGCTGCACACAACAGCATAGTCTGAGTCACAAACGTGAGTGTAAAATCCAAATAGGGGAATAGTGCTTGGGCTCTTTCCTCATACTGCAGAGCCTTAAACATCTAAGGACCTGGCTACCTCTTTACTTGTAAAACAGGATCTGGCAGTGGGCTTGAATTTTGGGGCACATCTTTCCATACAGTTACACCCTTAGCATGGTCTCTGCAACATTTTTGGTCCAAGAAAGGTAGTACTTTCCTTGACAAATGCATGGGCACAGACAAGCAGAGGTAGGGACACTCCCAGCCAATATTTTGTGTGTGGTAGGCAGGGGATTAAAAATACTTTCACTGTATTAACATAACCCATGACAAAGCAGTCGGCCACCAAGCCAGAGACTCCTTTGTTTAATTTTTACTAATTATTTGTACAGATGTAGCCCTGGTGCTCCATAAATTATTTAATTACCAGTTAAGAGGGACACAGAGCACAATACTAACAAGTTAATAGTTCTCTACAGAATTGGCTCTAAGAAGCACATTTGATCAGTGAGGTAGAAAAGCTTAACTAGAAAGAATATTATCATCTTTTCTGAATTGTCAAACTTGACGGCATTCTCTCCAGACACTACCCTTTCCTCTCCTCATGGTAAGGTTCTTGTAACATCTACATACTGTTACAATTTCTTTAAGAGGCAAACCTAGAAAATATGAAAGTGGGAGAAGAATAGAGAAGCACAGTAACTGAGATAATGCAATAAAGAATGAAGAATATAAGAGTTAGCTTTCAAGGAGAAGAGAAAGAATAATGAGGAATGAGCAAAAGATAAGGGCAGTGGATATGGAAAAGGCCATAAGCCCCATACAATATGCTTCTGCAAGTGCCAAGATCTCACATGACCCATGTAAACTGAATCTATGGACTCTCTCTCGAAGTAGAGAGAGGAACTCAGACCATCTCACATAAACTGGAATCTGAACACAGTCTCACAAACACAGAGAGCTACTCAAAAGCAGATAGTGCATAGCATACCCTGAGTAAACGTTGTGAGGAAGCCATACACAGTAGACACCAGCTGGTGTTTGGAAATAAATTTCTTTTCCATTTTTAAGCAAGGAAATGAAAATGAACTATCAACTTTATGATCCAAAAGATGACAAGATTCTGCAGAGCACCCTTCAGTTTGTATTTATAAGTAGCTTCTGTTGGTGAATTCTACATGACTGCTTAAGGCAACTTCTTTGGGGTGGCGGGGTGGTTGAGGACATCAGAACCGCCAAACTGTTTTCCATTGACAGAAATAGAAGGAATATTAGGCTTAACATCCAAGGAGTTTATGGAGACTAACTAACAAAACATAATTTTCACTCAATCAGCTCCACACAAAACTTTCCAAATACTAGTAAACCTGAAGCATCAGCAACTTTTTAACCAGAAAAAGTAAGTTGGAAGATACCTGGAAAAAACACACAGCACACTACCTTCTGAAAGCATCACCTGTATAAACTAAAATAATACTAAAATTCACAGAATATACATTTACATACATTTTATAAAAATACTACACAGAATATGGTCTAGTTTGTCCAAAAGCTTGCCTTCAACTACCTCTTTTCAGTGTATCAGAAGACATAAACCTGGTAAGTACAAACACTCACAGAAAAAACCTCTTCAGAAGTTTCTTCCTGATAAGGCGGCTTAGTCTGTGTTGCTGCCACATGAAAGATCTCTTATCATCCATGTGCTCTTGATAAAAAGTCAGCCTCATTGCTAACTTACAGTAGCATTTTCTAAAGTAAAGTAATATTTAGTTGGGGGGTGAGATTCAGTTTATTTTAAGATAAATTTCTACGTCTTTTGAGTTTATTGCCTCTCAATTTCCTTTTATTTCTTTTAATTAAGACTGTTTTATTAAGTCAGAAAACTGTAATTACGAGCATACAATTTCTACACATCTGTATCTGCAGAGCATTTTCTATATCTATAGAACCACAATTCTAATCTTCTTAATTCCTTCCTCGTAAGCAAATCTAAGTCCTGTATAGTTTCATTATTTGTCCTTAGAACCCTTTTTTTTTGGTCTTTATATTGATAAGGTAAATAAAACCAGTCATACTTAATCTAGAAGTATACTAGCCATTTATTTAACAAAAATATACAAAATTCGTAATAGGTCACACTGAAAGTTCACCTTGCTCAGTGTCTTCTAACAGTGACCAGAAAGCTTCTCAGATGCCCCTAGCAAATAGCGGGTGGTGTTGGGGTGTCCTTCCTACAGTTCTCCTTCAGTTTCTGTTTTACACCCTGATGCATTCCCTCCCTCTTATTTTTTCTTCCATTTTCCTCCAATAGTCACTCAATTTCTCCCCAATGTATTTTCCTTCATTCCACCCGCTTCAGCCCCCACAAACTTCCTTTCTTCTAATTAATTTAAACTCCAAAAACGTGAGTGACATTTTTACAAATTTCATTTTGGATCCTTGATATATTGATGTTTTCAGGTCTTCAAACATCTACGACAGCAATTTCTAACTTTTCACAAGGCACTGCAACAAGTAAAAGCAGCAGACTGTTTATACATAAATACAAGCATTGAACATCTGACTTTACAAACATATGTTGTGTGCATTGGAAAGCCAGACACGATGTATCTACACCCAAAAATCAAGGCATTTCACTAAGTAGTAAGAAGAACAGATTTAGAGCAATGCTAACAGACCCTGCAGGCCTGTTCAGGCAAGCCAGATGTATCAAAAGGACTACTAGGCACAAAGGTGTTCTTTCAGACTAGATCACAGCTCAGTCCCCCGATTGTGAATAATCCTGAAACAGATACGCTATTTAGAACAACTGCTGAGATGTTACTGACATGTATATTCAGAGTGTGACTACAGCTACACTGTAATCTGGGTTTATTTTTAACGCTAGTAGTATCCAGGATGGCATGCCTTCTACTGATAAGAATCATTTGGCTATTTAAGCAGTTGTATTTTCCTTTCAACCAAAGATTCCCAAATTCTATAAGACTACAAAGGGAAAAGCTGCAAGGCTGTGTTGTGAAGGTATATACAACCGATAAGTCTCTAAAAAGAACAGTCACAGGTAAATAACTATTTTTTCCTCTTTTGAGTGCCTGCCATGGGGGAGAAGGAAGAGCTCTTGTCACACAACCAATGAGGGTGTCACAATACATCCTCCTTTCAGGTATTTATATACATTGATAAGACCCCTTCTGAGCCTTTTCTTCTCCAGGCTAAACAGTCCCAGCTCTCAGCCTCTCCTCATATGAAGGACTCCATCATCATAGTAGCTGATAACTCTCTCCAGCTGTTCCATATTGCACTGGGGAGCCCAGAACTGGACCCAACACTCCAGGTATGGTCGAGGTTTTCAAGATGCAAATCAACAGGGTGCTAAATAGCCCCATCTAGGTTTCATTTTCCACAAAAGATTGGACCAGATGATCTTTTGAGGTTCCTTCCAACCTGATCTGTTCTATTGACACGCTGTCGATCAGGATCCCCTTTTTCCACAAAGTTGCCTCACAGCTGGATAGCTCCCAGTATATACTGGTGCCTGGGGTTCTTCCTCCTCAGATATAGGACTTTGTACTTACCTTTGTTAAACTGCAAGAGGTTCCTGTCAAACCAGTCTGTCAAGGTCCCTCTGGACAGCTGCACAACCCTCTATTATATCAGCTAATGGGTTGCTTATAAACTGACTGGCAATTATCGTTTTTCTAAATTTTTCAGAACTGTCGCCTCATGAGCTCTCCTTCAGGTCTCTTGGCAAGAGCACTGAGGAGCAGGGTGCAAAGATACCTGAGGCTCTAGACCAAGTTTATCAGGGCACAGTCAGACTTGGCTGCTTCATCTCAAAAAGAAGGATGGCAGCTCCCAGGAAATTTAAGAGGAACTAATGGTGATCCTGAGAATCAGGGCAAGAAGAATGATGCAGCAGACCCCGAGCCGGCAGTGAGGTACAAGGTGGTGCATGAATCCCGAGGCAGAGCAGAAGTCAGATGTGGAGCTGGAGCCAGTGAGAGAGACTGTGACTGATTTTCTCAGACAACGTTCAATTACACAACACTTAGGAAGCACCGCTTTAGAACATAAGCCCTCTGCTACCATGATTCTTCCACCATAAGCGTTTAGTGATCAGGAAACAAGAGTTCTAACTCTAAACCATAGTTACTGATTTTAATAATAAGACATTGCTGTGTAAACTTTGAAAGGAAGCATAAATAACATCCTAATATTTTTGCCAACGCAACTAACAGGAATTGGCTTTATCTTTTTTCCCAAATGAGAAAAATGACTATTTTGCTTTATCATTCCCTCTCACAGAAATCCATTTCTCCATATGCCAATTAACATTTGCATTTCTCATTAATCCATTTATTCCTATTTAATTATACTATCCTGACCTTTTATGTTGTGAAAAGAATATCCGAATTAGTTTCCTGTATTGTCCTTAATTGGTTGAATGGTAGGGAGTATGTTTTTGCAGGTTTTGTTTTGTTTTAAAACAAGTTATTTCTTCCTTACCCATAACTTAGCACTTGAAAGACACTGTCTTTTCAGACAAAGAATTGATCTTCACTGAGCCGCTTAAGAGAATGTGTCCCTATTTCGTTCAACTACCACTGAATTTCTCTTTCTATGATGTCAACTCGGGGACAAACAAGATGGATACAAATACAATGCCAAATAAGTAATAGGTCTGCCCCAAAGAAAAAAAGAATTAGTATAATAGCTCAATTTTTAAAGACTATTTTTCTTTTAGAAAACATAATGGAGATATCCTAAATTACTTGCAGATAGTTAAAAGAAATATAAATTAAAGTATTAAACCAATTACACAAATCTCTAGTCAGTCTGTTTCTCCGCTACAAAGTTTTTCAAAAGCATGCAAATAATTGAAAAACTGATAATACAGATGTCCAGCAATTATTTTAGGAATTGTTGAGGATTACATAATAAGTAACATCACCAGAAAAGACAAAAACAAGGGGAGTTATAACTATAACTGAGACTATAACTATAACTGATACCATTGATATGAGAAAGAAAAGATAGTAGAAAGGCAATATAATTTGCAAAAACACATTGACAAATAGGCCAAATACACTCTGAGTCATCCTAAAGATGAGCAAATAACAATTCCTCTATAAACACAATCATGGGCACAGTCCATTAC
The DNA here is from genome assembly GCA_009806455.1 of Tetrax tetrax. NCBI lineage: Eukaryota > Metazoa > Chordata > Aves > Otidiformes > Otididae > Tetrax > Tetrax tetrax. Next base: position 132,647 of record WHYT01016801.1, read on the forward strand.
TCATGACAGCTCCAACGATAAAAGAATATAGTATTCTATTTATACAGGCTGTTGATTAAGAACTTCATGCACATGTTAAACAGTATGGCTTAAAAGAATAATAGAGGTTGATGAAAAACCTATATCCTTATTCTTTTTATTCTTCACAGTCTTTGCATCTTCTGCCTAATACAGAGAATATTAACAATATTATTTGTGGTAGGGTATTTTTCAGCAAGCAGGCAACTGACAGCCTAATTCTAACCATAAAAAGACACCTAAAATACTAGCCTAAAAATATTTAAGTCTGAAAACCACAGCATCTTCATCTTCCTAACTTGAATCTTGCATAAGCATTCTAATTCTAAACCAAAAATTAATCTAATCCATTCTTACTGTAACCCTACCTAGACTGAACCGCCATTCCTTCTTTACCCCTTGGCACACTTCCTCATTCTAGAATTAGCATTCAATTGGTAATAAGGACTCACAAGACCTACGTCTCCCAGATTTGGAGACCAATGACCTTATCCTGAAACTAATGACTAGATTGGAAAGACTCCCTTTGGAGTAGGCAGTAAAAATTAGCCTAAACTCCACTGTCTTCCACAATTGATGAGATCAGAGGCAACAGCTACTTGTTGCTCTTTTCTTCAGAAGCCTACAAGAAGTTCTAAAAAAGAATTCCGCATTCTCAATTTTTTCCTTGGTACTGCCTAACCATATACAAAACCAGCCATCTTTGAAGGTTGGGTGTCATACTTTCTCTGGAAAACACTGTAAAAGCTCTACCTGTGAAAGCTTTCCCACCACTCAATTGTTTCTTTCTTATATTAGTGGTCTCAATAGCTAGTGGAACTGAGGCAGAAATAGAGAAAGATTAGTTAGGAGTAGATTAATTCCCTGGTTCCATGTTTTTATGAGAACTCTAGAAGTTATGTATATACATAACAAGAAAAGACAATTCCTGAAAGAAGTCTGGAGAATCTGCAGCCGTATCAGCTAAACCATACCACAAACTAATATCACAGAATCATAGAATGGTTTGGGTTGGAAGGGACCTTCACAGCTCATCTAGTCCAACCCCCCTGCAAGGAGCTGGGACACGTCATTCATTTCAAAAAACTCATCCAGAGCAAAACAGAATGGGTGTTCCCTTGAGGAAAGAAATCTCTCTCCTCTGCAGGAATCCTTTTCTTTGAGGAGAAAAGGAACAAATATTTTGGGAGCAGACGTGAAGCTAGTTTAAGCAATCAGACAGAAGTGATTTCCAGTATTCACTCATCCCCTGCTTTTATCATTTTTCTATTGAAGCATTCCAAAACACTAAAAAGCACAAGAAAGAAAATAGTCTTATGGAAGCCATTGATGAATACCTCTCAAGGATTCTGTCAAACAGGCATTTAATTGGGACAGCAATGGTGAGGGGAAAAAAAGGCCATAGTGTATCTTCATTACAGCACCTTCTAATTCTTCTGTAGCCATTTATAGAAATTACTTATTAAAAAAGTGTAGAGCAGGCCACTTGAGAATCAACTGTTTGCCACCAAGCTTCTCCTTATTGAAGGAACCTACGTTTCTAAGGACACCTGGAATGACATCTAAGCTTTCAGAATATTGAGAAATTGAAGGAGAGGAGAAAAAAAAAAAAAAAAAAAAAGAAAAAAAAAAAGAAAATTAATCTTTTCTCACCAGGGAAACTGTTGCTCTTCATCAGCAAATCTGCCATCACTGTTGACACTTCTGTTGAAATATATGAATGCAGAAAACATTTTAGAAGTTTCATTTCTTTAGCAATCACAATAGATGGTAAAGCACAATGGCTGGATGAAGATGTAAACAAAACTTAGGTTCGTTACGGTTGTCAGAAATTGCTCCTTGTTTTCCTGAGGCAACACGTCAATAAATTCAATCTGCTTCAATTAATATACCTATTCTACTATAACTAGATGGTTATTTGAAAAAATGAATTGTAAACAAAATGACAAATAACTCTTCCCCTCAAAAAGTCTTTTTCTCTTTTTTTCGCCCTCAGCATTTTTAAAAGCAGTAGTGATTTCATTAGCACTATTCATTCTTTTAATCGGTCTTTGGGACAACAAAAGAATCTGAGATGGAAAGTGAGCAAGTCTCTTGCTGGAATAAAATACTTCCCTTCTGTTCTCTTTGAAATAAATGTAATAGCGTTAATGGCAGAGATCTGCCATGCTATTTTGGCATGCTTTACAGTTTTACCATTAACAGAAAAATAGCTTTATTAGAAAAAGTATTTTGGTACATATATATGAACTGTGAAGAAAGGGGAGTATGGAGTCTCGTGCACCTTCCCCTGTATGAAGTGTACTATTTCTATAATCCTCTTGCTTAATTCCTGCAAGAATTTTAAATAACTGGGATACAGAATTGAGGCTCACACAAGTGCTTTATGTGGAGAATGACAGGACTCTAGGTAATAAAAGTTTTCACATTCCTTTAAGCCTTTATCCTATTACTCCTGAATACAACGTACTTTAAATAAAAAATATCTTTTAACTTCATACAAGATGCCTCAAGCATTTATGACATAGAAACACGTGCAATCTAATCACAGCAATTGCCTAGTACCTGCAAACATGTTCCATTGAGAAAGAATGACAAAAGTCTTTTACTGCAATGATCGCTCTATGGTACTGGAACCTTTTATACACAACTCCTGTCAAGACCAAACTCAACAAATTATACTGAAGGAAAAGTTTGTGATACTTTTCAACCACCTTGTCAGATGAAGAATGACATCTCTGAACTCCAAAAAGGATATAGATTCAGGTCTACCTGACTTGTATAGCATCACATGTGAATACTGAACCAAAGTGTTTATTGGCGTCTTAGCAATGAGACAGAACGCATGAGAGCAGCTGAGATCACCTGAGTCATTCCATTATATGATGGCACAAACTGCTTGGGTTGATATAGAGGAGGGATCTTTGTCCTTTACTAAAGGGAAAGCATTTTGTATTGTTCTTGTGCATATTGCAGCATTACAGGTACGCCTGACACTCTAAGCCACGTGAGCACCTAAATGTTGTCAGTGATCCTTGGTGCAAGGGTATAAAGCAGCACAGGTGGCATCTCTTAGGCAGAATTGGCAAAGATCATCTCTGTCTCAAGCACAAAGCAAGCAACCACAACCCACAAGAGAAGGTAAAGATGTACCACGCAAAAATACAGATCTTGCATGCAACAGAGAAAGAAAGAGGAATATTATGTTATTCTTCTATTCTAGAGAAAACTAGTCAGAACAAGATTGGAAAATACTTTTTTGTACTATCTTAAAGCCAGTAATTTGAGATTTAATTTAAGTGCCGAGTGAGATTCAACTACCTCTAGCATTATTCTCCTAGTTCAAACATGGATATGACAAGCTACATGCATTAACATTCCATCTTTTATGGTTAGAGTCATTAGTATCTTAGCTATCATGTTAAGAGTCAGAAAAGTAAGTAACAGGTCCTAAAGAAATTAAGCCTGCAGAGCTTATGCAAAATGAACCTTGACAACCTATTCTTCAAATATGCATAATGATATTTGAAGAATATAAAATTGAAAAGATATAATTTCCCCTTTCAACTTTTAATATTTTCTAAAACGCCTCTTACACTAAGCAACTGAACTGAAAATGTCCTATAACACTTTATGCCGCAATGAGCAATCTTTTTGGCAATAGGCTTTTTTCACCTATTCCTAAGAATACTTCAACAGAGAGGCCAGTCATTCTGTGGTTCAGGCTAGCAGAAAATTCAGTTATTATTGTATACAATGCCACATAAATGGGTGATTGTAAAAAGCACCAGTAACAAAAATCCAAAATCAAAGACTTGTGGAGCTCTCAAGCTTATGATTTTGAACAGATAGCAAAGATGTATAAGTTTACTGCTCAATCATACCTGCAAGTTTTAAAATTATCACTCAGAATGAAGATCATTCTTTCTAATTAGTAAAAACATCAACTGATCTTTTCTTATTAAAGACACTTGGACACTATTAACTAATCACCCCTTTCAACTGCAACACTAAAGTACTTTACACCACAGCTTTACTAAATAAGAGTCAAATGACAGTAATTCACATACTATGATAATCCCTACAATCTTTACCTAAAAAGTCTTTGGGGTCACCAATTTTAATGAGAAAATGCTTCAGTGCAAAATTATTATCATTCTCCTTGGTGCTGTACTTTCATTCACCCACAATTTTTCATCACTGGGCTTATTTTATTTTCTCTTTTCCCTCTCTCCATACTCATGAAACTTCTTCGCTCCCACAAGTTTCCAGTCTTTCAGAATCAGTCTTTTTTAAATCCTGCTTTCAGTTTAATATTAAAGAAGAGTGCTATGATAGCTCTGCTATGTATCATTTGCTGTAACAGCCTCAATGGACAAGATTCTCTAAACTATTCAGTACTATCATCAATTTAGTAAATGAAAGGTGTTCCATTTTATAAAATTAAGAACATACTCCTTAATATTTAAGGTGCTTAAGAATATCCAAGGTAATTTCTTCCCCAGCATAAAAACATGCTAGAAAGAAGATATCTACCGGTAAACATTTATCCTTAATAGTGACTGAAGTGTTTATAGGATGTGGTTTGAAAATAAGGAAAAAAAAAAAATAGTGAATTACAGAATGGATGTGATCATCTAGGTTCAGTAAAAACAGTCTGCATGTATATACGTCTTATTAATCTCTTACAACTATTTGGTCATCAAAAAAAAATTAACTGAAAAAAATTCAAAGCTACAAAAAAAAAAAAAGTCTGCCTCTATTGCCAGTGAGTTTAAGCCTGGTTTTTGTGTTTGAACACATATTTACTCAATATCAGAACTGAAGATATGGCTCTACTCATCTAGACTGTATAGCACCTTAAAAAAAAACAGGTTTGAACTGTAAAAACAAGCACATTGAAATCGAACTTGAGTATTCTATACGCAATTGTTAGAAGACTTAGTTCTGAAAATGTTAATGATCAAACAAAATTAAAGTTATTTTGTATCAAGCAACTTCCTACCAACAATTTTTGGACAAATGAGTCTTAAGTGCAGAAACTTCCTAAGAAGAAAAGTGTAAAAACTTTTGTTTCCTAATAATGTTAACAAAGTTTTGTTTTAATGCATAAATACTGCTACCTTCAAATTCCATCAATTTTAAATATTTTGATAGTTGCACTATTTAGGAGAGCTGTGTGGAAGGTGCACATTACCATACTCAGGCAATACTGACCTTTCTCCTCTCAGTTCAAATAAAAATTTTCCTGCTGTCCCTTTCAGAAAGTCTTCCCTCTCCAGTCTGCTGCTATGCTCATTACAAATTAATTGTCTACTTTCACCATTAAATGGTGTGTATGACCTTTGCTCCGCTAAGCAGTTATCGCTCCTTCTGCAAAGATTATTCATCATAGCTGGTTCTTCAAAATACAGCTTCTCTTCATCTGAAATAACCAAAGATAACATATTTTGTAGAAGTGTTCTTACACAATAAATACACACGATGCAGCTCAAAATGAACTACTGTTTGTCATGTTACATTACAAAGAATTACTTTTATCAATTTAAAAGGTAAGAAAGCTTAATGCTATTTAGAGGAAAGTAGTCAAAGTCTTATGGACATGAATTCTTAAAAGTCTCTTGGTTTTGTGTTTTAATATTTTAATCTTTCATCTTTTTTTTTTTTATTTCCCTTTTATAGATAGGTGCATTGTACCTTGTGAAAGAAGTGATTATATTTCAGGATCTGAATATTATGAAAGAATTCAAGCAAAAGGTAGTTTTTAATCTTGTATCTTAGTATGCACATGTAATAAGAACCTGCACAAAAAACTTACGTAAATATTTGCATGATGCCCAAAAAGGAGAAGACTCAGGCTATAACTACATTAAGTTCTCAACTTCTCCAATCAGTAACACCATCTTAAGGCTAACGGATTAAACTACATATAGGGGTACATTATGTAAATATTTCTAGAATATGTACATAATAAAGTAAACGTAAGCACTTCTTTTATAAGACTTATTTTGCAATAAGGTAAAAAGTGAGATACTCAGTTTATTATATAAAGTAAAAATCTGAGGCAACATAAACATTGTCACTATCACAAATGAGTCTTCGTTGAAGACCGAGTTCCAGCATGTTTTATTATAAGACAATGTGCAGAAAACCAAGATGTCAAGCCATTCCCCAGTTTCAAGTAAATTACTTTTAAGTCCCACATTTAGTGACCTTTATTAAGTCTCCACTAATGAAACTCTTAACAAATACAGTGTAGTCTGAGGTCTGTCAAGACCTACCATTCCTTTTTACTCCTTTTATGCTCAATAATCCATCAGGAAATCTCCTTAGATGATGCCATCTCATTATCTCTCTAAACATCTCAGCATTTAATGTTAATTTTACCCACTGAAGTAAACTTTCAGTAAAAATTCCATTACTTGGAAACTAATAGGAAAAAAGGCACCTGAGTAGCTTTCAAAACAATTTCAGAAGTGAAACCCAGTATCACTTTTGGATTTTCAAAACTGCCTTCAAGTCATTTAGATATTTTCAAAATTAACTCTGAAATGACATGTAGGTCCTTTAATATAATAATTCATGTAATTAGTGATATTAAAACCCATCATGCAGTTATTTTTCCTAGGAAATAATACATATCAAAACATTCTTACTCTCATCAGAAGAAACAATTTTAGCAGAAAGAAAATTTCCCTGAGAAGTTCTTCTAAATAAGCGTGCCCGAGCACTGCTGACTTTTCTAACCTCTGCAGCATCAGCAGGAGGCTTTGGAAGGGAAATGGAAGAAACTTCATCTTTTTCAGAAGCAATTAGTATTGGTTTCTGTGACAAAGATAAAGACGACGTTTTAATAAAAGCACAGAATTTCATTTTCATATAAGCAAAAAAAAAAAACCCAAACGATTTATACAAAGGGTTAAGAATAGAATAGATAAAAGTTACATAGGTTTGCTTATCAATAAATTTTCATATCCAGAATCTAATGATACCATTCCACTGAAGCAGCCAGATATCTATACTATTATCACTGAAAAAATCATTTAAAAGCAAACATTCAGGATGCAAAAAACAAAAACTAGCCCATGTAGAGTAACTGAAACTCAGAATAATTTATTGCCCTCCTAAACACTAATTTAACATCATCTCCAGTACGCTTATTTGTCAACAAAAAAAAAAAAAAAAAAAGTTGTGCCAAAGACTTGCACTAACAATTCTAGAGGCACATCTATTCTTTATGATTTGTTTTTGAGCTCTAGAATAGTATTTTCAAAACCCTTCAAACGAGTTCATATCATGTGTATCACTTCCCATCACACCAAGACAAGTCACGCAGATGCAGAAACACGCAAGTTCTAGTTTTATTTACATCAGTATCTTGCACCTTAAAAATGCACCAAATCCCTGAACCTCTGGTACAAAACATTTGTTGTGCCCTACATAAAGGCACTGCCCTCTAAGATGAAGGTTCTCTCCAATTTTCTTACTATAAAGAATCCATTAGAAAGTTGCCTGTCTGATCCTTCAGAGCTCTCTCTGGTATTAGTTTAAAATAGCCAAGAGGTGAGACCCACTCCCCACAACCACCGTGGGGGACTAATATAAGCTCTACATTTACAGCATACTCAGTTTTCTCAATTGGTAAAGCAGAAAGGGCAGTTTTTGTATTGGTCTTAACAGTAGTTTTCTCTAGTTTCTTTCCACTGTCACACACAAGATAAATGAAAAATTTAACACCAGCATTTAAATCCAACTGTTCAACATCTTTGTCGGTGACATGGACAGTGGGATAGAGTGCACCCTCAGCAAGTTGACACCAAGCTGTGTGGTGTGGTCGACACGCTGGAGGGGAGGGATGCCATCCAGAGGGACCTGGACAGGCTGAAAAGGTGGGCCCATGCCAATCTCACGAAGTTCAACCAGGCCAAGCGCAAGGTCCTGCACCTGCGTCGTGGCAGTCCCAGGCACAAATACAGGCTGGGTGGAGAATGGATTGAGAGCAGCCCTGAGGAGAAGGACTTGGGAGTGGTGGTGGATGAGAAGCTCAACATGAGCCGGCAATGTGCCCTTGCGGCTCAGAAGGCCAACCGCGTCCTGGGCTGCATCAAGAGGAGCGTGGCCAGCAGGTCAAGGGAGGTGATTCTGCCCCTCTACTCTGCCCTGGTGAGACCCCACCTGGAGTACTGCGTCCAGTTCTGGAGCCCCCAACATAAGAAGGACATGGACCAGTTGGAGAGGGTCCAGAGGAGGGCCACGAAGATGACCAGAGGGCTGGAGCACCTCTCCTATGAGGACAGGCTGAGAGAGCTGGGGCTGTTCAGCCCGGAGAAGAGGAGGCTCCGGGGAGACCCGATAGTGGTCTTCCAGTACCTCAAGGGGGCCTACAGGAAAGATGGGGAGAGCCTGTTCAGTAGGGCCTGTTGTGATAGGATGAGGTGTAATGGTTTTAAAATAGAGGGAGGTAGATTTAGATTAGGTATTAGGAAAAGATTTTTTTACACTGAGGATTGTAGAACACTGGCAGAGGTTGCCCAGAGAGGTGGTGGATGCCCCATCCCTGGAAACATTCAAGGCCAGGCTGGATGAGGCTCTGAGCAACCTGGTCTGGTCAGGGATGTCCCTGCTCCTTGCAGGGGGGTTGGACTAGATGGCCTTTGAAGGTCCCTTACAACCCTAACCATTCTATGATTCTATATATTTAACCTCAATCTAAGTATGGTCAGAATTTCTTATTTTGATTAATATAAACACATAAATATAAATACATAACCTTATTGAAAATACTGAAGTATAACATTTCTTGGATTTTTTTTTCCATAGCTTCCTAAAGAATGTTACATTTAGATTACTGTCTTCAAGAAACAATATATACAGCAAGCGTACTTAACCATTTTAGCATGCTCTGTTCTCTCAGGTACTAAACAAACGATTGTGATTTAATCTTGTATTTAAAGATTAAATATAAAATACCTGAAAGAGCAGACACGAATTGAAAATAGTTCAACATTTTCACAGAGGGGGAAAAGGGGTTTTTACAAGTACTTCTATCTGTTTTTTTACATAAACTACATATCTACAAAGTGTAATGATTATAAGTCAAATAGAAAGCATGATCAACCTAGTTACTTTCAAGTTATTGATCACAGAACAGCAGAATGGTTGAAGTTGGAAGGAACCTCTGGAGGTCATCTTGCCCAACCCTCCTACTCAAGCAGGGCCACGTAAAGCCACTTGCCCAGGACCATGTCCAGACAGTTTTTAAAGATCTCCAAGGATGGAGACTCCACAAACTCTCTAGGCAACCTGTGCGAGGGCTTCATCACCCTCACAGTGGAAGTGTTTCCTGAAGTTCAGAGGGAATCTCCTCTGCTTCAGTTCATGCTCACTTCCTCTGAAAAGAGCCTGGAACTGTCCTCTTAGCACTCTCCCCTCAGGTATTTATATATACTTAAAAGATCGCCCTGAGCCTTCTATTCTCCAGGCTGAACGGTCCCAGCTCTCACAGCCTTTCCCTGTAGAGAGATGCTCCAGTCCCTTCATTGTCTTTGTGGTCCTTCATTGGACTCTCCAGTTGCTTCATGTCTCTTGTACTGGGGAGCCCAGAATGGGACCTAGCACTCCAGGTATGGCCTTACAAGTGCTGAGTAGAGGGAAAGGATCACTTCCCTCAACCTGCTGGCAACACACCTGCTAATACAGTCCAGGATACCATTAGCCACCTTCTCAGCAGCAAGGGCACAGGGCTGGCTCATGTTGAGGCCCTCACGACCTTTTTCTATTTTAGTAATCTTACACAAGAAAGCTGACTCAAGTATCTGTCTTCTGATTCTTGTTAACTTCACTTAGAAGTATAACGCAATATATCAATATTTAAATAGTTAAAATTATTTTCAGGTTTACTTGGGGGGGGGGGGGAAGAGACAAAACTGACTTTATAAGTCTCAAACTAACATTATGACAGGCTTCCATTTCTCCCCAACCTATTTAAACCACATATTTTCCTAACACTACTGATACATATATTTTTATGTCAGTATTGTATAGTTATTTCCAGAGTACTCACATGATTCAGTGGGCTAAGACGAACACCAGACACTGGTCTTGACTCAGCCAAATCAAAACTGGATGCATGAAGGCTAGCATAAAGAAATTAAACATAATATGAATAAAGCAGACAGTATGTTTTGTGGTGGGTTGGTTTTTTTGGGTTTTTTTTGTTTTTTTTTTGTTTTTTTTTAAATTGCTTCTTCCCTGGGCCAATCAATATGAGGAAAAGTAGGAAGAACGGAAGAGTGACAGAGCACTCTTGTACTATCGCTCTTCTTCTGTGAATGCTATTTAACTTTGATATCTGGGAAACCAGCAGCATCAAGGGAGAAGAATTACAAGACTGCCTGCACACCTGCCACGATACAGTTTATTTCATACACATCTATAACAATTCTCTAATAAAAGCCTAAATTCCTGCACAAACCCAACTGTGGTTAGTGCCCAAGCTATCTGACACAAGCTGCAGAAGACTGCAGGGCAGAAAACCCAGGTTTGTGCAGGCATGAGCATACTCCTTCCCATACACAGGAGAAGCACAGACAGAACAAGCATGAATGTCAGCCAGATTGATGTCATTACCTGGTCATCAGCAAACAGCCAAGCCACTCTCAGGCTCTTGCCTTCTGTAAGGGCACAACAGTATGCAGTAAGGAATACTGAATACACTGAGCGCCTGAAGTCATGCTGCCACGAAAACAGCACGGACACTGACTTGTATGGCCATTCAAGCATTTTTCAGCATCCTTTCCAGCATGCCTGACACCTAACAAATGCAGGTCTTATCTCCTCCCTACAGTCACTACAGAGTCGGCAGATAAGGAGAGCTAAAAAAAGCCAAATGGATGTAAAAAGCCAAATATACGTGTTTGGGGTTTTTTTTTTCCCCTCTTTTGTCACAAGAAATAGATCTATTGAGCTCTGTGAATTATGCTGTGCAATAAAACTCCACACAGAAGTAATTTTGAAGTAGTATAAATTTTGTTTAAAAGTGAGCATTTCAAACTTCAAGACCTACAATTATATATTTTAAAAGATTTCAGAAAGCTCTGAAAAAAGATCTAGCATATAGTTTATGTGGAAACAAGCAAGCTTTCACAATTTCTAGAGAAAAGTCGAAGACTATATCAATTAAAAGCATACATTGTCTTAAGAAAAAGGTGAATTACAGACCATTTTGCAATACTATTCTCCACATATAAAACTAGTGTAATGACTACCTCCGGTAGCTCTAATCCACAGGAACTTCCTGGACATGTAGATTAACACCAACAGTAAGGATCATTAGATGAAGGCAAAGGATGTGATTAGGAACACAGATTAACACCAGAGGGGGAAAAAAAAAAAAAAAGAAAATCACCAGAAACATAATTACAGAATCAAATCTCTTGCTGTTGAAGGATACTTGAAAAAATCTTAAAGCCACAGTACCTAAAAACTGAAGGGGGTCTATTTTGAGGAGCTCGTGAGGATCCAGATCCAAAAAGTTTCCTTTGATCCTCTGTAGGTGTAAACGGTCTCCGAGTTCTTAGTGTTCGTAGAACATTTCTGGCTTCATTTATAATCTCGGAACTGGTCTTCTGCTTTGACACTGAAAGCCTGTAGAATGGTTCCGCCTTTTCCATATTTTTATTCTTTGAAGCTTGCATTCCTCTGGAAAGTAGTGCACAAGAACACTGTACAATGTAATGCAAGGCACAGAATATAATGCTAGTTTTAAATTATAAACTATTAATCCATCAAACTTTTAATAATTAACGCTGCAAAGAGAACCTATGACTTAACCGGAATGCTTGACTGAACTCACTGCTGCGTTGCTACTTTAGTGGCGAAAGGAAAGGATGGCACTTCCCTGCCTCCGGAGCAGCAAGGGTGGCGGGCGGCAGCCTCGGCTTCCAGGCGCTAAGGCAGAGCCGGGAGCGCGCCGGGAACTGTCACGGTGGGGCGGCAGTGAGCAGAGCTTAAAAGTATCAAACCAATCGATGAGAGCATTAACACTTCGTCATTTTGGCATAAGGTTGTATTGTACACATTCAGAATGGCGGTAGTGACACGATCCCAATATATCATTAACTGATATCACATAATTATTAGCCAGAAAATGTAACAGAACACAGAGAAACAAGCAAGCAGTGACATAAAATATGAGATATGCATATATAGAGATATATATGGTAGGACAAGAAAGTTTACTTTTTCTTGCAAGCATTTAAGAACCACGAGTAATTCTTCATCTGAATGAGTCTGGCTGCAGTGCCATCAGAATACAACCACCGCCTCTTTCTCAAAAGAGAGATGATTTGTACTCTGCATTTTATAATGCCTAAGGCTGAAACATTTAAGAATCAAGCAATTGCTCTGCTGCAGCAGCATACAAGGAAAGAAGTTTCGTCTGCTCTCCAGCATCCCATATGCTACAAGCTTTGAGGAAGCACCTTCAGCTATATTATGCCAATTCTCTTCCTAGAAAACTACAACCTAGACCCATGCATAAGGGAAAAACCCTTCCAGTCACCAGAAGCTTTCTTGACTTTGGCGAGAATAAGGTACCTGAATCATTCAATTGCAGTGCCAGAGACTAATTTATTCTGCTTGTTGCAAAAAATGAACACAACAAGCAGAAAGTGGAAATACAGAGCAAAGCAGCAGCACAAGAGTGGAAAAAGAATGACTGCACCGGCTGCCTAGGGTAGAATCTGGTTTTACCCTTGGTTTTCATTGTTTATATAATACTAGTTCTGTCTGTTTTTTATTTATTTGTAAGAATTTCTATTTTTCCACAAACTGTACTCTATATCCTTTTTAAAATACAGTATCTTAGTTGCAAATAAGAAATCATTCTAATAGTTAGTGCTTCTTTTTGAAAATTCAGCAGCATTCCCGTTTTGCTCCCCTATCCCAGCATGGACAGATAAAGGGAACATTGCAGTGTCAATGGGGACAGCATAATTGGTACACAAAATATGTGTACAATATGTACGGCTGAAAAGCCATACTTGTGCTCTTGTCTTTTTCTCCAAGTGTTTACTCCAGAGGTCTGGTCTTTGCTGTACATGAAGATCTGAAAGCAGTAGGTAGCAGTACAGGATCAGAGAATCCCAGATGAGTCATAGCTATCTCCACAAGCAAGATAGATGCACTCTTGCAGCACTTACCCTGGGTCAACCAGCATACAAGAGAAGCACAGCTGACTACATCAGATCTGGCACCACACTGACTCTGCCATCCTATCTCCCATCTCAAAACCAGTGTCATTTAATTGCTAGCGTACCGAGTGGGTACACTTGCAATCATCAGGCACACTGAGGAGAAACCCTGTACTCGAGTCATGAACACTGCTCACCAACATTTGAATCCAGATTCTATCTTCCCAAGCAAACCTCTAGAATAGTTAGAGCCCAAATATAGGTTTAGTAAGAGTGAACTTATAATGTGTGTCATTAGATATAATTTTAAACATTTATCAATCACAACTGATACACTTTCAGCTTGGTGAAATTTTGAAGCAGAGAAATCACTATCAAAAAGAAATGAGAGTAAAGTTACGAGAAATTGAGGCTGCAACCCTCAACAGAGCAAAATTTTCAGTGTGGCCCTCAGACCACACGCCCAAGAGGAACTCCCCAAACAAGCAGCACCTGTGAAGCAAAAGCTGACCAAAGCTTTCCCCAGGAACCAACCCAAACCTGGCAAACAAGACTCTCCCCCGGACACGGTGGGCCCCAAACTGCCGGGAAACCGACCGGAGGGTCTCCCTCTCCGGCCACGTTTGCAAAGCCTCCCCCCCGGCCCCCCGACTCACCGCACACCCCAGCACGGGCAGAGAGGCGGCAGGCCCCGAGGAGGAGCATTATGGCCCCGCGGGGCACGGCTGCCGCCCACACCGGCCGCTGGCCGCCGCGTTTTGCCGGCATAACAGACATAACGGCCCCGCCGACCGACCCCACCCCCCTCCCCGCTCGCCCACCCGCGGAGGGTCGGGTCGGGACCTGCCACTGCCTCCGCGGGGCCCGGGGCCCCTCACCCTTCCCGCCGTAGGCAGCCTCCGTTGCCCGCTGTTCCCATGGCAACCGGTAACACCACCACTACCGCCGAACGGCGGGGAAGGTGCAGCCGCCCGACACCGTGCCGGGACCAGGCAGCCCCTCACTCACCTCCACCGAGGCAGACAGCGACCCCGCCGCCCTTACCGGTACCGTTACTCCCCGCACGCTCCCCTCAGCCGCACCTGCTGGGGCGGGGGGGGGAGGCGGGAGGCGCTAACACGCCTGCGCGGTACCTGCAGGCGCATGCGCAGTGCGGCCCAGGCCGGCTGCCCCGCGGCTGTCATGGCTGCTGCCTGCCCGGTCCGTTGTGCCGGCACTGTGGGGACAGGGACGGGGGCAGTGCTGCCGCAGCGTTAGCCCGTAGGATGGTAGTTTACTGACGGCGGGCACTTTCCTCATCCTGTCCTGGCCCGCATGTAGGGCATAGCATCTGGCACAAGCCCAGATGAGGGCAGATGAGGGTAACAAAAGTTACTCCAAAAGTTTTGGAAATGCTGGATGTGTCCTCTTACGGTACCTTCTCTCTGAGCTCAGATTTAGAGATTGGAAACTTGAGACACTCCTGCTCGCCTCCTGCTCTCTGGGAGGCCGAAAGAGAGCTGTTCTCGTGCTGTCCGTAGCAGACTGTCACACAAATTGGTCCCACGGGCTAGAGAGCTCTGTTGGAGTGGCACAAGGGGGTCCCTCACAGTGCCTTCCCCCAAAGCTGCCTCCTGGGCAAGGCCCTACCAAAGATGCATCCACCTCTGGGTTTCGGGACCCCGTTGGCCAGGTGCACCAGGTGCTCGCTGAACAGTTCCTTCGCGTGCCACCCGCTGCCGGGATGGGTAATGTGATCAGGGCCCATATCGGAAAATCTCCAGACATGTAACAACAACAGACAGGGCTGTTGCGGCAAGTGGGTTCTTCATGACTGACAAGGACAATCTTTGTTGGCTATCTCTGAATGCATTTTGAAATTCATCTAAAAACTGCTCCAGAAGGGTGGTTATTATCTCTTTGTGAATAGTAGAAAAACGCAACAAATACAGCTCCGTCTGACCAAGCTTCTTCCTTGACTCCTTTATAACATACTTCAGATATATCTGAAAGCACTCTCCAAGTAAATTCATCTTGTGTATATATTTATATGTAAATATACATATATCTTACTGACTTAAAAGTTCCTTTTACTAATTGTTTACTAACATCATAACTTTTACTTCCTCATGTTTGTTAGACAAGAACCCTGTGGATATTTTAAATGTAATTTGTCTTTCTGAATATTGTTATAAGCCTGTTATGCCTCTTTCTTCTAGAAAAGCGTCCTCTTCCAGTTCTTCTTTTGAATCTGACAGGCATTATGATAGCAGTAAAAAGACCTCCATGTGTAACCCCACCTGGTTTACATAAATCATGACATTATCTTTGCTAGCTTCTACTTTATCTCTAATTATTAGACATCTAGTCCTCTTTCTTCTGCAGCCAAATTCAATACCTCAGAAGTAATGAAAACCTTGTTAGTATTGTACTTGCTTTTCTTTGTATTTTCTTCCTTAAAAGCCAAAAGAATGTATGTGTGTGTATGCATGTGTGTGCACATTCACAGTTAGCTCATTCTCTGTTATTTTCTTCTGAACCTTTCTTTTATTGAGATAAGTGAAGTTTCATAGAAAAACGTGTAGATCGGTTTTCTGGTAAAGCCAATTTGAATCTCTTTTTACTGTTATCATCTCATCATTCTTTAAACAATTTTTAAATCCACCCAGTTAAACCCACTAAGCCTTCCTTCTTGGCTGCTTCTTTAATCCTTTTCATATGCACATTATTTCTCCTCTCTTTATTTTCTAGGTCATCAAATTGAAGAGTTAATTTTTTATTCATTTTCTGAGCTTTGGCACTTATAGCAAATATTTTGTGACGTCTCTCTGATATGTCTCAACTGTTACAACTTGCTCACTTAAATCCCTTTCTTATGTGCTTTTTATTGAATAAACTCTCTCGGCACCTATTTTAAATGTAGGTACTTAATTAAATCTTGTTTGCAATCACATTGCTTTAGGATGGAAGTATCATCAAAACATATAAACTGACTAGGTCTAGGCAAGCCAGTATTTGCTCAAAAGATTGCTGAGGTAAAAGAAATGTGTTCTGAGCAGTTCTGCCTAACTAACAAAAAATTACAAAGTATTCAATTATGTCATATTCATTCAAATTACTTTACTTTTAAAATTTTAAAATAATGAAAGGGATTTTGTGCTGGTATCCAGTCTCAATTTCCAGTTTGGCTAACTTAAATTTGTGTAGAAATGAAACTTACTTGGATATCCAAGCATACAAGGCCTATACTTCAATGCAATTCAGAATTAGTTAACAGCATTAAACATTTTGTCTGCCAAGTGTTCATTGATCATACTCACTGCTTCTTGTTGCTGACCTGTAAGAGCAGCCTTCAGTGCGATTTCAGCAACACAAGTGGTAATGCAATCCCCATTTTCTCCTACTTCTTTCCTCTTTTTTTCAAAACAAAACAACAGTCCCACCTCCAATCTGGAGAAAAAATTTCCTGTCATATTCAGTTTTGCATAGACCATCTGGTATGTGCTGTTAAGTAAGCTCTGTGTTTTATATCACTTGTAGCTCATTACAAAGGCAGGTGAAGCAGTTCATTTTACGGCGGTTAAAAACAACCTCTGTAATAGGTGGCCTAATAAGTTTTACTCAAGCAGGTTTATGAAGATCTCCATTAAATGCAGCAGGGAAATCTGTCACAGGGAAAGAGCGCAGCGTATATGATGAGACGACTGGTTGGTGGATAAGGGGAGAACAGTGTATGCTGTTTATCTTAAGTAAGGCTTTTGGTTATCTCCTATTATACCCTCACAGACAAACTGTTGAAGTATGGACCATTTAAGTGGATAGTGAGATGGACTGAAATTTGGCAGAACTGCAGAGCTCAAAAAGTTGAGATCAGCAGCAAGAATGCAGCTGGAGGCCAGTCATCAGCAGTGTGCACCCTCAGCAAGTTTGCTGACGATGCAAAACTGGGAGGAGTAGCTGATACACCAGATGGTTGTGCTGCCATTCAGAGGGACCTTGACAGGCTTGAGAAATGGGCTGAGAGTGATCTCAAGAAGTTTAAAAAAGGGAAATGTAAAGTCCTGCACCTGAGGAGGAACAAACCCGTGCACCAGTAGGACCTGAGGATCCCAATTGACACCAAGTTGAACATGAGCCAGCAATGTCCTGTTGCTGCAAAGGCATCCAATAGCCTCCTGGGCTGCATTAGGAAGAGCATGGCTAGCAGCTGGAGGGAGGTGATCCTTTTCTTCTGCACAGCACTGATGAGGTTGCAACTGGAGTGCTGGGTCCGGTCATGGACTCCTCAGTACAACAGAGACACGGACATACTGGACTAAGCCCAGCAAAGAGATGCTAAGATGACTAATGGACTGGAGCATCTTTTGTATGAGGAAAGGCTGAGAGAGCTGGGACTGTTTAGGCTGGAGAAGAGAAGGCTCTGGGTGGGTATAAATATCTGAAGGAAGGGTGCCAAGAAGGTGGAGCCAGACTCCTTGTCATGTCCAGTGAAAGGACAAGAGGCACAAATTGAAATACAGGAAACTCCATTTAAATGTAAGAACAGATTGCTATGGTGAGGGTGGTCAAACACTAGAACAGATTGCTCATAGAGGTTGTGTGGTTTCCATCCTTGGAGATATTCAAGATCTGATTGAAAAAGTTGCTCTAGTTGACTGCTCTAGTTGATGGCTTTTAGCAGGGGTGTTGGACTAGATGATCTCCAGAGGTCATTTCCAATCTTAAATATTCTGTGATAGATGTATTTTTAAAAATTCCTTAAAATCTTATTCAGGTTGGGCTGAAATTTAAGACTTTAAAAATTGCTATGATCAATCTCTAGCTTGCATTGCTCAGTGTGATTTGGTCACTGTGTCAGTGTCCTGCAAACTCAGCACCTTACCCTCACTCTGGCCAGCATTTGATTCCCTCCATGCTCACTGTTCAGTCCCGTCAATAAAAACCTGAGCTTTCCTTGGTGAAGTTACGCTAGCTTTCCAAGTGGAATACCCTTTAGTTGGTGTGTTTCTGTTGACACATGGCATGAAAGGACTTCTTGTAGCAGATAAGTATTGTGAGCCATCTACAAGCCACACACCCACTATGCAACTGTCCCTACATCAATGACTGCTTTCATTGATTTCCCATTAATTCTGCTGCCTCTGCCAGTGACTGGAAATCTCTGGCATGTTAGCGAAATGACTGCTTTTCTTCAAGTTTGCCTTTTGACCCAGCTAGAGAGACAGGACTCCATATGGCTTTGGTGCTGCTACTCAGTTTAAGACCAGAATTTCTAAAGCTAGAGCAGGAAGGGATTCTTTTTTAAAGAATCAATAGATATGGAAGGAAAATGTGAAGACCGTGGAGGCCACAATCCAATGTAAAGCCTAAAAGCCGAGAAAAGAGCCAGTAATGGGTGAAGAAGAACAAAAGGCAGTTTGTTTTCTCACAAGACACAGCCTTAAGTTCAGTGGTCCAAGGTGTTCCTTTTGTAACCAGCTTGTGCACTCCTTGCAATGATTGTGCACTCACTACAGACAGTACACTGAGCTGAGATACTACTCTTGTCATTCACATAAGCCTGTGGTGAACGATAGCAGGAACTGGCTGCATCAAAAGATATTTTTTGGGAACAGAGACATGGATAGAGTCAAAACTACTGACATACAGAACCCCTTAGGGAGCTCACTGAACATATGTGGCTAATTTAGGAAGGTAACTCACTGTAATAGGGCCGGTACATTAACATGGTGATCTTGTCTACTTTCTGAAGATTTCTAGATCAGCATTCCTTGTCTTTCCTCCTAACGCATTCTCCTGTCAAAATTGTATCTACCAGCTGCTGGTGGGAGGGAATATTAAGAGTATATTAAGAGTACTGAAATGTCAGTATTCGGCAAAAGTCCAAAAAGTCAAGCCCAAAACTTTTACAGAGCAGAAACAAAGCTATTGCAAAGCAGTGAGTGAGTGCATTCATCATTTACAAAACACACTTGCTTTAAACCAATAATATGCAGTATGATTGGAACAAAACCAAATTACTTTAGATTATTTTTAGTGACAGTGGAACCAAATGAGTGAGTATATACTTTCAATAAATCATTCTGTAGAACTTGGTCTTCCTGATTTTCATCCAGGAAATCTAAAACAGCCGTCTCAGTCCATGTGCAGCACAGCACATGCAGTCACACCAGACCTTCTGTGCATGTGTTAAGCAGAGTATCTGTGAGTACATAATAAACTGGATGTGTCCAGAACCCATTGCACTTACTGCATGTATACAGGCTGCCTGCAGACCACAGGTGCTGCATGTCCATAACATGTCAGACTCATTGTTTCAGAACTGATGTTACACATGTGGTTATCTATGCAGAGGTCCAGCAGGTTCTGTGCACATATAGAGTCTCTAAGCTCTATATATTTTCTATCCATCTATATATTCTACATGCTATCTAAGAATTGTCTCTAATATCTGGAAATGTCATGGAAAAAAACAAAGCACTGCCACTGACTTGGTGCTAAATTCAGGAAACAGGATAAAACTCCGCTCAGCAAATGAAGGGATCCTATGAGACCCTTCATGTTTTTTTGCAGAAGACCGCTAAATTAGGATTTTGTGGTTTGATGGACATTTCTGTGTTTTTTTTTTTTCCCAGTTACAGTGGTTTTGTTTTTACAAACACCCTTCCAATCAGAGCTTCCTTGTCTCTGTTGCCAGAGTTTGCTTTGTTACCTCCATTAATGGCAACAGGATAGATGGCTTTCTCCCAAACAACATTGATGTAAAATACTGTCTGGAGAGATCACTATGGAGAAGCATTGCTTTCATTTTATGTATTCAAAACAAGATGGGACCAAATTGGACATAAACCTGATTTACTGTTCCACCACAGTTAGTAAAGCCCATTGTATCAGGTTCATCTCTTATTTCCAGTACATTACCCAGCATGAAGAGACTGTACAGCAGGAAATATTTAATTGTGTGTAGCTCACTGCAGACTGAGCACCCCAAATAATGCCAATATGCCCAAATCAGCACAGCTTTCCAGAAAGCTGACACCACCTATTTCTCCACTATCACCTCTTTAAGCAGCTCTTAACTCAGAGTGAATGTGCAATGAGGTTGGCACAAACTTGACATCCAACTCTGAACCGTTCTCTCATCCAGTGTTCACAGTATGACTCAAAACTACAATTTGTTCTTGTAGTTTAGCAAATACTTACTGCAAATAGCTACCATTCATTGTCTCTATCTTTCACTTGTCCACAGTACCCAATATTTTAGGCTGCTCTTTCAATATGAAAGAATCCTTTCATCTGCCCTAAATGAACAAGAGAGCTCTGCTGTTTGATACGGTCTGGGTTTCTGGCAGTGAGAAATCTGCAATATGGAGAAACAACACATAGAAAAATAGGTTATTGCACAAGATAGAGGAATTTTTTAAAATCTGACCCAATATTTACACAGATTTTATGATGTGACATTGTACCTCACAGTATACAATGGCAGCTCCACAATATGCTGCAAAAAATGACCAGAAGGCAATCTACCAAAAGCAGCACCAGGTATGCTGGGTGAGCCTCCCACAATGCCAGACTTCTTTTGCTGATAACAGCCTGATGCTCTGAGGACATACTGCATCTTTAAAAAATAGCCAAATGTGAACACATCCTGCCAAAACAGCTGTGTCAGTAGCACATGCCAGCAGAACTTCTGCCAGTTAAAACTTTCTAGTTCAGACAAGGCCAGCAGCAGCAGCAGTGGCCCACGCAGCCTCAGGGCGCCTTGTGAGCTGGCATCCAGTGGCTGCTCGCCCAGTGGCAGCAGTGCAAGAGGTGAGGCGAGAGCCCAGCAGCCCTTCTCCTCACCAACACCCAGGTCAATGTGCGTCCCCAGAAACCTGTAGGTCCTCTTCTGTACGCTCCTCTTGTGTAGTTTTACTGGCAGAAGCTGCTAGCATGAACTCTTGATGTTCAACAGTTTCTGGGAAAAAAAAGAGGAAGAAGTAAGGAAGGGCTAAGAAGATGTGAATCTAGGCCCAGTGTTTCCTGCAGGAAAAATGGTATGGCTGCCCAAAGTGGGAAAAGGAGGAAATTTGAACTTTCAGACCCACAGAGAACAGGAATTCACAGAGAATGTGGTCTCAGGCACAGGGATCCTCTTCTCTAGGGAAGCTGTGATTTGCTGGAATAGTATGAAAGTGAAAACAAATTAAATATAAGACTGGCTAAAGAGTAAAATTGACTGTTAGGGTAAAAATTACTTTAAAACAAGTATTTAAACTACCAGAGTCAAATGCTTAGAAATAATCAAAGTGGCCACCACGCCATGAGTACAATTCTTACACTCCTCATTTTTATAGCTGTAAAGGAGTGTAAATGGAATTATGAGAATCTTTATTCTAATATTTTAAGGAGATGTTATTAAGTTTTAGGTAATTTCAGGTATGGAGTAGTTCAGATTTTCAAAGACAAGCATTTGGACAGTTTATGTCCACTACGATCTGAAATTTCACTGAGCTGAACTGTATTTCCTGCAAATGTGAAATTGAAGAATTCAGTTCCTACTATTGTGATACCTGGCTTTGAATGGTATTTTACTGACAGAGTTGCTCAAGGATACATCTTCAGTCATATTTTTAGTCATTACCTTAAAGTAGGAAGATGAAGTTTGTTAATGAAATTTGCTGATGGCACAGAAGTGGGAGACATAACTAGTATGGAAGAGGATGGCAATATGATACATGAAGACCTGAATAACCTTGAGAACTAGAGTATTAGAAATTGAATGAAACTTAATAGTGTAAATTGCAAGCTTGTGCCCTTGTGAACTAATACAAATTTCTGTGATAATTTGTAAGGTCATCAGTTCAGAAACAGAAATACGCAAGTTGTGCCTGGAAGTGCAAGTTAACCAGCAGCTTTGAATGTTAAGGGGAGATGAAAAGGGCAAATTTGGTCCTTGGGTATACCGGGTGAGATATTTCCAGGAGACACTGTGAGTGAGGGTGGCTGGAGAAGGCAGTGCTGAGACTCTCTCTGGAGCTCTGTGCCATCCAGACCATCTGCGTTCAGGAGAGAGGGATTGAGACTGGGATGGGTGCAGAGAAAGGTGGCGAGACTGATGAAGGAACAAGCCTATCATGGCATAAGACTACAACAGCACAGCTCATTTATTCTGCAGAAGTGAAGGGTCAGAGGCTCTCCATATCATATGTTTAAAGAAGATAAAGAGAAATTTTTGCTAAAAGACAATGTTGATTCAGGAACAAATGGGCATTATCTGACCTGCAAAATTCAGAATGCAAATTTTGTAAAAGGTTTAAAACCCCTGGAGAGGTTAGATTCTGAAACAGCCTCCCAGGAAGACTGGAGGAGGCAAAATGGAACTATATTAAGAGCTATATTGAAGTTGTATAAAAAGAATGGGGTGAGGTAGTTGGCCTAAATAGCTGCAGCTGAAACCCAGCTGTCTCATGCAGTATTCCTGTGAAAAACTTTAAAGTGATTTAGTAACCATTCACAAAAAAAGCAGAAGTAAAGAGCCTTGCTTTCTAAATGAGCTCTGCATTAGCACAAATTAGATAATTTTTCAATTGGCGAGTCAATTCTTTGTTTGTCTTGGTAATATGAATAGCAGTACCATTTCTAAGGACAAGGTGAGTAAATGTGGAATTTTGTATTTCTAGCTACAGAACTAAAAAAACCCCAAATATTATTTCTCTCTCAGCTAACACTGAAGTTCTTAGAGCATTACTTTTTTTAGGAGATCACTTGCTGTAAGGCCAGTCGCCTGCCTTAGTCGGAGATTGCCGCTTGAAAGCTCAGGATAAAGGCAGCGTAGCACTGCGAGCCTTGAAAACAAAACAACTGTTTTCTCTCTGTGTGTTTGTGTGTGTCTATGTGCCTGTGTGTTTTCTCTGTTATGGTTTGTTGTGCAACAGCAATAATCTCTATTGCTTTGTAGTATACTCACAATAAATGGCTTTTTAGATTGATTACATGCCTCAACTTTGCTTTGGCTATTAATCAATCTCAGCAGCTGTTTATTGCTTTGTACATTACAAAGCAATAAAGATTATCCCTTAAAGAGCTGTTAATGCCTCATGGAAAAGTTTGAAAACCATTATTTTTAGAAATAGTACTGCTGATATATAATTTTCTGGCTTTTCTTTCTTCCTTCCATGTTATTTTAAGAGAGCTCAGTGCTTGTGAAACTCAAAACCATGTGTCTAACCATCTTTGTTGCCTGTTCGGATTCCTTTCTATTGCCTTACATATCTTTCCTTAAATTGCTAAACACGGTGCTCCATTGCCGACAGTGTTTTGTGTAATGGTCTGGATTCGTCCTGAGTCAGCAATGGATTTTGCATACAAGGATAACATCCCCAGGATATCCCAGCATCAACACTATTCTTGTTGTTCCTCAGGTTTTTTTTTTATTGATAGTAGGTTTAGGACTTGTCTACACTGAAAAATGAACCAGTAAAAATCTAGCAATATATTTATGAATGTAAGGCTCCCTGTGTGGACACTTTTATTCCATGATAAATAAACTCAGGGAAAAGGCATTCTTTGTTATTTTGGAACAAGAACCTCCACGTGGGGAGTGATACTATCCTACATAAAAAAAAAAAAATACAATTCTACCTGCAGAATTACTTTGGCAAAAACCAACTTTAATTTCTGGCAGTAGCTGCAACTCAAATATTCGTAGATACTTGTGTGACCTTGCAACTGTTGTGGATCTACTCTCTCCGTACATGTGCCAAGCCCACCTACTTTTGCAAGCCTGCTGGCCTGCTCAGCACCACCTCCGAAAAAAGGTTGGGCTCTTCTGTATTTTTGCAAGCTGCTGTTTGTCATCACTTCTTATATTCTACAACCTGCTCCTGAGCACAGAAAGGAAGGAATGGGTGAAAGAATTCTTTTTCCTTCTTTCCTTGTCCCTATGCATATCTGCCCGGCAAACTACAATCTGGCCCATCCTGTCCGTCTTAGTGCAGAGGAGATTTATTCAATGTTAAACCACAAGCTCAGGTTTTGCAAGCTTTTCTGTGGTCTACTGTTAGTGCAGTATTCAGTCCTGATGTAAGCAAAACCATTTCTGGTGGGCAGAAGCTAGGTTACGTTCAGCCATCTACTTTTTCTACTGAAAGTAGCAACAGAAGCCCAGGGTGTGCAAAAAAAAATTTAATAGTTAGCCTCTCCTTCAAAATTGGACTGTTATCTGCCCATTCTTAGCACATAGACTAAGACCAATAATAAGCCATTGGCTGATGCTGAACTTCGTTTCAATCATATTAATGATAAATAGGTTTAAATAATCATTTAAATATCAATGTGTATGTAATAGGTACATGCTTATTAATAATAAAAATACAGAAAATGCCTAGAAATAAGTAGAAATATTCTCTCATATAGTTGTAGTGTAACTTCGAATATGCAAAAGTAAAGAAGAGGAAAAAAAAGACATACCAAATGGCAAAATTAATTTGGAGACAAAGCTTATCTGAGGATAGAAACAATAAAATTGAAGCACGGTGAAGACGAAGAGGAAATAAGCATGAAAGGGTGGGTGGAATCCCTCCCCTTTATTTTTCCTTTTAATTGATATCTGTCCTAAGGATTTTTTTAAATCATCAGATATTCTTAGGGGATACAGTTTCACATTTCGTTAGCAGGTGAATGCAGCCCATTCATCTTATGAGTCTTCAGTTTTGCAAAATTAGTTACAGAATTAGATCCTGCAGACTGACAGATGCTAGAGGGGAAGACTCACTCATCTAAACTCAGCTATTTTTAGTAGCTGTATCAAGTGGAATGGATAAATAAAGCAGGTAGGATGGATCTTCCTGGTGAACCTTATGGATGACATCTAGAGAACTTACTGTAGATAGAGGGTATGTAGTGGAAGATTACTTATCTTTTGAGACATCACCTGTCATCATCCCTGCTTCTGAGGAGAAGACATAGAATACAGGCAGTGCAAAGAATTGCTCTTAAATGATACAAAAATTCCTGTTCAGCAAGATTCAATCTAATCAGAAAAGCCAGCGTTGCCAGGTACTGTGAAACGTAAGTAGTCGATGTTGCATAAAAAGAGCCCTAAAAATAGCCCCATTCTAAATTAAGTAAGATTTTTTTTCAGCTACATTTAAGTCCAAATAAGATGGAAGTAGAGTAAGTGCAAGTTGCTAAAACCAACACTACAACATGATCTAATTTACTTTAATTTCCACTATGTAAATACTTAAAGAGTACATCTCTTATTTTGAAAGCTAAGGTTATGCTTCTGATGGTAAGCCCTGGACACGGGTAATGTGTTTTCATCATGCACGGTAGTATGGCTGTAGTACTGCTGGCTGCTGCAGCGTCACTCAGCCTGGTCCAAGCAGGACGTACCTAGCAGTCAGATAAGACTATCAACAAAGATCTGCATAGATATATTTTCTTTTGCTATCCTCACAGTGGTGGTGAATTTCTGTTTCTTTACTGCAAAATTCAAGCAGGCCCCTTGGCATCAAATGACTGAGCCTTGTTTGCTCTACGGCACTGGTTTAAAAGTGATCAAGTCCTTCACGCATTAAAAGGATTTGGCACAGATTCAAGCAACGAAAATTTGTCCAAGATGTTTAATCTCTGTAGGTACAAGAGGTCAGTCAGTAACAAGACTATAATTAAGTGTATTCCAGAGTCATGCTAGAAAAATGACCTTTCCAGTTTGGCATATGTTTAAACATAGTCGACAGACAGGAAATAAGATAATCACACCCTACGGGGTCTTAACAGCTGCTGACACCTTCATTCCAAAGCCGGCGTAGTTGTGAAAGGTAGGCATGTTGGGTAGGATAGACTGTGAAAAGCAGATGAAACTGAAGGTGCAAGAAACAGCATTGCTAGGTGGGAGGGGTTTAAAAAAAACAGTATTTCTTTTAGCTGTCTTCTTTTATCACACATATCTTTTTTAGATGGTTCTTTCCTACCCTTCAGCTATCCACTCACTGCTCCTGGAGCAAGCCTGCACAGGGGAAAACACAAGTTGTGTTCAGTAGGCTCCCAAATACCTTCTAACAGTCTCCAGCTGTGATACAAGCAGCAAAACATAATATTAATAAATGTGAGAAGCAAATAAGGATCTCTTAACATACAGCTCCAACCTTAAGACTACAAACGTGGCAAAAGATAACTTACTGTCAAGCTAAAGCCAGTCTGTCACATTTTATGGTAGTGTATTGACCAATAATCCTCCTGCTTCCCTGGCTGCCTAGTGATCTTTAGGATTGTGTTCAACAACAGTTCTAGGTTGTCTATGGGATGGAGCATCATTTTGCTAGTGTGTTTATACAGTATCTCACATTATGAAGACCTGGCCATGTCTGGACTCCAGGGTTTTATGAGTCTGCAAGAGACAGATGAACCAAACAAATGAAGTTGAACCACAGAGAATGGGTTCAAAATGAAAAATAAGAATGTATTTGTCACTCAAAGCGGATTTTTGAATTTTACAGTTTTTAGAAGGCAATTGTAAACTTCTCAGATATTGTGGTTTCACCTTATGTCAGGGGGTATGAAAGGAAAGACATTTATGAAGAACTGGTAGATTTCTCTTCTGAAACAGTTGTGCCCTTGCCTTGAAAATTTGACTACTGGCTAGCTAATCAAAAGGGAATTTTGGAGCCATCAAATTCAATACAAAAATTCTCTCTTCATACTCTGGCAGCAATGTCAAATGCAAATAAGAAAATACTTGTTCTAATCCCAGGAAGTTCTGTGGGGACCCTGATCCCTGAACGACATAAGAATTCACTTTGCTAAGGGCATATGTTTCCAGGAAAAGGACACATTTTAACTGCAAATTACATGTGAAATCTAACTAAAATAAATGTACAGGAATTAAAAAAAAAAAAAAAAACCCA
>WHYT01016801.1:168740-186659 GCA_009806455.1 Tetrax tetrax
TTCCCCAACCCAAAAAAAAAAAAAAAAAAAAAAAAAAAAGAAAGATGCTTTACATACTTTAAATTTGTTTTATAAGAACTGATAGTAGAAAAGAGATTCTGTGTCAATCTCTTGAAGGCCAATACAATAACTCAAAGCCAAAAGTGGGGTGCACAACAACAGTTTTGATTCCCCACTGTGTCTCCTTCCTTCCAGTTGAACATGAGGACTGAAACCTTCCTCCAGCAAAGGCTGGCAGATGGAGATGCTCTAGGTTATGGCAGACCATGCAAGCAGCAAAGCCATTCCTCCTCCACTTCATTGTGCAAGATGCTATGATTTCTACACCATGCTTCCAACACTGAGCCTGTGTGAAGCCCTTTACAGGATACTCAGAGATGGAACAGGCAATGCTTGCAATAAAAGACTTCTGCCCAGCTAGGAAGTGATGCAGTGCTTGCACAAAGCTGGAGCTGGGGCAAGTGTGAAAATCTTCTCCAAAGAGTTCTCACACTCAGTATAATGCTTCAACCAAAACTCTTTTCTTTCTTACTGTTAGATCTTATTGCTGTTATATGTGTGCTTCATAGCAGTTGGAAGCTTGCTAAACTATTGTACTTTTTGTTCCAGCATTTCACTATTCTGAACAAATACTAATCGAAACAGCATTTCAGGCCTGGCTATTGTTAATCGTCCCGTAACAAACTGTAGTCAGCAGAATCCTACCATATTTCCTGTAGAATCTGGTTTCATTTTAAAAATAAAATTAAACATATTTAACTGATTGGCAGGAAGCGCCAGCCCTCAAGCAGGTCTTGAGGCCCTTGTGGAAGAGAAATTCTGTGCTAGATGAGCAGATGTGGCTTTTGTGGATCTACTTTGCAGCAACAGGGATCAGGTTTTTGGTTAGTAACACTCCAACTGACTAAAATGAGATAACAACTAGAAAGATCATAGCCTACACCACCTCATGGATTCTTCATCTCGCATTGATTTGATGTAGTTGGGGTTTTTTGTAAGTAGCCAAAAAAAAAAAATCATCTCATGTTTTAAACACATGGCAACAGCTCTTTAAATAACCAATATTTTGGAAGATTCCTCCACCCCTTTTTCTATTATCTGTCCTAATCTTTCCTATCCCTGACATTCAAAAATCATTAATTCATCCCCCAGATGATAGCATCAGATCAAAAATTCACGTTTGTTGTGTCTTTTAATTATCTTTTTAAAGCATCCTTCTACTTCTTAAGCCTTTTCTCCAGAAGTACAGGCTAGAGACTCATTTTTCCTCAAATGAAAACTGAGAATCTCATGCAAGACACTTAACCTTTTGAGCTGGTGCATTAGTAACTATGATAAATATCACAAGAATCAAATACAGTCCCTGATAATGGACTTACCTTGGGAGACTACATCCTCCCAGGCCAGACACAGCCCCTAAGACAGGTCTTCGGTGACACTCCCCGCTTGACCTTGCACATTGCTCCACCATGGAGCAACTCAAGAAAGTCCTGCTGAAAAGCCACAAGCAAGTGACAGAACTGGAACCCAGCCTCAGAGCTCTACTGTCATGTTATCAGTAACTTCCCTAATGCATGTTAATGTCAACTAATGAATAATGATCCAAACTCCAATTTTCAGTGCAGCTTATATTTATTTCTCATATAGAATTTATGACTTCCATTTTGCCTCTGCAAAAATTAGGAGTTTGCACTTAAAGAAAGTTATTTCATTTATATCAAAATACAAACTAGTCCACAGAGGTAATTAGTAGTGTTTGAAAAATAGTCTAACCTGGAACAAGCCCAAATCAAAACTGCAGAGCTGACATGCCTCTCCTTCAGGGTACTTAGACTGTGTCACTTTTAAGATGAAGAGAAAACAAACATCACCAGACAGGTTTTCCCTCTAAATAGAAGGGGTGAACATCATTACCATGTCTCTCACTGCCATGAAAATTCATGGTTAAAAGCAAAGGAAAGAAAGAGCATGCAGTCTGGGAAAAGGAAAATAAGCTCTTATCTTAGGAATAAAACATTCTAAATATTTTGTGTCAAATTATGGTTTGTCATCCCTAGTGCACAGGACAGATGCAATAAAACAAAACAAAACAAAAAACTAATAAGAAAGACGACTAATTACAATAACATTGTGAGGCTCAGAGATTTGATTTTAGGGGCTCCTGGGGCTCACCTGGGATGTGCTACTTAATTACCTGCATGATTGCTGGAGTACAGGGTAAAAGGTGTTCACTTGCTATAAAACTTTTAAGGAAATGGTCAGACTGGTCAGTCTTAGATCTCCCATTACAGTGTCCACCAAGATGTGGCTAAACATCTCGAGGTGACACTGGACACTGCGCTCATATACTTCCTGACAATGGCCATAATTGCTTCCCTTGCTTATTCTCATCTAACAGTATAAAGTTACAAACTTTACAGTGGTACCTGATTGTTGTTCACTGAAAGGAAGGAGGGGTACAGCCAAAGGCCTAGTGTCTGCCCAAATTTTGCTCCACATTTATGAAGGTGAGTAGTATTGCAATTTATAGGTGGTTGTTATTTCTGAGATAGTACTGATGTGAGGAGTAATACAGAAAATCTTGTATAAAGGAGACTTCATATGCAATTAAAAAATGACCTTTTTAAAAAAGTTCTGGGTTCTTATAATTACCGCTGGACAGTATATATGCAAGGCTGGGGGGTTTTTTGACTGTATCCTGTGCTTCCCCCCCCCCCCCCCCCCCCGTATTTGAAGTATAAAAATTGTCGATAAACATTTTTCATGAAGATTTTTTTATGATTTAACTTGTGCTGGACGTCACCAGGTACAGCCAATAAAGCAGCAGCAGCTGCCATTTATTATGATCTTGGCTCACCCTTGTTGGGGTCACACAATCTTGTCTACATGAAACTCTGGCCACCTCTTGGCCAACTGGGCCATGAGAAGTGTTGAATAAAAAAATCAGCAGCCTGATGTAAATGATGTTCTAGTTCTGGCTACGGTCAAGGGGGAGAGATGTGCAGTACGGCAGCACTCAGAGGTGACTATATTGGGCTGAAATACCTTTTGCTGAAATATGTATTGATAAATGTATATGCTGATACGTATTGATATTTTTGTTAAGGTTTAAAACCTTTTCCTCTTCTGTTATATTTTTATTTCAGTTGTTAGAGGTTAAATAGCATTTTACATGAAGTGGGTTTACCAGGCAGCAAACACTGCTCAGTGAGAGGCTCCCAAAGAGACTGCCAAACCAGCTGGCTCTGTGGGACAATTTCTACAGCGGTAGACTAATCAGGAATAGGGCATTTACACTGGACTCTGCCTTGCCACTGTTCATACTGTTAAATTGTTAGACTGATACCTGCCATGACTTTGGCTCAGGCACACCTGAGACCCCAGCACTGACCAGGAAGGATTCCCACTGGGCACTTTGGCTGGTTTTTACACACAAAATGCAGCACACTTACAGAGGCATCCATGAGCGGATATTACAAAGCTAATCACCCAGTGCAACTTTTTGGTGAGTTTTGCTTGCATTTACCCAAAATACTTGGGATGAAATTGTGACTTCAGTAACCTGAAAGACTTGTGAGAGATTTCAGTGAGACCAGGATTCAGCTGATGAACCTGGAGACATTTTAACCCATGGTTGCAACATCCTCCCTGTTTCCAAAGGGCCTGTGCAGCATGAAACTTCTGCGGTGTTTGATACTGGGTATCATCTGCCCTGCAGCATAAAGATTTGACTGAAGATGACCAAGCCTCAGACACAATAAAAAATGTTTCTTCTATTCCTCTTATCTTTTTGCATTTCAAAAGAATTTCTGATATTTTTCATTTCCTACCCCCAGAGGAATAAGGCCTGCTGAGCAATAATTCCATTTCAGTAACTCATCCTAACAATTTCCAGTAGCAGCATTTCTTATATTGAAGTAAAAAAATATCTAAATGCACTATATTTTAAATAATTTCAATTATGGTGCTGTCACTTTTTATAATGGATGGTAGCACAGAAAAACAATAGTCCATCAGTGTACCAATGTAAAAAAAAATTAGTTGTGATTGGGTGAAAAATTGAGCATTTTTTTCCTATGATTTAAGATGTCGGAGACAAGGGTTTTCATATAAAAAGTAAAATTTCACCAATAAATCAGTAAGAGCAGCTTTTAGACATGTGCTCTATGCTTTCATTAATACGCTTTTTTAGATTGGTTGAGTCTCTTTCTGTTTTGTAATTAACTTATCAAGGAGTAATGGTCTAATTTTAAAAAGCCAACTGGATGACAGAAATACTGTTTGTTTTAAATTGAAAATATTTCAGCATCTGCCAAGATTATATTTCTTTAAATTACCCTTTAAAAACATTGATTTCTAATACCATATTTCCTTTTCTCAATAAAATAGAAATATGTGCTCAGAGAAAGCTGTTTTTAAGGAGGCACTGCTGAGAAACAAAGCAATTCCAGTAATATTAATCCCTCTCCAATGAGCTGCCAAAAATATAGTCTCCATTTAATGCTACAAGTTTGGTGAGTAGTCATTTTTTATTATCCACCAGACTGAGATTCTGAAATTAAATGTTCAGCAATATTTGTATAAATGAAGAAGCCCCCAGCTCTATACTTTGACATAACTAGGACACTCTAATGTAATAACTTTATAAAGATTAATTCTCCCCAAAATTAGTGCCTGATAAAAACATATGGCATAATGTTTACCAGGAGAAAGAGCTCTGGTCCCATATATAGGCTTGTACCATTCATGGCATATAACCAATGCCACTTGAATGACGCCCATTGCTGTTATCGACGCAATACTGAACTAAATGTAATATTTGAAATATCCTTTACCTGTGCTAACCCTCACATGTGGTTGATATTAGAAGCCTCATTAAAGTCATTAACTCTGTTTGGAAAGTAGAAGTTAAAATGTCTGTACTTGGGCAGGCCAAAGGTCTTCATAGCTTGGTTTCCTTTTCCCCGCAGTGGCCAATTGTGGGTGCTTAGAAAAGCTCATTAGACATACAAATTGATTCTTTCCAGGGCATATCCCGTAGCTCCCATTAATCCCAAGCTGGAGGTTTCTTTCTAAACCACTGTATAATAGTCTTCAATGGGCCTGTCTCTCAGATCACTCCATCTCCTTTTTTAACCCATTCCTGGTTTTGTTACCATAACAGTGTGTGTACTCTACATTGAATTCTACATTATGGGAAAAATAACTCCCTTATGTTTTGAACTTGCCAAATGATAATTTTATAGACTCCCATTCAATTCTCTTACTGTGAGAGGCCGTACATGATTGCTCCCTATCTGCCGTTCTCCATACCAGACACTATTTTCAAAGATTTCTTTCATAGTATCCCCTCTGTTATCCTTGCTTCAAACAGAAATATATTGTCTGTTTACTTTTCATTTGCCATCTCCTCACATGGAAATGTTCTATACCTTTGAGCATTCTTCTTGCTCTCCCTTATAACCTAGAGAAATACAAGATACAGAAAAGTAGAGTGCTATACCAATGTTGTCCATTTGTTCTCAGTTTCTTTCCTTGAGGTTTGCATTTCAACTATGACTGAGTATTTTCATCAAACTAGTCAAAATTATTCCATGGCCTCTTTTTTGAATGGTAGCAATGTTAGTTGAGAAACCATTAGTCTGTATTGAAAAGTTTGGATTTTCTAAAATTAACCTGCTTTTGTCACCCCTTTTCTCATTCAACTATTCATGGGACCTTTCTGCAACACTTTACAGCTGGCTTTTGATTTTCGTATCCTAAAGAACTAAGTATCATCAGTAAACCTCATCACTGTATTCTTCACCTTTTCAACATCACCTAGTAATAAAAGACCAGCACAGATCGCCAGTAAAATTGTAACAAGTCCCTGGTGTGAAAAACTTTGTATTTTTATCCATTGCTGCATAGCTTTTAAACAGTTACTGACCTACAGAACATTTTGTCTCTACTTCATCAGAAACTCTCCGGCTAGAAGTTGGGCTGTGACTTGTGGGCTTGCAGGATACTGGAAAGTCACAGTTTAGTAGAAAGAAGTTTGATGAGAAAGCTCATTGTTATCATCAGATCTGCTAGTAACAATCTTAGTTTGGGAAAGCACTAAACAGAGTGGGACTTGGTCACAAGTAAGTAATTTCTGTATCCTGTTGTGTTATTCCCATGGTACATCCAGAGATCTGTATTATGATTTTTGTCACTAGTGCAGGAAGAATGGTGCTCCTGAGCTGCTGGAAAAAAAGAACAAACCACTCAAATTCCACTTTCCCATCAGGTCTGGGAGTTTCAAGTATTTCTAGGGAGGGGAGTCACACAATCTGCTTTGTTAGTTTTGTTGATGCTCTTTCATCTTCAAATACATTGTTCAATTTCTTTAATTGTAAAAATACATTTAACAGTTATATTTCAAAACAATTTTGCATTTTTGGGGAGGGGGAGGGCATACTTGGACTTTTGTGATGGTACAGCCAGATGGTGTCCTTTAAGAATCTGGTGAGATTATACAGCTTAGAAAATCTATTACTCTAAGTATCTGAAAGAATACACAGTGGCTGAGGTTTTGAAACTGCTCTGTCTTAATATCACAGCACTCCTGCACTGAAGGTTCATCCAGTTTGTGGTCTTGTGGTGAGGCTGCAGATGAACACTAAAAGTGCTGAATATTGGTTTTACAGACAAGGTAAGAAGAAGGACTCCATCTGAGTGATGGAGAAACCATTTTGTGGATAGAATCCTGAATCACTGACAGTTCGTACTTTCTCTCAGGAATATTCCCCAAAAATCTCTTAAAATTAATACTCCCTAAAATCACATGCTATTTTTAAATGAATACATGAATAAAATAGAAAATACCTGCATTTCTCTAATACTTAGGAATTCCAGTCATGAACGATAAGCCAATTGTATAGATGTTTCTCTAAACACAGAGCAAAATTATTACATTCTTGGCCACAAAGATTTTGCAATCTAATTATTAGAAAAAACAGAGGTGGATGCAGAGAGAGAGAGAGATGGTATTTCCAAAGGAGTGGCTATGATGGTGAGTGTAAATCCCAGAATATCTGCAACTAGATTCTGGCCATGTTTATGTGCTTATCATGACAGACAGTTTTGGAGAGGGACTGGAAGAAGGATAACATTTAAACTGGTCTACCATATATGTTTGTAAAAGACTACTCTTCTCAGACTTCAAGAAGAGTGAGGAAGAAAATACTTTGAAGTGTGAATGGAAACTCAGGTAGGCAAAGCAGTATGGAAGCATTGGCTAAGCAAAGATAGGAAGCAGCTTCCTTGAAAATCAGGAGAGAGAGCAAAGGGCTAGGAAAACAATCTCATCAGACCACTGAAACTCATCTTTCATTAATGAAGCTATAAGATTAAGAAAGTCCAGATAAATTTCAATTGTTCGGGAAGACTGAACTATTTTAGGGATAACTTAGGGGAAGAATCAGCCAGTTTTACACACTGCATGGATGTGAGGACCTTGAGGAGACCAAAGGTGACACCTGAATGAAGGGAAAATGGATAGTCATCTAAGTCAGGATAGCTTGCAAGGAACACATAGACCTTTGTTTTATTTATGCTAGGAGACAGAGGACGATATCAATGACGTGGATAGGTCAACTGGCCAAGATTTTAATTTGCATAGAAAACAAATCTGGGGTGAAGAGGGAAATGTTTTACTCCATCAACGAATATTCAGTTAGCATTAATTCAGTTGCTCATTTAAGCTGGACACAAAGCTGCACAGATGTAGCCTCTACATACACTTGAAGGTATAGAGATAAAAGAGGCTACTGTGCCCATCAGGTCTCTTCCCACTGATCTGTGATCCTGATGCGTCCTATAATCACACTCTCCTGACTATCATTGCACTGGGAAACAGACTTTGAAGGGGAAGGGCAGAAACTGGGCGAAGAACTTGGAGAGAGTGGGTAGGAAATACCTACCACTGATTGATCCTGGTTTGGAAATATACACGGCAGGCTTGAACTGAGTCAAGAGACTTCAGCATCTTGTGGTTTAGGTCAGGATGGGCTAAATGCACACATTAATTATTATGCAATAATTGGATCTGTGTGAAGGATTGTGGATATTCATTACCTCTGTGAAAGAGGGATTAATAATGCAAAGAACACTACAAAGGTACAGAAGAGTAGTTCTCTACTTCCTCTTTCCTTGCTGACAGAACCAGTGGTTGTCAGTAGTCAGGAGGAGTAGTGTTAAGGGTGCTGGTCCAGCTACACAAGCTTGGTCCCAGATGTTCCTGAAGGTCCTCCATAGTCAGATGTCCCTGAAGGTAGCACTGTGTTACTGCCCTTAGGCTGAGGTAGATGAGTTTGATGAGGTGGAGAGCACCTTTACTGGTTGGTGGTCCACTCCGAGATGTTGCTTCATGACGGGGGTAGCAAGTCGCTGGGCAAATATTCTTGTATTAAGTCAGTTCTGCTACTTCTACCAATTATGTTTTCTTCATAACAGTTGCCTGATTGTGCTTTACCTAACAAAAGTTATATCCCTAACAACTACATAGCAACATAATGAAGGTCAAACCGTGGGCCTCTGACATCAGTGTAACGACTCAAGTGACATCAGCTCAGTAGGCCAAGACAAGGCAGGGGCAGCTGAAGACTTTAAGGGACTTTGCCTATGCCTTGGAAGACTGACTCTGCTGTTCTAGCCTAAATAACCTCATAAGCACCTTCACTCCTTCTTTGCTTTTTAAGGAGTCACCCTGGCATCCTCTTCTTTTCAGTAGAGAAGAATTAGAGGCTACAGCAAAGCCACGAGGAGGTTTTTTCTGGGCAGACTTGAGCTGATAGAGGAAGGCAGCTATAAAGTGTGAAGAAGACAGTTGTGGGCTTTGGAAACAAGCTGGGAACTTCAAGAACATAAGGAGCCATCCCTGGGGAGGAAGAAATGGGGGCAGGCTGAGAGAGGGGAAACAGACTGAGTACAGCCTCCCCCTTGCCAGGTCTGCCACAGACCCAGGACATCCTGCTGGCTTCTCCCACATTCCCTCCCCATCCTTACACGCATCTCCCAGGTATCTCACAAATACCCTCCAAGATATCCCCTCCCACTCCCAGGAACCTGCTCTGCTGCCACAAAGTTGAAAAATGGCAACTGCTGCCAAGGAGCTTTAAGCTGCAAATTCCTAACAGCATTCTGGCCTGGAGGCTTGCCCCAGGCAAGTAGATCTGAAGAGCTTTAACCCAAGCTAACTCCCAAACAAACAATACTATTGTTTGACAGCTATAGTTGTTTGAATCATGGAACCAAGTGTATGTGGCTCTCCTCTTCTTTACTAAGCCTCCTCTACTCCTGCTAGCCACATAACAGATTATGAGGGACCATAAGCATCAGCATCTGCAGATCCCAGCAGGTGAACTGCCTGTAGTGCTTGTCTCCATGTTGCAGTACAGCTTGCACATGGCTTGTATTCTAGAAATACTACAGATGATAAAAGTAATTAGATAAGCAGGTCTGCCATGCTAAGCAAACAGCACTGATAAAACTCTTCACCTTCCCACAGGTCCTAGCATCCCTAGGTAGGGTCTTAAACTATACCATAATGGTACACCTCTATTCCATCTTTGCACTCCATGCTTGTTCACTTCTCTTTCTCTCCCATTGCCCTCTCCTCCTCTATGAATCCTCTTGCATCTTCCAGCTGTTGCTGTGTCCACTTCAATGCTGTATGCCATTCAGACTCCCCTCCCCAGAGTCCTTCAAATAACCTCAAAATTGCCATGAAACAGCACTATGTAGTCATAACAACCTGAAAGTAGAAGTTAAGATGATAATAAGTGGTCCACCCTGGGCTGTTGGGCAATCACACAAAGCCAGAGACTCTGCCACAGCTCAATCTCTTCAGCACTTGAATTCTACCTGATCAACAGCATGTGACATGAGTTTATATACAACACTGCAGCTAGGATGAAGTGTCTCATTAGATTTTCCAGCACCATGCTTCTCCACATACCCAACCAGCTTGTTTTGCTGTGCATATTATCTCCACCCACACCTAAAACACGGTTATCTCTCTGCAACATCTTATCATAGCTGACTTACTGGTAAATTAAATTTACCTAAATTAATTTAAAGAGTAACATGCACCCTCAGCTCTCTGCAGCAGATCACAACTTCTTGGCTTTTTTTCAGGACACCACACAGTTTCACCCCTTTTCCTGAGCAGCAGCTGACTTGCCACCAGACACAGTTTCTGCTTAATGGTCCTTGTTTTTCTTACCCTGAAAACAGCTATGTAAGATTCAGGCAAATGATTAAGTGGGACCATGGGTTTTTTTACCTTCTCCTGCAGCCTCGACTGTCATGTTCTTTTATAAACGCTGTGCACTTTGATGCTGTATGTTACCCATCAGATATTGAATGTAATGTACAAAAGCAGGATACCAAAGCACTTAATTACATCAGTGTGTCCATAAATACCTGTTTTCTCTCTTTGTTTTCCTTTGTTTTCATTTTTTGATGTATTTGGATAACTTAGAAATTAAAATTATATTCTGCTCTCAGTGATGATTCTTCTCAGACAGCACGAGAGGGGTA
Organism: Tetrax tetrax; assembly: GCA_009806455.1. Classification (NCBI taxonomy): domain Eukaryota; kingdom Metazoa; phylum Chordata; class Aves; order Otidiformes; family Otididae; genus Tetrax; species Tetrax tetrax. The sequence goes on from WHYT01016801.1 coordinate 179,307, forward strand.
CTTCTTATCCTTTCTACCACTGCATGCTTTGCTGTCTCATGAGCACATCTCCTTTAACTTATGTTATAAATCCTGGTATGTGTATTCATTATGGCCTAGGGATTGTTTGTGCAAATGAGCTACGATTCCCTTGGAAAAACAAAACCAAAACAAGACACCAATCAAACACATGGATGCAGCCCTTAAACAGATAAGTAATGCTGGATTCACTCCAGGGGCTTTTGCTCTGTGTTAGGACAAGTTAACCCAGTAGCTGCTTGGTATTCTGTACTGCTATAAGAAGCTGTGAGTGCTCCTTCTTGCAGGTGTTGCCTCGTGAATGGTTGATGATGCCATTTCAGCCCATAAATTTGATAAACACTTCTCCTGCATGCTGAATTGTATAAATTGAAAAGCACTGTGTGACTTACAACTCCTAACAGAATAATTACTCAAAGGATGCAAGAGAAGTTGAGGTAGAGAGGATGTGTACCAGAGCGAAGATGTACATATTTCATCTCAGAAATTAAAGAAAACCTAAGGAAATAGCACTACAGACATTTTCTTCTTTCTTTCTACTTAGGAGTTGGACACATTTTCAGTTCTTGTGTTAAAATTATCCCTTTCCTTACTCCAAACCATGAATTTCACAGAAACCAGAGTAATATAGCATTTTAAGTGGTTATAGAAAGGAAAACAGTGCCATGGCTGCATGGCAGAGAATATAAATCAATTCTCAAAACCATGGAGGAGGCTGTGTCATGATTCCACTCATGTCACCAAGGTGAGATCTCTCATCTAGTAAGTGGGAATTGTTGTCTGAAGGTGCTGAAGGTCTGATTTCCTTGGCAAATCCTCTAATGGCTGACCATCAGGCAAGAAGTGGACAATGACCACCTTTGCTGTCTTGCGTTCATGACTGGAAATAGCTCTGTGCTGAACTTGGTAAGCTCCATGTATGCTAAAGATGCAGCTGGCTTCATGAAGCCGTTCCACATAGGATTAAAACAGCATCACAAAGATGGTAGGTGTCTGCATATGCTCAGATGATTAAGAAGTGATGACTGGTTTACATGGATTTGCTTTTTTGGAACATGGTGCTTAAACCCCACCTAGATCACACTCTAGGACCAATATATACATATGCATACCTATAGTATCTAGGCTTTATCGCAGATATTTTAGGCAAGAATTTAGATTAAATGTCATGCTGGTATTTACTGCAACAGTCATCTCTAGACTTAAATTCTAGGCTAACTATTGAATAGGCTGTTCTTGTGGATTGTGGGGAGAATGAAGACAACACTGAAACGTGAGAGCTAACTTTTGAAAACAAAAATAATCTACATACTGGGAAATTCAGCCTACAAGCTTCCCCCATCGTTATATGGGGTCGTAAAAGGACATTCCTCTCAAGTTCCCTGCAGAGATTAATATTATGGAAATTTATGGAAAATTATGCAGAGATTACTATTACCTACTGATGTGATATCACATCACACTATACTTTGTCCCAAATCCAAGAGTAGTTGCCCAAACAGACCAATACTTAAGAAATAGACGTTGTTATAAGTTCAATTAAAGAATAGGATAAAATTTTTTACTGCCTCAGGAACACTGTACCTAGGAAATACTGCATAAAATTCCTCCTTGTGCTATTTTGAAGGCATTCTTATAGCCTTCTTTCATGTCCCCACTTTTTAATCTGTGGTCCCAAGCTTCTAACAAACAAAATAGTAGAATACTAGTAATATAGCTTTATTGCAACAGGAAAGCTACAATTCAACACTGTTTTAGAAACACTAATCAATAAAATTAAAGAATTCTCTAAATCTCAGTGATGGCAAATAACCCCTCCAGTCTTCATAGACTGATTGGTCTGTTGGGGTGCATCAAACACAGTGCAAACAGCCGGTCAAAAGAGGTGAATATCTTGCTGTATTCAGCATTGGTGCGGCCTCACTTTGAGTACTGTGTGCAGTTCTGGGCCCTACAATTTAAGAAGGATGTGGAGGTCCATGAACATGTCCAGAGGAATGCAACAAAGCTGGTGAAAGGGCTGGAAGGAATGTCCTACGAGGAGCAGCTGAGGACTTTGGGTTTGGCTAGCTCAGAGAAAAGGAGACTGAGTGAGCTCATTGCTCTCTACAGCTTCCTCAGGAGGGGAAGTGGAGAAGGAGGTGCCAATCTGTTCTCCCTGGTATCCACGACACATGGTAATGGTTCAAAGCTGTGTCAGGACATGGGAATGATTCAAAGCTGGAGGTTTAGACTGGACATTAGGAAGCATTTTTTTACCAAGAGCATGGTCAGACATGGAACAGGCTTCCTAGAGAGGTGGTAGATGCCTCAAGCCTGTCAGTGTTCCAGAGGCATTTGGACAATGCCCTTAATAACATGCTTTAACTATTGGTCAGCCCTGAACTGGTCAGGCAGTTGGACTAGATCATCATTGTATGTCCCTTCCAACAGAAAATATTCTATTCTATGGTCTTCTGTTCTACTCCCTGCACTTCAGCACACAAGAGTTTGCTATACTCAATTGCAAATGAGAGGCATAAATGTTAAAAGTGTTTCTGCACATTATTTTTGTTGGCATCAGTCTCAGCAATGTTTTGGAGATGGAAGAGCTTTTGCAGGTCACTCAGTGGGACTGCAAGAAAATACTCATTTCCCCAGTTTGATTGCCAGAATTGAGAATTAGCTTTACTCAACTCCTTGTTGCCTGACTAGGGATCTGGCCCCTAACAGACCACAGAGTACCACTGCAACCATCCTCCCAGACAATCACCAGCACCCTACATGTTTGTCTCTGGCAAGCCAGAAAAGACTTTTCTAAAAGCTTCAGAAGACACTTGTGGCAAGTGCTAACAACATTATGTAAGAAAATTATGTGGGCAAAATATACGACTGAGCCTCAGTGCATGCAGAGATAGCGTGCACAGGTAATGGTCTTCTGCATGCCAGAGCTTCAAAAACAAACTGCATCGGCTACCTAAGCAATGGCTGTGAAATTAAGCAGAGGATTGCTTAGAGCTCTGAGCTACTACTGGTGCTACACCTGAGGAGAAATCCTGGAAGTTAGCTTATGCTCTAAGAGAAGTTTTGTGTGTTGTAGGCACGTTTGGTTAATAAACATTTGTCTGTACTCTCTAATCTAGGGCAGTTTCTTCAGGCCGAGGAGCCCATGTCTGCATTTTTTGGCATACTAAACCTTCTCGATGACTGCCAGGAAGGCTATTAGGTCCAACACACATGGAGATTGAAGCATTTTATTCCTTCAGGAATGGTGCTGCCATCTCAGAATTCAAAGTTTGTCCTGAAGACAGGACAACTTTCCAGGAAAACAGATATGACAGTTACCATTCTGTGTTGCTTTCCAAGGCCTGCTGGTGTGGCCTGCTAACAGCACCAACATGTACAGAATTGCCCACCGCAGAGCCAGGGACACGCTTCTAACACAACCTACTGTTCAAAAAGCCTCAGGAACAAAGACCTGATCATCAAAATCAATTAAAAGGTGATCTTATCCTTCATTCCATTAAAAAAAAAAAAATCATTAGTAACTCAGTTTCTGTGAAGAGAAGGTTAAATCTGAACAGCTTTTTGTGCCAAATTCTTCATTTTAAACACAATTAGTGTCCATTGGTACCTAAGACTAATTCATGCAACAGCAGCTGCAGTGATGATTTTTTTTTTTGCCGCCTGAGAAAAATTTAGCCTTATTCCACATTTCAGGGTATGTCAAAGGTAAAATAAGCAAACCATTATAGCTAGTGCTGGCCAAGAAAATAAGATCCAACACTGTAATCCTTTGTACTGTTGAACCACTCTCTGGTTTTCCCATTTTCAGCTTGTGCAGACTTTTTTTGTAAACTCAAACGTCTGCTGGGACTGGGAGTAGAAAAGTTGTGGTTAAATCCTTCTTCTGTCCAGCTCCATTCCTTGAATAATCAGATGAAAAAGAAAAACTATGAAGTTGCTCTTCCAACAGTCAGAGTATCACAAAATAAACTGCAATAGCAACAGAACTGTCCATTTCTTCTAGGCAGATGAAATATAAAATATGCAGTAATGCTTAGAGCACTTGCTAATTATTTAACAGAGGGATTTGCCACACAAAACACATTAAAAAATTTAAAGGCTTCACTATTCCTGACCAAAACATTTAAAATAAATTTTAATCAATGATATTTTAAAAGAGGACTGCAACTGACCCCATCTTGCAGCCTGAATTCAGCTGATCCTACACAGTATTATACATCCTCCTGCAAAATGTGTTCTTAACAAGAAAAAAATACAGTATCATGTATCACTAGTCTAAAGCAGGAGTGATTTCTAAAGACTGTCCAAGAAGAAGCAGTGTCAAGAGTAGGAGATTTCCAGTTCTGCCTTGTCTTAACTTCAGTTAATGTGTGTCCTAGTTTCTCCATGCCTCAGTTTACTCAGCCTTAGCTGCAGTCTTTACACACCCTGTGAAACTCCAGAGGTGAGGTGCTACAACACACAGCAATATCCAGTGATCGTCATTTACAGAGCACAGAGTTCATCATTCAGCATCCTCTTTCCTTAAGCATCCTAAAATTTGCCTTTCCCCCCCGCCACGCAATGGAGCTGCACATTTAGTTGGGTTATCAGCTTGCTGTCCCTATGTCCCTCTTTTGAGCTGGTATCACCACTTCAGCACTGCCCATCCATCCATCCTCCCCTACAGCATATCCTTCTTTCCCAGGGGCTGCATATTTCACCTGCCATTCATTTTGTTCATTCATCGTGGTTGTTTAGGGGAAAAAAAGGACTAAAAGGAAATGTTGACATTGCCACTTTCTTAAACAGGTATGTAAGACTGCAAGTGAAGATGGGTCAGGGTCACATGAAGCAAACTAAAAAAAAAAAGTATCGGTGGTCAAAAATTGCACAGCATAAGAGTTTGTTTAGCCTAAAAAATGAGAAGATGCATGCTGACAGTCTTCAAAATACGTAAATGCTATGGTAAAAAGGAAGGGAACACCCTGTTCTCTAGATGGACAAGAAGTAATGGGGTTAAATGGCATCTAACTGGAGGCAACAGAAAACTGTCCTAAGCTAAGGGAAGTGGAGCAGTGGAAGAGATGCCTGGGGAGGTTATAAAGTTCCATCCCTGAAGATCTTTGTATAATTTGCATACTCACCAGGAAATAGATGGTGAGATTGGATCTTGCTTTGTAGCAATGAAATCATGGGATGGACAGATGAACTCCTCACATTCCTTTCTGTCCCAGTAAGTTTATGCTATAGCTGTGAAATCCAGAAAGATCTATTCATCTTCGGCTCTTCCACTCATATATATTAATACCCACCCCCAACTCCCCACAACAAACTTAAGGTTTATACTACTCCAGGCCAAGGGCTTTGTCCATTCCAGCAGTTCCTGTCCCCAGAATACCCAAGTTCATTTTATAAAGCAAACTACATTCTATCTGGCAGAGGAGAGTGAATGCCTCCTCCTTCCCTTTTTCTCCCAAAACGCAATAGCCTGTGTTAGAGAAAAATTTGTTCTCAACTCAAATTTGATCATAAGATTAGTTCCAAGCATGTGAGCAAGATGCATGAGTCAGGAGCAGGACCACCACAAACACCTCTGCCCAGCTTTTCATCTCTTGCTAATGCTGATCTGGTATTTCAAAGGAAGATGACACTTCTCACCCTAGAAGTAATACAGCCAGGGACCATGGGGAGAAAGGTCAATCAAAACAGCAAAGAATATAATTTCCTGAGCTTTGCAGGCAGCTCACAGAAAATCTGGAGTGTGGGATTAATGGACAAATACAATACATAAACAACACACTGACTGTTGTGAGTTAATCTTTTTTCCAAGCAGTTTTCCAAATAGGGAAAAAGCAAGGAAATGCCAAGAGGACTGAAAAGGCACACTGAGTCAGTTCCTGAAAGGAGCTCTCATATCCTTCCATCTGACTCTCAGTGAAAGAGCATCATAAAAAGATAATCAGATTCACCTTGAGAACTCCAAATTATGACAAGCCTTCCCCTCCCTTCACATGGTCAGCCGCTCCACGGTCAGCCTTCCCCTGCTGTCTCCTACTTCTGTTGTCATATCCTGCCACAGTGAAGAAATGTCATTTCAATGACAGCTCCCTCACACCTAACAGTAAGGGCTTTGCATCCTTCTTTGGGAGTACCAGCTACCCATTTCATATCTAATTCCTAAGCCCTAGGTCAAACCTGCCTTCTCATACTAATGGTGACTGAATTTATGAAGCTCCACCGTGAAACAGCGCAGGCTGTTTGCTCCCACTTGTCCTGTTTGGGAGGCTGTTTAGACCTTCAGTCACCTGGTTGTCAGCAACCTCCTTCCTTCTCATTTCCAGTCCCAATTTCCTCATGATAAATCTTGTCTGACACCAGCAACGTTCAGCTCACCATACCCCTTTTAAGGCATCTCTTCATTCTGCAGCCATATAGCTGAACACATATCTTAAGACAAACAAAATGCCTGTAGTTAGTTACAGGCCAAAATCTATGGTCACAGCACACATCCATCTGCAAACTGAGAAAAGCTTGCAGTCTGTTACTTGATGTTTATGTGCGCTCCCATCATGAGTGACACACCATCGTATGATGGGAGATGCCTGCATTTTGGTCACATCACAGGTGAGTTTGAGTCACACAAGAGGGGAAAGAGCTGTACAGCCATCAGGGTATCGGGCATCAGGCAGGATGATCACATGCCTCAGGTCAAACAATTCTACTCCAGTCTCACTTTTCAGCCCTTATTAGGCTAAACAAGATGAGCTCCAGGACAGGTCTCCAACATTTTGAAGCACTGAAAAATTTACAAGACATTTTCTGCCAAGACAGACCAGTGCATTTGGATTTTGTTTTTGCTTTTCTTCTTCTGGTGTAACATAACACCATTTCGACTCCATCTGCGATTGCTGTGCTGGGGAGACAATAGGAAACAGAACACAGGCAGCTAAAAGCATCTATCAAGTTTTCACATGTAAAAGTCCTCCCTGTGACCTGCAGAACAACATCTGCCCTAACAGGAATCAGAAACGCAAAAGGAAAATGGGCCAGGTGGCTGTACCTACTGTGGCTATGCTTTACGGCCTGAACACACACCTTTAAACCCGCGTCATCAGCTGGGGATTTCCCGCCTGTGGCATTCCCTCGGGATCCAAACCAGGCAATCCTGGCACGCCGAGGGGTCAGGCGCGCCTCACGGCCCAAGGGATGCAATTCCGCTCTCTCCATTGCTTTTGCAGCATCGCTGAGGCCATCGGGAGGCACCGGACGCCAATCAGAGCGGCGTCGAAAGGTAACGTGAGGTGAGCCCTCCCCTTGCACAGTTGCAGAAGTATTTTTTTTTTTTTT
>WHYT01016801.1:188012-200467 GCA_009806455.1 Tetrax tetrax
GGTTGAAAAGAAAAAAAAAAAATATTTAAAAAAAAAAAATAGGAGGATGCGGATACTGCGCCTGGCGCTGCACGGGGAGATGTAAAAGCCTCTCCTCCTTTGCCTGGCGAGACGTAGAGTAAGGGAAAGGCCGTCCCTCGTCAGGCGGGCTCGGTCCCCGCTGGGCCGTGCAGCGCCAGGGGCTGCCCCGCCGGAATCGCCCGGGCCTCTCCCTGCCGTGCCGCGGCCCTTCCCTGCGGGGCCTGTCCGGAAAGCGGACCTTCAGCTGTGAGAGCTCTTGTATCCAGGAGCTGCACGGCGTTGTGGAACAAGCAAAAAATCAGTTACATTCCAGACTGAGGAAATCTAACTCGTTTCACTTGTTACCAAGCTTGAAAGGAGAATGTAGAAATGTACTTTGCTGTCCAGCTGTAATAACATTGCTTAAAACATTTCTACTTAGTTACTATTTACTGCTTCACACCCTCCAAATATTTCTGATTTGTTTCTTTCCCTTACCCACAATGTGTTAATACATTGCCTGAATATCCTAAAGATGTCAGCGTGCATACTCAAAAGGCAAATGTGTGTCTAAGAACTGTGGGCACAGCACAGAACAGGGTTGAGACATTTCTTGGATTTAATCTCGGTTTCTGGCTCTGCCTACGGTTTAGAGGAAGGTGATGGAACTTTCTACCTTTCTGCTTTTATTCTCCTCTTCCCCATGCATACCCAAATTGAGAATAAAACATGTCTCAGTTTTGCTGGGGAGATAATTTTTTTTAAGATATGAAATTCCTATGCAACATTAAATATTAATTATTGTAGGAGAAGCTGCGAATACTTACTATAGAGGCCCCGGTGAAACTAAAAATCAAAAGAATGCTTTATCCTTCCCTGAAACAAAACCACCGAGGAATCAGAAATCTGAGATGCATGCCTGTTTATGGTTTTATGATATGATGAAGTTTGTGTCAAGCTTTCTTTCCCTTTGGGAAAGGAGAGCCTGTAATGAGAAATCCTTCCCCCCCAGTGTTTCTGTTTCCTCCTTTTCCTTACCTGTTATCCCTGTCCGTGAAGGATGAGGACTGTGAAGGCTTGTTTCCCCTTCTGTTGTTGCAGGATGCCTTGGATGAATCGGAAGTAAGCGCCAGGAGCATTCGGTGATGTCCGTGGGAGGAAGGCACAAGCCACCAAGGCCCCTTTCCCTCCATCTTGAGCCTTCCGTGGTGATTTGCAGCAGCACAGGGAAGTATGAAGCACTGAGGAACTGAAGTCAGTGTTTAAATCTGGCTTCACTTCAGCGTAAATGACCACGCAAGGTTCAAATCAATGCAGGACCAGGGGTAAAATAGCAGAAGTACTTAAGGTGCCTCTTTTAAAAGTTGTCTTTTGAGTATTTAAGGAGCTGTTTAGAAAAGATGACTCTCCACATGTGTTTATGTTTACATGTCCTAATAGAAGATGACAGTCTGCAGTATCTTACATGCTAGATACATCTTGAGTGCATCTATATCAGCTTACTGATTTCAAGGGAGCTGTATTGATTTAAGTTAGTTAAGGAACTAACCCATCTAAGTTTTAAATAATTGGAATAATATTCTTCCTCTCTTTCAGTCAGATTTGCCCTTCATGTTAACTTGTGTTTCATAATCCTCCTAGCTCTCCATTTCATCATTACAAGCCCAGCATCTCTATTGTAAAAAAAAAAAAAAAAAAAAACCCTTAAAAGATAGTATTTTTACAATCTGATCTTTGTTTTTGTGTTTAAATAAATTTAGGGCACAAGCTCATCCTGGTTTTTTTAGTCGGCAATTTTGGTTCATTTATTTACACCGGTATTGTTTAAAGCCAGAAGCTCTCAGGAAGAGAATGTGTTCGATGCACCAGAACCCTTTTGGGTTTTGATAAAAGACATGATCTCGTGAGTAACATCTCCACTTCTGTTATTCTTCTTATAGCGACGAGATTGAATCACCATTTTTAGCTATTCTTCAGCATAACTCATAATCTATCAATGTGTCAGCTCAACAGCAGTTTTCTCTTCACACTAATGTGAACCAGAAGGTCCAGCTATCACTGATTTTGACAATTTTATTTTATCTGAGAATCCATGTGTTGCAGAAGTTTGAAGAAAATGAATTATAGGACCTATTACATTTTCCTAAAGATGTCCAAAACATAAAATGTCATCTGAAACACTTAAAACTCATTTGTACTGGATAACATTCCTAAGTTAGGTGTTTCATAAGCCTTAAGCAATAAGCACTGTAATATATTTGTATGATAAATACCAAATATAAGATCAAATGTGGGTCCTGTATTTTTTTGAATGCCTCAGATTGCCCTCTGTGTTGTTACATAATGCATCATAAAGAAATACGTGCCTTCATTCTCTTTAAATCACTCCGGCGTGGATAGGACTAAGCCTTCCTTCAAGTCCTCGTTATGCAAGTCCTTGCTACTGTTAATAGCTGTCAGCTTGGCATGGTTACTTAAAAAACAAGGTAACCGCAGACTTTTTGTGAAGCTCCTTGCATTTCTGGAATTCACGATGAGTCAGTTCCAGGTGCTTTGCTCCCTTTTTCAACTCTGAATTAAATTATTATGAACAAACAGGTTTTTCCCCATTAGAAGAAAGTCCCATTCATTCCACTGTATAAGAAGGTAATCTGTTTTTTTTCTTTAGTTGTGTCTGTAAGCACATTATATTGTGAGTATCTGAATGTGCTTCTCCAGTGTCAAAATACAGCGGAATAGACCAGAATACAAAAATATTTGGAATGTCTATTGAAAAATGCAGGCATATAACTGAGCACTGAAAAAATACGTAGCATAGTAAAAATCTATGAGCAGTCTAGCAAAGCTATTAGATAACAAAAAAAATCCATATAGGCATTAAGTACTATTATTTAAAGTAAAATCAGTGTTAGACAGTATAAGCAGCATTCCAGGGAAATTGATGAGACATCTGTGTAGAATAGAACGAATCATTTTTTAAAGCTATGATGTTACAACGTTCTGTATTTCTTTACTTGGGAACTGGAATTTTCCTTGTCTTTTTGTAGAGGCATAAAATTAACAACAAGCCCTTCAGAGAATTAGGTACACTGCCTCATTTGTGGTTTTTTTCCCCCTCTATCAAACATAGGCATCATTGGTGGAAAAAAATGAGGAGAAACCTATCTGTTTTTTTCCAATATTGTGGAGGTCTTTCCAAGTAGCCTGTCCTTTAATAAGGCCTCAGTTTTAAAGATACTGAAATAGGAATATCTCGAAATTCATAATACTGACTAGATAAAGAAAAATTTTGCTCTTTTGCTCTCAGTTTATACTTGTAGAATTATAGAAGTAGTAACTCAGTGATGTGTCACCAGGAAAGGAGGGTTGGAGGGTTTTGTTTCATATTCTATTAATAGATGTATTAGTTTAACAAACCTCTGCTGCATTTTTACTTTTTTTTTTTTGCCATTTTGTTGCTCTTGTAAATTTTGGGGTGCTAGCTTGTTAATTTATTTCCCTTCTCCTACTAGTAATTATTTTTAAAGGTTCAACTATATTCAGTTCAGGTTTTGGTATGAGACATGGAAAATATTTTTAAATTCTTTTTGCGAGCAGTAGGTTGGTGGGAGGGGGTCTGCACTGTAAAATAATATACTTACTAAATTGTACTCCAGGGGGAGATTAAATAAGAAAGAGTAGAATAGCTGAGACAAGTCATTTGTCACAGATGTTCATGCAGTTCTGTGTTTTGTTTTAAGCTGGATTCATCAAACACGATAAGGAGTAATTTCTGTCTGATATGAAGTTCCCATCTAAGGAGACTAAGTGGGTTAAGTTTAAACTGTGGTTTGAAAATACAGGGGAATGTTACTGGACAGTCGACAGCTTGATGCGATAGCCAAAGTGGACGGAAGGAAGTAAATTGGAGAATGTTATTTTTGCAGTGTCTAAAATACATATGTTCAGAAGCAAGAAGGACAATGTGTAACAAATGTATTACTGTGGAGCACAGTTACTTTAGCTACAAGATGCTTTTGTCTATGAAGCACAAAGATTTTATCATAAACGTCTCAATTACGTAGATTTTAAAGCGTACTGATGCTGTCGGAGAGCAAGCATAAAATGTTGATGTGATAACGTCTGATACGTAAGTGGCATTTTCTGACTGCTTATATAGTATTTCATAAGTTTATAACATAAATTTAGTAATAAAACTTAGTGAAAATGCACAAGGTAAGCACTAGTGTAATATTTATTTCAGGTTTTTTAGATAGGCTGATTATCATAGTTAATAAACTAGAATATGAATGAGAAGGCCCAGGACTGAGATTACTTTAAAAGGGGGATTTTAATACATGACTATCAGACTGATTCTTAGTTTATATTAGTTGCTGTCTCTTTTAATATAATTTTTTCTTTTGTAAGTTGCTTTCTGTCTCTCTTCCTTCAGAAATACCATGTCCCTGCCCCAAAAGGGAAAAGTATAATGGCAACAATTAGCTTTTGGTTACTGGAGCAAAATAATTTTTTCCAAAACTGAAATATATGCATTAATGCACTTCCAGCTATTTTTACCTATGATATTTCTGAGGGGTGGATAGTGATGTCCATTTTAATGCAGCTCACTACAGTATAGCAGCTGTAATGTAGCGTTTTTCTCTTTGGTACTGAGATATACAGAATTGTCAGCCTGTTTGCTTTTAAGAACCCCAAAGCTGAATCGGAAAAATATTTTTGATACAATAAGTTTGGCTTTTCAATCTGTACTTCCTTTACTTTTCTAAGTAAATGCTACATAGACTGATTAAAAATCAAGGCTTACGTAATCAAGCCATACATTTTTTCTGCTGCCTCCCTTCCCCCACTAGCTTTCGTTTTACTCTGAAAAATGAAAAATTTTGAATAGAAAATTACTATGACATACTGCTTATATACACATTTTCATGAGACTGCATAGCTAAGCTGTTTATATGTGTTTAGTAAAAGAAAGCAGTAAGCAAAATATAAAAACCTTGAGATGGCTAAACTTCGAAATTGTAGTAATCATTAAATACAGAATTATCTAATATGATGTACCTAGGTGTGTAGCATTGGGTCTTTTTTCTTTGCATGAGGAATTAAGGTACTTCTATGTATTCCTTATTCAGAATAAGAAAAAAAAGAACGTCATACCCCATTTTTTTTTACTCATCGTAAAGCTGATGCTCCTTTGTAAGGGAGTTGGTTTTAATACCCAGCTTTCAGAGGATGAGCAGTGATTGTTGTTGACAAAATACAGAGTAAATGAATCAAAACTCTGTCCTGCTAGATAATTAGAAATTGAATTAATTACAAAGAATACTATTAAAATTTTATCTAAATATGTTAGCATGAACTCTTGCCCATAGGTGGCAGTCAGCTTTCATTGTAGTAGGGATGCCAAACTTTTGGTTCATGGTAGTCATACTTCTGCTGAAATAATTTTGATAAGGTATGCGTATGTACGTGTACCTCAGTATATACCTGTCTGTGTATTGGGAGAGGGGGAAGGAGGTAAAATTAACCCTAAGATTATTTGACAATTAGGAGGAATCTGAATAGCTATATGTAAGCAAAAGAAATGATCATATTCTGCAGAAAAGATCCAGGTATTTTAAAAGCACACAAAAATTTTTTTATCTGTCCATTGCTGACACTCATCTAAATGAAGTAGTGATAACTTGGAAATGAGCAGATGCCCCTAGAAATTGAGCAGAAGGGCAAGTATCTCACCAGCCTTAGAGAACATGACCTTGTACCGTGCCCAGTCCTCCAAACTGCATCGCCCATTACCTGTAAATTCCAGAAAGGTCGCAGTGACGACACTCTTCCTTTGAAATCTCAGCAATAAGCTCCCCTAAACGTCGAGCAAATACAGAAAAGGTGCTCAGGGTGAGGGTGTCCTCTCAGATGTGGAGAGCGAGCAAAACCTGTGGGCTGCAGTTCTCTGCAGAGCTGCCATTGACATCCATAGCAGCGCTGTGCAAGGCAGGGACACTGCCTGCAAGAGCAGACATCCGCTCGTTTTTGCCCTCAGCTTTTTTAGAGCTTTATGAGGTTTATGGGGATTTCCTTTTGCAATATTGCTAAGGAGGCACTTGGGACCTCACCAAAACTAGAAGGGATAGAAGGAGCTAATAAGGCCAAGTCATCTCAGTCTAAAACAAACAGAACTTGTGAAACTAGACACGTGATGTACTAAGACGATACAGCTCTTATGAGAAAAGAAGACTGAAAACTGAAATTCATGAGTAGGTAAAGTCATATTCTTTTTACTATTACGAGGACTCTTTTCAGTTAAGATTAATCTGATACTGTGTCAAGGTAGGCCACTGTACACATTTAGCAGAGGTCAGGAACTAGCATTTTACAAAATGGAAAATTGGAAGAATACACGATTATGTGTTGCTACTACAATGTTTTACTGTGATGCAAGATTGAGGGCTCAGAATAGAGCGGAATGGTGCAGTATTATTAAACAGAAGGCCTAATTCTCCTTATGCAAGAGTCACAGCATCATGCATCGTTGTATAAGCCAAAGCAGTCGGTATGATTTCATAGTCAAACAGGGTATTTCCACACATGTCCAACCATGATGTGACTAATTAGATACTTGCATATGCACAGACCCTTTGTTCCCCAACTGTAATAATCAGGAGGATTGCACTCAATGGTGATTTACACTCTTGTGTAACACTACTGGATACAGGATAGCAGGTGGTGATAAACTGGTTGGTGACAAATGTGTAAATTTGATATGCATTTTGGAAATCAAAGCTTGCATAGTCAGCTCTGACCTTGATGCAGGCAAGACTGGAGAAGACCTCCTCAGCCCTGGGGCCCGATCCCAGCTATTGCAGGCAGCCATGTTGCACTGTTCAACTTGCAGAGATACCAGACTCCATCTTGAAGCTACCCTTGTCATGAGGTTGCTCCTCATTTTCTATTCCTCTGAGTGGTTAACGATTTCAGATAATGGGTATTCAACGCCAGCTGACCCCCTTGTGTTCTGTGGGGTCTTTGACTTCAGTTCAAAGTGCATTTCTCTCTCCTGGTATAAAGTCACTTCCAGTCTGTCACCCCTTGAACTTTCTGAGGTTACTGCCACAATCTGACCAGCCTCAGTTCAGCCAAAACAGCTGTGCCATACCTGTTGTAGAGGAGGATGCCTTTCCCCCACTGTTCTTCTTACCCTCCTTTACACCTTTTCGACTTTCAGTAGATCTCTTCTAGCATGCAGGGTTAGAGGTAGACACAGTACTCCAGATGTCATCAGAGCCTCTCATGGTGGCATTAATACCTTCCTATCCCTGCTAGATACACAGCAACTAATATTTTGATCTCTTTTATATTCAGAGCTACCTGCTAGCAACATCTCACAGGCCTTGAGGACTGAGGAAAGCACCCAAGTTACCTTTTTTTATGGATGCTGATAGCAAAAGTTCTTGTTATTCATTTCTAGTTTATGACCTTGAACTTTGCACTGTTATACAGGTATTGCATGACAAGGGTGTCAAAAGGCTTTTTATAAGAAGAGTGTCATCAGTTTCATCCAAGCCACGGGCTTCCCGTGAATTTTCTGGCGTGTCCAGATTTGTTCAGGAACCTCTACATTTTGCACGACTATAGACATGAGCCGGCACATGCACGTGATCCAGCGCAGAGCTTTACAGGTGAGCTAGCTTGGCTCATGAAACAGAGTTGTCTCTAGTATTACATTACCTTGGGCACATCCCGGTGTGTTATTTCAGGTGAGCTTTCAGAAAGTCGTCCAGTACTTCTGACTGCACGGGCTTCACTTGACAGCTCTGGGAGCAAGAGACCAAGTTCTGAAATATTTTTTCAGGATCAACAGAGAAGATTGACTGAGTGTCACATTATATTGTTTCTATTGATCTTGTAGGTTAATCTCCAGTTTACAGGTTATGCCTGTGAGATTGAAGGGAGAGAGGGATGTACAAGGGTTGTGTAGCACTCTTAAATAACATGTAAAAATCAGAATTCTTTTTTTTTTTTTTTATAGAAGAATCTGGAGGATTTTGGTAGTTGTGCTTCTGGAAGTTAAGTACTATTATGACTGTCTCTCATTAAACAAGCAAAAATCTATTTTACTTTCTTCTCTTTGTCTTCCCTTGGAACTTGCTGCATGAAATTTGTATTATGACACTTTTATATAGTGATTTTATTTGGTATATTTTACTTCTGTGCCTGTGGGACAACTACGAAACTTGACCACTGTGGTTTATCTTTATAGCGAAAGTACCATACTGGAGAACTTTCGCTAGGTTTGGTGTGTGCCGAGTTCTGGGATCCCGAGTCAAGCCCATCATCTAACATTACTTTTGTGCCCTGTGTTATATCATATTCCAGTCCCCTTTTGTGCAAACAGTGCCCCAGCTTTGTGTCATCAGCTGATCATACATTTAATTCCTAGATTGGAGTAGTCAGTGAAAATTAATAGTAGGATCTGTCTAGGATCGTTCTTGAAGGAAGTCTGCTAGCAACTTTTCTCTAGCCTGAGACTTCCCCTTCCAAAGTACTTGCCAGCTTTCATTCATATTAAGAGTTAATTTAGTAATTGGTATCTTCCTTAGTTTTCAAGTAGCATACTAACAAATGTTTTCCTGAAATCCAGTCAGATCAGGTCAACTCATTTCCTTCACGTAGGAAAGTAGGGTTTGGTGGTTTTTTAAATGTCTGGCTAGTGTGTCATAAACTATTCTTAGGAAAGCTTTGTGGTGTTTTGCTTGTTTTCTATTTATCCAATTTTATCCTACACTTCCTTTCATCCAAGTTTTTGGTGGGCAGTCTCAATTTTTCCCCCTTTTAAAGTCTGATTACTTCTAAAATCCTGTTTGAGGTGGCTGCTATTCTCCTTGGATTCAAGGACCAATCTGTACAAATTTTCCCACCCAGAAATTAAGAAAGCCAGAACAAAACTATTTTTTTTTGCCATTTCACCTTCATCTAAGGGATTAATGGAGAAGCTCATTTACAGAGATGGTGGTGAAACATGGATTTTTTGGGGGTCTTTAGCATGTAGCTGAGAAGACCATAGGCATAAGAGCCTCTAAGTCCTGCAATTTAATGCTCCAAGACTTTCACACTTTGCTTCTACTCCAGCCAAGGGCTGGTCATATCTTAGACATTTTATAAAGCCTTAAAAATAAACTGAGCATAGCTAAACAACTTGGTTAAGGTTGCTACAAGTTACAAGGCATCCTTTAAAAACCCGAAGTTATATCCAAATGGAGAAAAATGAAGAAAACAGAAGAGAATATCTATCTGGCAGGTTATATATGTAAGAACACTATTAAGTGTATCAAAAAATGTATTTGAGGAAAAACTCACTGGCTCACATCGTGCTCAGTTTTGGCAATGGCTCTAAGAGAAAGATACAGGTAACTACAAACATTAGGCGTGATGACCAAGCCAGGTGAACTACTTAAAGAAAAGAATTAGGGAACAAATGGGTAAGTAAGTGTGACTTAGGGAAAGAAACCTTGTGAAGGGAAGTAGTGCCTTGCAAGTCCCTCTGTATATGGAAAGGAGATCTGGTCGATATACCTACAAGGAATTAAAAAAAGACATTTGGCATCTTTTATCAAAGGCTCTTGAAGAACTTAAGCTGCATGGGCAAAGAGGCAGCTTCTCCTGTGGACAAATAACGCATGAAAAGGTGGGAAGCTGAGTGATGAGCAACAAACCAGCAGATGAGCCTTGGCATAGGTAACTGTAGTGTGATGCTCGGGGGGAAATGATGGGGTCTCAGCTGGCTGTTACCCCTCCGGAGCAGTCTTGTGGGGCTGTAATAGACACTTCCACAAAGACATCAGTGCACTTGGCTGTGGTCAAAAAGCAACCAAAATGTTAGGCATTACAAACAAAAGGGCAGGGAACAAAATTTATAAAAAAAAATCCATTATTATGGTGCCGCGTAAAACTTTTCTACCACTTTCCAAGTCTTGCACATGTTTCTTTGGTCTGGCTGCCCTTAGTATAAATGCATAGCAACGCGCATGTTTAAAAAACATTGCAAAATCAAAGCTAGAAAGCCAATACCAGACAAACAAACAAAACCCACTGTACTGAAAGAAAACAACAGTTTGGTTCACAGCCTTCTCCCCCACCTTCAGAAAGGCTAAGAGGAAAAACACCAACGTAACAGGGTAGCCGTGGCACTGCTGGAAGCATGCTAAGGAGTGATGAAAGTGAGTATGTAGAATAATCTGATTATACTTTGACCCTTATTTGCACATCTCTTCCCCTATTTTATCCCCCTAGATCAAATCTCTTAATAATGGTAAAGCTGTTGTTAAAACGCCCTGCTAAAAATCATTAGTAAGCAGGAGAGACCGTTTTGGCGAGGACCATAACGCACGCACACACACAAAAAACACTGGGCCGAAGAGATGTGACAGCAGACTCTGTTGACATGGTTTCCTAGATGAGGCAACCGGGAGTACTTCAGAGATCAGGGTTAGTTAATATTTTCATTAATGACCCCGTGCCAACAACACAGCCCATGTATCAACTGTACTGGTGAAACCTGCTAACAAGGCAAGGGCTGGCAGTCGCTGTCGGTACAGGAGAGGACTGGGCTGTTACAGTGGAAGTGAACGGCTGGGTCCACTGCCTTAATAAAAGCAGGTAAAAATGTAATTAAAAACCATGCCTGCACACTAAGCAGGAACTAGTAGGAGTTTCAACTACAGATAGGAGCTTACAAGTTAGATTCCAGGTGACCCATGGGGCACTTGGGTGATGCAGCTGGGAAAGAAGCAAAGGCAGGTGTAGGGTGTAACCAGTGCATATGAGGGATTTCCAGTCTCGGTACCACTTTCCAGACCAAATCGCATCTGCAGTACCACTCGTGATTCATGTCACCTACGCTCAGGAAGTGTGAAACGTTACCACATGCAGAAAGCTGTTCAGGGCAAGATGGAGCTTGTTTTACAAGAACTGATTAAAAAGCTTTGCGTTCATTAACCCAAGATGGACAGGGAGGGGATATTTTTTTGAAGGGCTTTTATTCTCTGACTCCCACAGCCTTCCTCGTCCACGCTGCTCAGGCGTGTGTGGAAAACCAAAGGCAAGGAGGAAGCAGGGCTGGATGCACTTACTACTCCTCCTCAAGGCATGGAGAATGATTGCGGGAACTGTTCAGCCAACGGGTCTGCGATATCCATGATGGATGGTAACATTTTTCAGCACTGTAAGGTGGCAGCAAACATTTTTGAGCATGGTGATCAATTTTGTTCTCTAGCATCTAATTGAACATCAGTAAATACATTATTAAGGTGCTTGACAGTGCGCTCTTTTGCAATCAAGGCCAAGATGTAGCCTGATCCTCATCTTAATATCTCCAGACACATTTCTAATGAATTTTTACAGTACCTAGAGGAAAGGTCCCTGGTCTGAAGTGGGACACCTGAATTATAAAAGCAAATTATAATTAAAAATATACTGTGTTTATGATGTCAGATTGTCATCTAAAGACAGTAGTAAAACCTCATAGTATAGGCTACTGCTAGAATCTATTAATAAAATTGCTGACTTTAAGTCAGTCCCAAGGTGTGAGTAGGATGTTCGTTTGTTGACAGTGCTTTCTCTTCAATATTTATATTTAATTCTGTTTTTATGGTCTATCAAGAACCCACCCAATCCTGAGAGAAACTGTATTTTGAAATAACTCCATTGTATTGCAAAGTTTTTGTTGTCATTCTGACCTGTCAAGATATGGATAAACTTCCTTTCTACTTACCAGAAATATGGCACAAAGTCGAGGCTCTGTACCCGTTGCAGAGTGCAAGTAGGGAAGAAAGCTATACCTAGGATTAGTACACTGTCTCCTTGACTACTCAGTCCTCTATGTCTTTGAGTAATAAGCCCACACTTCTACAATGGCAACTTTTTGCTCTCCTGTTTTCTGCTGGGCTGGGGGAACTTTTTAACTCCAATTTTTTTTGAGTAAAATTTACAAATTTTACTTAAAAAGCTGACGAGTTCTACCATATATGAAAGCTAATCACAGCAGCATATGCCACAGAAATGGATTCTAGTTCTCATTGAAATTCACATTTCTAGTCAACATAATTTTACTACGAAAGCATTTTGTTTTCCTTTAACCCCTAGTTTTTCCTACTCTTTTTGAACCATTGAAATGGGAAGGATGACAGTCCCATTGCAGCACTGGAAAACACGCAGAGAACGACACTAAAATGGAGGCACAAGGCGTTCAAAGCTCAAAGGAAAGCTGTTTGCGTAGCGTAGTTGGCTTCGAGCAGTCTTCGCAACATTTTAGTTCAGAAAACTACATAGCCGATCTAGAAAAAAAAATAATCCATTTATCACCTTATGCAGTGTAACCACAAAGGGTTTGAGTAATAATTTTTAAAGACTGTATTATGAGGACTGTATTATGAATTCTAATGGTCTGCCTTTTTTTTTTTTTT
>WHYT01016801.1:200487-223752 GCA_009806455.1 Tetrax tetrax
GAAAAATACTCGAGACATCCCTGTTCTGTCAGGGAGCTTAATGAAACTCCCACTGCCAACTGCAAAATCTGGAGGCCTGATTTGAAGGGTGCCACTTTTTAACCTTGGGGCATGGCCGTAGAGATAAAAGCAGTGTGGCAGAGCACAGTAATCTTCAGAATGTGTGGCATCATTATCCTCAGGCGCTGCATAAGCCTGGTACAATAGCTTCTACCGTGTCTTGTTTGAACTTGCACTATACCTTCTTTAGGGTAGAGAAACATTTTCAAAATTGCCTGAACATCATAGCACTTTTTAAAGGTGTAATTTTCAGTTCTTCCATTGAGTACTTTCGGGACAAGTCAGTAGTTCACTTTCCCCTGATTTATTTGTCTGCATCATAGGGATAACTCTGTTTACCTGCTAGCATGAAATCCTGGAGGGTCCTGCAATTTCTGTAATTTCAGATTGTGGTTTTATCTTGATGTGGAACAGTTTCCTCGGATAAAAATACATTAATTTCCTTCCTGGAGCAGGAGATTTTTAGGAAATAAAAGCCCATTCCTAATCATGCAGGGAAATGAGGGCAGCATGGCATATCCAAAGTGAGACAAAATGTTTGCAATTTTAATGTAAGATGCACGTGTAAATGTGTTGACTTTGCTTTTTGGAGGATGAGGAAATATGACAAATTACTTGATCAAATTATACAAAATTCTATTTTGTGTAAGAGTTAAACCAGTCCCACTGGGTATGGATAGCTAGGATTTAAGAAGAGGCCAAGGCCACTTAGAACCAGGATTCATCTGCTGGGGGTCACTCGAAGACTATTCAGTTAAAGCCTTTCTGTTTTCAATGGCCTTTTCTGAAACCAGGCCTCAGCCGGCACAGCCTGGGACTGGACAAACTCTGTCATCCTTTGCACTCCTTCACACCTTCACAGTTCTTGGGTTTCCAAACCACATTGTTGTTTTTGGGGGTTTGTTTTTCTTTATAAATCAATAGCCTAGCAGTAAGAACTACCTCCCAGACTAGCCATGGTGTGTTGGAAATCCCAACAGATAGATCCTTGTTTTGAGCGACCTCTCAGTATTACTCTCAATTTTATTTAACTATTCATCCAAGGCTACAGCTGCTGCTAAAAGCTGTTCGTGCAGATCTATTAACAGAATCTTTGGCTTCACCTCACCCGTCTTTAGACCTCCACAGCGCACGCTGCTTCTTCTCTGAACTTCCCTTGTAGTATTTGTGAGAGAGAAGTAAGTACCGGGTCATCTCAATCTGAAGTAGGTCATGGGAGCTGTGCTCCAGAAAGCTCATTTTTTTCCCATTGACTAAAGGGACGTTGCGCAATTTGTTGGGATTTTAAGTGTTTTGATGTGAAACAACACAGGAAGGGTTTTTTTAAATTTGATGGTTGAATTCTGCCTCATTTACACCCATTCTTTCTCACTGATAACAGTGGAGCTGCACAGGTATACTTAAAGAGAAGTTGTGGTCCGTTATCTCGGTACGTTAATGAAGTCTGATTTTTTTCTGTATGTTATGCCAAAAAAAGCTGGGTATGGGGACGAATACAAAAGAATCTTCTTTATCAGATTTTCCTTCTGCTCAGGGATACAAGGCAGCTTTCACTGGGTGCAGAACATATTTTATTCATTTCATAGTATTTTTTTTTTTTTGCATGTGATACAAGTATTTGTTTTGCTGGAGTCAAAACTTCTGGGGAAAAAAAAAAAGAAGAAACATTGCCACATTAATGTCTTTCCAGAAAACATGCAAACAAACTGAAGAGCCAAGATCTCCAAGTCGGCACCGCTCAGCTGACATCAGCCAGTTTACAGGGGGAGGGAACTCAGCCTCGACGTGCTGTATCTGTATTGGCACGGATGAAAAGCAAAGGCAAGATTTCCACTGACCAGGGTTTCGTCCAAAAAGGATGTCTGCTGTCTGTAGCAGCACCTGAGGGATGGGGCAGGTTTTACTTCCCGCTGACATGTATGAAACAGCCTTTAGGTGCCAGAAAACAGGCTAAGTCTGGGAGAAATGAGAAGAAGAGGAAAGCAGGGAGTATTAACTACAAATGAACAGGACAGTCCTTAGGAGGATAATTTTCTCCTTTTAAATCTGTTGCCCATATTAAAATTTCTCCCAGCAGCACGTGCGTGACCAATACTTACTCAGCTGATAGCGCAAAGCAGCAGTGACCCTGGCACCAATGCCGAGGCAATATTTACAAAAGGATGAACTATTTTTGAACAATGTCTCCAATGTACTAAGCACAAACAGGCTTTTCTTCAACATCAGGCATGCATGTTGTCTCGTTCCAACGATTTTGTTCATGTACAAATGTATTCATTGTGGACAATGCAAGGAAAATGTCATTCTCTATTTATATCCCAGTTTCCCTTTGTCCTCTTTACAGTATCTCGGGGCAGCGATGCAGAGCAGAGGCTTGCTCTAAACTCATGCTATTTTCCTCCCCATCTTCTTCCAAAGCTCTTGCAGTCGCAGAGCAGCAGGGTTTAAAAGCTCCCTACAGCAGATTTTTTTTTTTTTTTTTTTTGAGACACAAAGATCAGTCTCTCTCTCTCTCCCTCGACTTCCCAGCAGAGAAGATCTAAGTCCTGCCTCTTGCTCCATCACTCAGAGTACATAATGGTCTTGGCAGCAGAGGATGTGGTGGTGGCAGCGTTTTGAGCCGTGTAAGTGGATGCACCTGGCACATCTGTGTGAATAGGCGATGTTAAGGCAATTCTCCCACAGTAATGTATGAAACCATCCACTTCATGAACAGCCTCTCTGTGAGAAAGCCTGCCTTTCTGTTGACTTGGATAAGTTCCCCAGTATGGTCAAAACAGAATAATGGAGGACTTTGAAAGAAGGGCCCTTGCATGGAAAATAATTAATCTGGCAGCGGAGGGGCAGGGAGAAAGATTTAGTGACACTTGGAAACAAAAAACAACCCCTCAAGTCCTAGGACTAAACTAAAAGCATGGGTGCAGACTTGCACTGTGGTTTTGTTGTGGAACAAATTATCTGTCCCGAAAGCATCATTCTGGGGCAAGTCGGCCATCTTTTTGCATAGGAGCTACAAACATTAATTTAAGCGACATTTCAGGGAAACGCTCTTTTGCCTTTCAAGTATCATCTGGTTTTTCTCCAAGGTGGAAATTTCCACTGCTTTCAAGTGTGGCATTCCACTCTGATAAGCTTCAGTTTATTGGTAAACTGATAAGCATCATCATTTAAGTACATTTAAGCACATCTTAAAAAAAATCAATTGAGAAAACTCCTTCCTTCTACACAGTTAAAATCACTTTGAATTGGACGCTCATCCTTAAGCAGAGTTTACCTTTAACAGATTTCTGCAATTTTTCAAACTATGTGTATACAAAGAAAATATTCATACATGCCTCAGATGCAACAGTGAAATGAATGTAACACAGCCCACGTTCTAAGAAATTGAAAAGCTCGCATTTCTTAAGAAAGAATATGTGACTGTTTCCCAGTGTGAGACTCCGGAGGCCTGTACCCTCACTTGACTGGATCTCCCAGTAAAGAACATCCTTTATACACAGGATTCGTATCCAAGTCACTGTCAAGCGTCAAAACGTTCACTGACACTTACAGATTTTGTAGAAGATTCACTCTTTTTTTCCCAGATAAAATATCTCAATCAGGTTGAAGCAATTTTGTTCTCTGAAAGAAAAGTTTGAGACTTAATGAATGTTACTAAATGAAATTTTTTAAACCACATCATGCATTTTAAATAAAGGTTATATATAACACGAAATAAATGAACTCTTCTTGTAATTCGTACTTCTAATAACGCATGATTTCATATGCTTTAGCACATAAAAGATTAGATAGCTTTAAAATTAGAGCAGTCAAACTTCTAGCACAGCATGAGATGAAGATAAGGATTATTCAGTCACTGAAAACATCTTTCCTTCATCACCATCTTTCTCATCCTTAAGGAATTTTAAAATTGCAATTGAGCAATTCTTAACTACTGGACAAAAATAACTTCTATTAGCTCGAAAATATTTTAAGATCTTTTGACTTTAGAGTGTAGAGATAAACTGTCATGTAAGGACATGCCTTATCATTCCCATGAATTGAAGTTTGACAAGAGCTGGTAATTCTGACATGTGGAGAGATGATTAAACCCCCTAAATGACTGAAAACTATGCAGAATCCTCAAGATTAAATGAAGATTAAATGATCATCTATTATGGATGTATGCAATATATATGGTTTCAACAGTTAGCTGGCAGCGATCATTCATTCTCATTTTTCATTAGTTTTTTTAGAAGGTAGCACGTCCCAGAGTTACTACTGGCATCTCCAAGTAAGGATAGAATTGAAATTAAAATCATTTAGTTGTAATCTAGTTGTTTGGTTTGGTTGGGTTTTTTTTTCAAAAATTCCTAACATTGATTCATTATCATACTGAAAACACTCAGACAAACAACTGATTAGTCGCCTTGCAGACAATGAAAAACATTTGTAAGTCTTTTAATATGATTTGAGTCTCTGGTGAGCAGAGGGGAAAATATGCTCTTTTCAGCAAAGTTTTTAAAACTGTTTTCTCAATTTGCGAAGAGCTTCACTATGTACGTGTGAATACAGAAGACCTTTTCTGCCAAAACGAATCATTTTATCTAAGGGCAAGTCTTGGAAAATGCTACTTGGCAAGTTCCTTTAATCAGATGATACATAATGAATGATTGCAGCTGACAATATTGTGTGCTTTTGTTGGTTCTGCAGCAACTGGTATTACCATTTTTTGTAATTTCACATTTCTTAGCAACAAAAAAGTTTAACTTCTGTTGTTGGAAGCTATGCTAGGATTATTTTCACAATCTGTTCAATTTGTCTGCTCTTACATCTGACAATCCACCATAAGCAATTGAGAAACATTTTCTGCACAAGCTACGTTAAGCCTCATGGTAATTATTGCTATCTTGGCTGAGCCATTCAAAACCATTTCTCCACTTAATCTGAAAGCCTAAATCTCCTTCTTTTCAGGCTGCATGTCTTGCCTGGTGGAAGGCATGTTACCAGTATAGTCATGGTCAGAATCCAGGTACATGATCGATTAAGGTTATGTAGACTCAATGTTAGTTTATAATACCTCTGGTTATTTCAGAGTGACTCTCTGGTGGGTCAGTGCCCCTCTGGATACTGTGCTAGACTTAAAGACAGTAGTGAATCTCCTATAAAAGCATGTGATCACTACTCTTGGAGACCAAAACACTGAGTATGAGATGACCCTAACTGTAGTTCTAGTGTGACCACATCTAGTCTGAGCGCACATTTAAAAATGTATTTTTTACATTTTGGTGATGGTTCCGTTTGCAAAGACATTGAGGACCTGTTGGGTTTTATGGTACCGTATAGATGTAACGCCTGAAATAAGAAGAGGGTTTGGGAAATAACAGCAATTGCCCTTCCAGTCCCATGCAGGGCAGAGGAGCCTTCCCAACCTGGCTGGGAGCAGGCAGCCAGCGTGGCAAACCCGGCCCCGTACGCAGCCGCCCTGCGCCCACGGCAGTTAAATAAATGGATGCTCTTTATTTCCTGGACTCCGCTAAATGGAAGACACCCTGAAGACAGTTAGCTGTTACTTGTATTTCCTTGCAGCACGAATAGTCTGCGTCATGCACCTCGGCCACTGTGATGTGTAAGTGTATTGCTAAAGCTGGACATTGCGAGGAAGAGGACGTTTGAGCTCTTGGACAGGTGAAATGTTCGATGCTCTGGAAGGGGTGCAAACTCCTGTAATACAAATTAAGTGGCTGTTTTTACTGGGGTAATGAAGTGCAAATATTTGTTATTTATTTAATAATTCAGCTTGTATTTTATACTCCAAAGTTAGCTGATTACTTCAGATAACCACAATGATTTTGCCAGAAAGAAATCTACTCTCTGAGCTGGCTGGCTGTGCAGACGAATGCACAACTGAATTCTCCCTTCATAAACTGAAGCTTTTCTTCTCCAGCTGTAAGCATGAGAAGTGTTGTCTGGGATCTGTGGCAGAGGCTACGTGACCCCAGCAAGGTCCATAGCTCAGTGGCCGAGGAGTTGGGAAGCTCCTGACCAGGCTGGCTCCGCATGGGAGCTAGATGCCTGCATGCTGCAGTCCCACTACTTGACAAGCACTGCGTCTTCTTGGGCTTTTAACACCCTGACACACACTCACAGACCTGGGCTAAGTATTTTTTAGACACAGAGGGACTGAGAGGTGAGGCCAGACAGACCTCAGTCCTGAAACCGTTTGGGAGCATGGGTCATGGGGTGAAGAGAAACTACTTCTACACCCTACTTCTAGTCTGGCAGAGGTTGAGGAGCACCACTGACCCTCTGCTCAAGTCTTCAGGTGAACACTCCCACTCTCTCCAGGCAAAATGTTTTAAGAAGATGCTGGGTGAATTTTAAGTTTTGCTTGCACCTGAGAAGCTAATAAAACAGAGCAGGGTTTAGTTTTCATTTCAGCTTTAAGTGAAGCTTTAAAGACCAGATAATTTTTAAGCAGTGATAAACAAATAGCTGGAAGGAAGGAAAAAAATGCTGGTACAAATTTTGGCAGCTGATAGCTTTCAGAAATTTGGCAGCCACCTTCAATATTTACCTATACCTTCACTTTTATCTAGTGTGGGTCTAAGGGAGTTAATGGACCTAACCTCTTTCACCATGACTGGGATATCCAAACATCTAAAAGAGGATCAAATGTCATCATGCAGATCACTTTTTTTTTTCTTTCCCCTGTAGCCAATTGCTCTTCCTAATGAAGAGGATGGTTTGTTGATTAAATTGCTACTTACTTAAATGTATTCCTGAGAAATCAAGTCTCAATCTAGTCCATAATAGTGACAGGTCACTGAAGGGTGACTTTCATGCACTCGAGCACGTCACACCTTTTAGGTTGGGCAGTCTCGATGCACATCCGTGTGCAAAAGCTTCTGCAGGATGTTTTACTTCATTCCTTAGACAGTGGCATTAAATTTGCTAGCAAAACTGCTTCTACCCTCTTTATATCAGTACCTACGTAAAGGTAGGCTAGAGCACATGGTTTTAATTTAGCCTTTAGTGGTTTTATTTGGCATGGAAAAAAAAAAAAACTGTTGAGCACTAACCTTGAATTAGAAGCTGACCTTCGAATTAGTCAGCCTTTTTCTTGTAAATGCATTTTGTAGAGTATAAACATGAACCATCTATTTACATAATATTAGTGACAGCCAAATGATTTCTTACAAGCATTAATGCTGGAAATCCCAAACACTCCTTCCTTGCTTATAGCTCCTGAGAATAATCTCTCCACCAAGTAACCGCAAACAGAAAAGGCTGATCATTTGCCAACCAAATTTAGAATTTCTCCAGTATTTCACTAAGAAACCCTTCTACAGTAACTGGATAATAATTATAAGCTACTGTTAAATGAAATGCAGGCCACTTCCCAGAGTGTACGTGGAAAGCTCTGACTTGACTATGCTGGTGGTGGTGGTGGTGGTCATGCAGACTGCTTCTATACCACCGTGGTTTTATCCACTGTGCTACAGGAGATGCCACAAAAGAGCAAAGAGCAGCCTGCATCCAGCTTGGCACTGGGGAGCGAGCCCTGGTGCCGACAGAGTACCAGTGATGACCCTCAGAGATGCTGGCCAACCCCATGGTACACCTAAGCTCCTCCACCTCCTCCATTCCTGGTCTGCCAGGAAGCCGAGGGCGACAAGGAGCAAGGGCTTTCAGTCCTTCTGAAGCTGAGATCCTCCTCCAACCAAGAGAGCCTCCAGTGGGTCTGCAGCCCAGCTCTGCTTTCCCAGCTGGAGTGGCACAAGAAGGCAGTCCAGCAGACTGGTGGACCTTGCGCGTCTGCTGCTGTCTCTGGGACACGTATGCTAGCACTGCCTCCTCCTAACCGAGCTCGCTGCAACCTCTTAAAGGTTTTTAGCTTTTTTTTTTCTCATATCCAGGGAAAATGAAAGCCACAGAGTGCCACCAGGCTTCTGAAGTGCCTGTGTTTCTTTGGCTGTGAGCTTTGTTATTTTTAAGTATAAAATTCAATAAAATGAAAATATTAAGTATAACGAAAAACAAATCTGAAAAAGATACAAAGGACTTGTGTGGAATATTCTACACGCCACAGGGGCACTTAACAGAAAAATAACTTTCTGAGCCTTGGTTCATTTTAGGTTTATTTTTTCCCACTTTAAAGAGAGAATATTTTGTTGCTGTCATAGCTTTTTTGTTTTTATTGGTGAATAAACAGTAGAACATCCTTTCTCTTTTTTTTGAAACTGTGTTTCCAGAAGGTAATTTTTTAAATTATTGCAATAAAAGGACATACTGTAGCATAATACTTCTACCTAGCTCCGCATTTATTGGCACGCGCTGCATAATGCGCCATAATAAGTCTCTAAATGAAGATGGTCTTTTTCATGCTTTCAGCAAGAGCAGCGAAGTACTCTGCTCTTTGCTGTGTGTTGTTATTATTAGCTCCCCCATGATCGAATTCCAGCCTCGGGCAGCGGTTGTATGACGGGGGCCCAGCTCTGATGGCAGGTTTCAGCCCTTGTTTTGTCTGGCTGCGGTTGCCCTACCTAATTCACGGTAGGAAGCACAAAGGCTCAGCTGAAGAGGAGGGAGGTGCACAGCCATTTTAGCCATCCTTGAATTATGGCTTAGGACTTGTCCCCAAATGAGTGGACTTCTGGTTAACATAAAAGGTGGGAAGAGTTTACTCCAGGCAGTGTTTTATCAGCCGCAGCATCATCTGCACAAGGTGGGAATAAGAAAAAAAGCATCCAAAGGCTTCTTAGAAAACCAGCATCAGAATGCTTTCCACTGGCCAGCACCGTTTTGCTCGCTGGCGTCCTCCACAGGATGGACACCAGGCCTTTGGTGCTGGAAGGCATTTTGGGGGGAGCCTACAGGGAGCATGGATTCTTCATTCTTTAGTGTTGCTGAAAGCATGGTTCAGAGCGACCCCACTGCCATCTTGGGCAGCATGGAACCTTTCCTGAAGGTTTGGGAGAAATAACTGTCACTCGTTGCTAATAAAATAAGGCAAGCACCTTCCCCTCCCATCGGGGGAGCGGTTGGTGAGTCCTAGCTGAGGATGGAATCCATTCTTCCTGACAAATGGCCAGAGATGTCCAGCAATGTCCATATAATGGCTCGTAGCAAGATGGCAGGAGCATTGACTCCTGTGGGTGTATCTCCTGCTTCTTCAGCAAGGCTGGTGCTGATGAAGCTTGGCCTTTCTTCCTCTGCTGGTTTTGCTGCGCAGCAGAAAGGTTGTCCTGTAAATAAACCAGCTCCCTCCAGGAGCAGAAGCTAGACCGAGGAGTTGCGTGCATTCAACTATGGTTATTTGTATTAATGCTGCTCATTTTACTTGTCATCAGATATGAAAGCAGTGTCACTCCACGGGTGGAAAAAGCAATTCCTCCATCTCACTTTAGGATGACTCTCTGGGAACATAGCGCTGTGAGACTAAGGTACGTGTCCTTCTGAGGAAGGGGAAGATTTCTGATCTTCACCAAAGCCTGTAGAAGTTCCCTGGATGCCTTCTGAAATTCCTGATCCTGGGCTCGGACACATCTGGGAAATAAATTATTGCTGCCTATTTCTCTTCAGTCTGCCACTCTTAAACTACGCATACTGGTTGCATACTCCTCTTCTGTTAAAAGAGCTTCTTCTCCAAAGAAAAGGAGTTGAATGGAAATTTTAATGTGATTAAAACACAGTACTATTGGAAAAATCCTTTGCCTGGCCCATCAAGAACATAAATTACAGATTACAGAAAAAAAAAAAACTTTTCTAGGTATTTAATAATCCAGACAACAGGAAAAGTTCTTTTCCTTTGGCTTGCTTTGTGTCCAAAATTGAAGTGTTCTGCTTGCTCTGGTTTCCAGTGGTAAAATCCCTTGCACCAGCTATGTTCTTATGTAGGAGAACAAGAAGCCTTGGCAAGAATCTCTAAATCCGTCTCACCAGCACCATCATTAATAGAGCATTTTTGGTAGGGAATCTGTTTTTCCTAAGCTGAGAAAGTGAGACATCTTCTTTGTGGCAGCTTTTCAGCCTACACAAAGAGCAGGAGCGCGGCACAGTGGGGATCAGGTGAGCTGGAGCATCTGCTGCCACGTTTCCTCTCTGCAGCTTTGGAGGGCAATGGTTCCTCCCAGAGATCTCCACACCCAGCACATGGCTTCCACCAAGCTCCCCTTCACTCTTTTTCTCCTTCAGGTTACAGAGCTTTGAATTGTCTTCCAGCTCTGCGATGGGCAACAGTGATGGGAACTTATTTATGCTCCTGTTTTCTCTAGAAACCTCTGATTGGGTTCCTCCTGGCGTAGTTTAACACAACCTACTGCCTGCCAAATACTTTTTTTTTAAAATCCTACAAGCATTTCTGTTGCTAGGTGGAAATTTTTCTGCCTTTCAGATATGAAGTGACTAATGGGATACGTTTCATAATACATCAGCAGGCATAGTACTTGTTACTATCAGATTTCAGTGCCCTTTAAATACAACCAACCCGCACTGGAAGGATGGGTTAGTATGTAAGGTGTACACAGTAAAGAAAGCAGGGAGAATTCTTTGTTCTTTGATAATCACATTTTATAAAGTTAAGAAGGTTTATTGTTCATGTTTTTTTTTAAAACTTTTTTTTTTCAGGAGGTGAACGGATGTCCAATAGCAAATGTTAGGTGTCGGGACTGAGGTGGAATTGAGATGCTGTACACCTCGTCCCGCTCTGATGCAGATCTCCTCTCACATTGGACATCTTGGGATAGTATCAAGTGTACATGAAGGAAAACAGTGATCACGCCATTTAAATCCATAAATTGCAATTTTTGTCCTTTAAGCTTCTGCTAACAAGTCTTTGTTCTACTGACAGCCACTCTCAGTCACCAGACTCACAATTTCACAGGTGGACAGTGCCAGTTTCTAAAAACCCGCAGTGGCCATGCTAAGAGAAACAGGCTTGGAAGAGTCATCTGTGGCTTAACAAAATAAACTAACCATTTCCACCTGTGCAGGTTCATGGATTCTAGAATAAATAAGCCTTACATCCTTCTTGGCTACTCTACACACTGTGTCTGAAGAATGCCATGTTCTTGAAGGTACTGCAAGAGAGAGGGTCCAGCTCCATACCGGGGAGTCCATCATGACCCATACTGCTACGCTTCACCCATTTTCATAGTCTTAAATGCTCCATTGACTGATAATTTCAAGGCACATATATGTGAAAAACTTGTATCCTAGAGATTTGTCTGTAAAAGAGCATTTAAAACACCAGGCAATTTAAGTTAGATACAGTGCAATGGGTTTTGGTAATAAAGACATAAGGTTTTTCATAGTATATTGAAGCTGTTACAGAATAAAGCTCAGTTATGATATGATAACAGTTATCTTGCTGGTTCTGTTATGCCTTCTCACACAGTATTTGTAAGTGAATTAGCAAAATGGCTTGTGAAGATTCCTCCTGAGTATTTGTTCACTCTTCTTAAAGAGATACCAAGAGATCTCTCTGTAATTTTTAATCATGCCCTAGCCTTCTGGTTGAAGGTAACAGATTTATTTATTGTAACTGATAATCATAGAATCATAGAATGGTTTGGGTTGGAAGGGACCTTTAAAGGTCATCTAGTCCAACCCCCCTGCAAGGAGTGGGGACACCTCCAACCAGATCAGGTTGCTCAGAGCCCCGTCCAGCCTGGCCTTGAGTGTTTCCAGGGATGGGGCATCCACCACCTCTCTGGGCAACTTGTTCCAGTGTTCCACCACCCTCATTGGAAATTTTTTTTTCATAATGTCTAATCTGAATCTACCTCCCTCTATTTTAAAACCCTTACCCCTCGTTCTATCGCAGCAGGCCCTACTGCAGAAATAAATGAACTCAGACTTAGGTTTTGATTTTTAAAAAATGTTCCAATCTGGAAGAACTCTAGATTAAAATATAAGTACAATATACTAAAATTTGTGAAGGAAGAAAATTTAATTTTCATATTGTGGAATAGTTTGGGTTGGAAGGGACCTCTGGAGCTCATACGGTCCAACCTCCTGCTCAGGGCTGGACCAGCTTCTACGTTTGTTCAGGTTCCTCACTGCCTTGTTCAACTGCGTTTTGAATACCTCCAAAAATTGAGACTTTTGTTAATGCATTCTTTTATTCAAATAATTTGCAAAGAAACTATTCACTGCTGATGTTTAAAACAAGGGTTGCCTGACAGTGTAGGAATCTTGTTTTCAATGGAAAAAAAATTTGTTTTCTTTGATATTCCTTGACACATCTGAAAAGCAAAGAGAAATAAAAAATTCACCATTTATACTCCTGTAGAAATGAAAGCATAGAAAAAGTCAAATCTCATCATTATATTTAACAGACAAAAATGAAATTATGCTGACACTCTAAGCTGTAGAAAATACATTTCTAGGTACGAATTTGGATACATGAAAAAACTTCAATGCCAGTCATTGGAGAAGCTCAAACAGAAGTCCTTAAAATATATTAAACATACTGAGTACTTTCACAGCTTTTTAATTTTTAACCTTATGCGTCCTTGGCAAAACTGAGTGCTTATCAATGCACTCATTATAATGACTCAAACTTGCATCAGGAAGAAGAGGACTACACAGGAGAAAGGTTTATTTTCTCTATGCTTTGAAAAATTTTGACAAACTTATTTAAAAAAAAATGAAAATTATTGTTGAAAGTTTGAGAGTTTCTATAAGAAACCAATAATCTCAGATCACTCTTAAATGCTACTTCAAACTAAAGTACCTGGATTCGATTTTGCCAGCTCTTTAGTTTGTTTTTATTCAAGTTCTACAACTGTTAATATAAACTTTGGTTTATTTTTTAACTAAAACAGTTTTGTGTTAGCCGAGTGCCCAGCTTCGTCTCCAAAGCTCACTGTATCAATGAAGTGACATTTAACAGCCAGATTGCACGTTCCGGTCAAGGATGGAGTGGTCTGCAGGCATGGAGGTCTTATCCAATGCCGTGGTCTTAAAACTCTCACTCTCACATTCTTCCTTCCTCTTTCCTTCCCACCCTTGGTCTTATAACTGTCATCTTTTATACCACAGAAAATGTAAAGTAAGTAATGTAAGGGAGAGTCTGCATTTTTGTCTGTACCAGGTTGTGTTGCCCACACACATTTGGAAGGATGATTATGTAGAAAATGTTTCAACTGTCCAAGCTTCCCACCACATTTACATTTAGAGTATTGCCAAAAAAACAGCTAACTTGGATTTAACCTCTGAAAAAAACCCCAAAATTATGCAGTTTGAATCACCTTCCCAACAACTTTTCCATACAAGTCACCTCTTCCAAACTCATCCTACTCAAAAAACCACAGAGGAATGGATAGGTGTTGAATTGAAGGTCCATCAAAAACGTTTTGAAGGCTAAAAAGAGAGAAACAAGGCATGGGACCAGGGCCATGGCATGTGAGAGCTGAAGCTCAGTGCTGGACACAACTGCTACATGTTGTCCCAGCTCCACTGACTGTTTAAGCACGGCAGTTTCCACAGACTGAGGGTGCCAGTCACACCACTCCAGTTTGGGGGCTGCTAACCAAAGGGCAGGCTCTTGGCCAGATCTTTCCTGTGAATTCAGACACACACCTCTTGGTACAGCCAGAAAGGTCTGCGTGCCGGTGGCAAAAGCAACAAAATAGGGTTTGTGTGTGTGCGCGTCTGTATGCATTGCATAATTCACGATCCAAATTTAATCCAAAATATTTGGATGGCGGCCCGCCCCACGCTTGCTTGGTGGAGCTGGAGAGGCATGCCAAGAGCAGCACCAACAGCTGGGGAGCCCGGCGCGGTCTGGCTCCCAGGCTGGAGGCCCTGCACCTGCACACAGGCACAATCCAGAGACTGTGCAAGGAAAAAGGGTCCTGGGTTTTTTTTCAATCAGCTGAGATTTGCCTGGGTGAAAGCAAAGCAGGGGATGACTTTCAGCCCGTATGCCAGTTCCAGACCACCTCTCCTACCAGGGCTCTCCAGGTCATTCCTTTCTTGTAGCGTTTTATCCCAGTGGCTGCCAGGAAGCATTTGGCAATGCACTGCTGTTTTATGGGTGGGAGCTCAGCTTAACCACACCTAACGAGGTAGGGACCTGTAGCATTTTAACGTACAACCGTTCGTTTGCCTTTCAGCGCTGCTTGCAACCCAAGATTTCATTTTAGCCAGTATAATGCGCTTGCATCATTAACAACAATTACCAGTCATTGTTCCATTCAGATTTCTCTTGCTAATTAGATTCACTTCAGCAATCTGTATGGCCCATAACACTAACCCCAAAAGGAGTATCTTCCCACAGTGAACAGAATGGAGTATGAATAATCAGTTTAATAATTGTATTTGACTTCGCGTCTCCACAGCAATATGTTTATCAACAGGCTGCCAGGGCTCCCCAGTGGGAGCATCCCGCTCTGCTCCTGGTTGCTCTCGCGAGAGGAGCAGGAGGCCTCCTGGCTGTTTTGCCAAACCTGCAAATGCAATGCGGGTCTTACACAACCTTTAAGAGCCTCCACTTTTAATTCTTGAGGTTTCGCATCCTGGGCATCCAGTTCTTCTCCTTCTTATTTACTCTTCTCTCACACTCTGCCTTTCCCTCTCCCCGCCTCTCTTTAGAAAGGCAACCATGACGGAGGCAATCCTAGGGGAAGCTAAAGAAATTTGGAAACAACCATGCAATCCCTCCGTAAAAGGCACGGCCCTGCAGCCCGGTTTTGAGAGCCCCAAGCATCTCTGCATCCCTTGCTGACCTGAGTATTTAGGTGACAAACCTGGGCTGGAAAGCCATTTTTAGCAACTTGCTGGGCCTTATCAGACAGCCCCTCTCCAACAGCATCTCCAACAAAGGCGGCAATGCGGCTTCCAGACCTGGGTTTCTCCATGTCTGACTGGCTGGAGGCATGACCAGAGGGTCAGACTCTCTTCATAATTGTTTGTTTAGGCTTCATCTGGGGCCCTCCTGCAAATTCCCTTCTCCACAACACATGCAGAAAAACTTCTGGTAATTGCAAGGCAGAGCGATCTGTAGTTTGTCGCTCTGGCTGTGAATTGTGCAGACCGGCAGTTGGTTTTATTCATTTTTTTCAGTTGCTTTTCCAAGCTTTGAGGAAAAATATTAAAACAAATGTAATTGCACGCAACTGCAACTGCTCCTCATTGCACACCATCCTTGGAGTCAGACCTCTGACGCTGCAGCACAATGGAGCCTGGCTGTGACGTGAGGTGCTGGTGGAAGGCCTGGTAACTGCCAGGACAGAGGGCGACACATTGCACCAGGGCTTCATTTGGTACCAAAGCACTGGGAGACACCACTGAGCTGGTCCAGCCTGGACTTTCCTTCCTTCTCTACCCTACTCCCACCTCCACCACTTGCCCCAAGGATTGCTTTTGCCCCTAATACAAAGAAAATAAATGTGAGTGTGCTAGCAGCTGGCAGCCATGAGGGCTGGCCTTAGGTTAGAGCAGCCCCGCATGGCCAGCATTGGGATACTTGAGCCTGAGGCTGCGGGAGGACATCTGCTCCACCAAACTCTATCCCAGCTGCCATGTGCACGTGCTTCAGGACCTTCCCATGTCCTCCATGGAGACAAGATCTTTGGTCCTCTGGTCTCCCTTGCGGCTCTTCTCTACAGTTGCTCTGCTGTTAATGCATCTTTCCCAAAGGAGGGGTGGGAAGGGAGGCGAGTTGACCCGGGCCGTGTATGTTGGCACTAACATTTCCTCATCTGAACTGGAAGTAGATGCAACATAAGGATCAAGATGGCAGCACGCAACTTTTCTATGACTATCTAATGCTGATTTCTCTTTCTCCTCAGTTATTTTCTCAACTGATTCACTCCCTGTTAACAGCAAAAGCTGCCTCTGACATTGGTTTTCACCTGCATGGCTCTTTGTCTTTTACTTGAATGTCATCCTCCTTTTATTACAGCCATTCCTGAGGTGCCCTGCTCATCCTGCCTGGCCTTCAAATCACCTCCATACCAGCGATGCGTCACGGCTTTGTGCAGCACATTTCATTATCACAATGCTTGCATGGGCCAGGAACATGCCATTAATGAAAACATTGAAACAAAATTGGTCTCAAACCTCCTATTTGAAGAAC
This sequence comes from Tetrax tetrax, assembly GCA_009806455.1. Classification (NCBI taxonomy): domain Eukaryota; kingdom Metazoa; phylum Chordata; class Aves; order Otidiformes; family Otididae; genus Tetrax; species Tetrax tetrax. The sequence continues at coordinate 216,614 of WHYT01016801.1, forward strand.
TCTCCCAGGTAACTCCTCTTGGATGGAGATCTCCACCCTCAGCACTCATTACCTCCTCTTCTTACCAACAACGCAATTCCTCTGCTAATCTATTTTGTCTGTAGCAACATCAGTTGTTTCACACTTGACATCATAGCAAATACATTAAAGTAGCCTAGATAAAGGAAATCTGGCAGATATCACCTGTCTGGAAAAATAATCGTTTTATCACAGAGAACCATCGGGTTAGTCTGGCAGGATGTACCTTTAGTTGCATTTCATTCCATTTTTGATGTGCCTTTGCATTTTTAATTAACCTTCAAGGCATGTTCCAAAGCTTCACATGCCAGTGAGGTCAGAGTTACAAGGACAAGGGTTGGCTGGATTGTTTTTTAACCCTGCGCAACTAAACCCATTGTAATAGATATGCCACAGTCACATGGACCTCACTGATTTGACAGATGTATAAAACCCGTTGCTATCAGACATGTCACCTCACATACTGGTCTTTCCAGAACTCTGGGACGTGCATGACCTGCCCCTCCAAGAGGAACACAGCCTGCTCTTTAAGCTTTGCTTCCCCACAGTAGTGATTCCATTTCCATATCCTCATTCCCATTAACCAGCCTGCTTTTGCCCCTAGGATTTGTCTTCCTTAAACGAGAACAGAGGTAAAATACTCCTTTGATTTTAGGCCATACCTAGATTATCTTTAATCTCATTTACTGCACAGCAGCCTGACTCTGCTTTTCTTCATCTCTCACATTGAGGTTTGAAGAAAAGTTTTTCCCACTTTTTTTTTTCTGGAATACTTTGCAAGTTTCAGCTCAGGTTTACTTTTGACCATTGTAATGGGGTTTCTTGACCTCTGAATGATCAGGTCCTCTTTCTGCAGCCTGTGAACCCTTGTGTTCCCAGCAGCCTTTCCAAGGCTCCCCAGGACTTACGAGTGCCCTGGACACATGGAGTGAGCTGGCAGGGTGTGGGATCCCTCACTTCCACGCTTCTGCCTGTGCCTCCCCTGCACTCAAGCCTCCACCTTCTCTACTCGAGCCAGCTTTGCTGAGGAACATCACCCCACTTCACCAGTTTGCCGTTGGCAAACTAAGTCTCAGATGCACCCGTATTTATGTTTTCCCCCCCATTTGCTTCAAACAGTGAGAGCTGTTCAGTTCAAAGCTCTGCTCTGTGACTAGAACCCTTGTAACTTAATTGCTCATCAAAATAACATCACCTTGTATGAGTTCACTGATGAAGACGTTTGTTGGTTGTCAAATCCAAAAATATCTGGGCCCTACCAGTGCTATCTGGAAGCATCATTGAGTAATGCAGTCTCCTGAGATTGCCAAAGCACCGAACGATGGTAACAAATAATTTCCAAAAGATCTTTTATCTCAGGCAAAAACTTGAGCAGCAGCTAAAGGAACAAAGACAAAGCATATTTCTGACCCTGCAGCTTTGTTCCTGCTGGATTTCAGAGGCCATGTGCAACTATCAGAAGTGCAAAAGCTTTTCAGAACAATGTTGCCAGGAATTTTTATGCTGGGAAGCGTGTGGTTATCACCCTGAGATGTTCTAAGGCACAATGGAAAATGCTCCTTGCTGCCTGGAGGACAGAAGAGGGCCAAGTCCAAATGTTGAAGACTTCCCCTGACCGATCTCTCCAGTGCAGACATGTGCATGGACTATCTGGCCTTGTCTGCATGAGGCTGGGATAAGTGTCAGGAGTAATTCTCTCAAGATCTGCTCTTCATTTCATCTAACTTCATAAATTATCTCTGCCCTCCAAATCCTGCTGGATGTGTCAGCGTAGTAGCTAAAGAAAAATAATTTCTCCTCCCAAGAGCAGCCACACCACAAGTGCTGTCATGAAGGAGAATTTATAGATTTTTGTTTTCTATTTGGCTACACTTTTGAAAATACTCTTGACAGCAACAGCAGTTATTTTGTGCCTGAGATGGAAAGCTGGGCTGTTAGGGTGGCCGCTGATGGTTCGGGTCACCAACAACTCAACAGACCATCCCTGCTCAGCTTGCCAAGGAGATGCACAAAAAAAAACCCCTACGGGCAGCTCCCTGCCCGGCACAGCACTTGCAGGGCGAGAGGAGTGGAAGAAAGACTTCTGCCACAGAAAAAAACAGGCTTTTAGGCAAAAACACAAGCAGGATGTTGTTTTCAGACAGATTAGTGGGTAGCCCCAGGCTGCCCCAGACCAAGGGGTTTGGTGGCAAAAGGACAGGTTGGAGCCAAACATCCCCGTCCCTTCAGAGCGGGTGTTTTTTCTTCTTGTTCAGCCTCTTTTCTACAACTTTGAGACCAAGCCACACGTTAGAGGACTGGAACACAATTTCAGCCCAAAGGGGTCACAGATGCACCCTGAAAATGTACGAGGAGTGAAGAGGCTGTGACGTCAGTCCGTGCACCATACAGCCCGATGCCCAAGAGGATGCTATGAGACAGCAGTCAAATAAAACATGTAAGAGGTCGTCGTTGTGCTGAATCCTGGCCTTAGCAGAGAAACCTTAGCAGGGCCAGGTTCACATCTCTGCGCTTGGCGGCCAGATGCAAAACAACAACTACATTGCGAAACATCATGGGTCTACTGAGTAGCTCCAAATATGTCGATATTGTCTTTTGGTTCATCAAGTTGTGATGATTTTGCTTGACTGCATGCTTGGATGAAACAACAGACAACAAAAACACAGACGAGGCCTGAGCTTGCCTGCAAACTACTTTTATCTTCCCGCCTTTCCAGTGCACCCATGGCAGCGGTGTCTAGGTGATAAGTCCGTCTCTTTACAAAACAGGAAGACTGTGGGCTGTTCGGCGTCTCTGATGAGCTATAAATTATACGGGCTTTACCTGGCTCCCAGCCTGTGCTCTACGCTAGGTAAGGCAGGCGCTAATGCGGGGTGCTGCGGTGACCGGCGATAGGATAATTACTGTTACTGCATTAAGAGGGAAAAGAGTCCCAGGAAATGGAGCACCAAAGGCATCGCTAGCTGCACGCACACAAAGGCGACCGACCTATAAATAATCTGACCTCTTTGTTCTGGTAAAATGGCACAAGAATTAAGAGCCGGGTTCAGGAAGAGACTTAAAATGCATGACTAAACTCGGCATAGCTGAGCAGACCTTTTGGCACCCCTGGGGCCCGAAGGCATTTCTGCTGTGTGAGCCTTTGTGCTCACCTGGAAGAGTGGCTGCTGGAGGTGTCCCGCCAGCCCAGCCGCTTACCTGGGGCTGCGGGGGGCGAGCTTAATTACTGCAGGTAAATGAGTGAACGCACCCTGCGAAATTTTGAGTGGGATTTGTCAAGAACACCTGGAGTTCAGTGAAGTACTCTTTCTCTGCTAAGTCAGTTACCACGGAGGAAAGAAACCTTTGTTAACCTCAGTTATCTGATAGCGATTAGTGACTTGAAAACGAAAAGCTGACATGTAAAGCAAAAATATTAGATGTTAGAACACAAGCCTAACAAATGTAGCCCAGAAATTTGCTGGTAAAACAAACCCAAAACAAAACTGGAAAAAAAAAAGATATGAGCCAGCGGCAGGGCAGTTCATCTCTAGGTTAGCTTCATGCTGCATGCGTATTGTCTCTCACCTTTTGGGAGAAAACCCACCCAAAAATGTGCTTGTTCAAATGAAAAGGCTTGTCATCAGGCTCTGAAGGTCCTTGGCAGCCTTGATAAAGGAAAACTAGAGCTACTTGTGAAAAAAAATAAAGGCTTTGACAGTTGTCTGGGGTGGGGAGTAACACCATTTACAATTTATTTTTTTTTCCTAGCTCTTGATCACAAAGGCTTACAAAAACTATATCTGAAAAATTATTTGTAAATATAAATAGAACATAAAGACTTCCTAGCTTTTGCTTTCTATCTTTCTGGTAGAGAGAGAAAAGAACTATGTTCCTCGTACTGGAGGTGGGAGCAAACCTGGAGAGGGTACGTGACTGACCCAGCATCGCGCACTCCCCTGGCAGCCGTGGCTCCCCATGATTGGGATCCGCAGCGAATACATGTGATGCATACAGGATGCGTCGGGTCTGAGAACGCATACAGGTTTGAGATCCATTTTGTTGCTGTGGGGATGAGTAACAGGACTTGGTAAACATCTTTGAGCATGGTGGGCTGTCAGACTTGTTAGCATCCTACTTGGGTTAGCAGCTGGCTGGAAAAGCAATCGATAATCCAGCAGCCTTTTTCCCAGGTGAGAGAGAAAGAGCAGGAAGCAAAGTAGTCTGCCAGAAAGTTTGCAACGGCCGTTTGGGCAACCGCAGGAGGCCCAGCCACTCTCATTTGGGCTGTGAACACCTGGAAAGCAAGGAGGTCTCTGGCATGTACCCGTCCCTTTCGCCCGCATTGGTTTACCATGTATCTTGGGACACTGAGGGTGTGTGGAGACACATTGTCATCATATAACTACTTATCCCGACCCAAAGCACCTTTCCACTTCACTGGCCTGCCCCATGTCGCGCACGTATACACAGCCCCTAAAGCAAGCAGAGTAAAAAGACTGGAAGCATAATCCAAGTTTGCATTATAACTCTTCCTATGCAGCTTAGTCATTAGTTACCACGGAGCAATTAGGAACAAGCAGGTCTAGCAGAGACAGACAATGTTTTCTGGTTGCTTTCTCCAAGCTGCCAGGACCATTTTGGCTGATCTCCTGGATGGGGCTCTCAGCCCTATCGCAGAGTATTATGTGGCAGAAACTCGGTGGCCAACTATTCTGCAGTCAGACATTGCGTGCGTCCTGTGTTTATGCTCTTTCATGCTACGACGTTAAAAGCCGTACCACTTCTCATGCTCCTTCTGTGTGCGTCAGCCTGGTGTCCCAAAGAACCATCAGGCTACTGAAGAAGCCCAGCGGCAAAGTTCATCTTTTTGCTCTGAGGTAGCACAGCGCCTGGCACAGCTATTCCTGGTCCCTGACTCAGGGCACAACCATCTTAGAAATAAATAAAATGAAGAAGGAGAACATCTTTGGGCCCATATTTGACACTTGTATTCCAACACCACTTGACATTATATAAACCATAAGGATTGGTATGGTAGTTATTTTTGACTCATCTGTTTAACAATCATTTTCTTTTAATCAATATTTATTTAACTTACCGGCTAGACAAAAGCTCCCTAATTTCTTCATCCAGTTTAATTGATGTTCCCTGACAGAATGAAGCTAGACTGGATAAGACAGTACAAACTGTGCCGGTTGGCTTAATCTTGAGTTTGCATCTCTTTTAACAAGTCCTGTGACTGTCGCAGAGCCAAGGCGCATCTTACATCTCGCAGACGAACAAGGACCGTAGGTGGCTGTATACCCCGGGACAAGAAGCCAAGAAACACGCCAAAACAATAAGTGTTGACACAATAATTAGCATATTGATTCTCAATGCAAATTACCTCTTCATACATTGTGAAATGCTTCACAGTTTCAGAGGACTTCAGAGAAGCCTGTATTTTCTTATAGGCACCGCAACAATTAAATACCTATCTCGAGTTGCAATATTAAAATACAATTCTGGGTGAAGGATCAGAGACGGAGCCATGCACGTTGTGCATGAGATACATCTACCTGATATTGTCCCGCCACACAGACACCATAAATTATGTTCCTGAAGGAGCTTTCAGGCTATGGGTTGTCTCGGGCCTTCTTAGAAGAACTTTCTTCTTTTTCTTTGAAGGAAACGGTCTTATCTTGTGTCACCTCAGCTTCGTGTGAAGGCAGAGAAGTGACTGCAAGTTGAAGGACTGAATCACAAAGTTTAATCTTAGCCCAGTACTCCACTTGCCTGGAAAGAAAAGTTCACTTTAGCAAAACCTAAAATAGACTGGCTTTCAGAGGAACTGATTTTTCAAGCTCAGTCACAACAAAGGCAGGGGGAAAAAGAAATGAACTCTCATATTTACATACGGTGGAATCACGTAGAGACTCTGATCCTGAAGTAAACAGGTGGAAAAGCTTAAGTGAAGTAACGCTGTAATTTTCTGCCCAGATTAGTTCATACCCAGCTCTCACTGCCAACATTTAAAGTCTTTGTGAAATGCTAAAGTGTAAAGGGTAGCACTGGCTCTCAAGTCCAAAGTCAACTGATATTAGGAAAGGGTGCAATAATTTTATGACCATTAACAACATTAATGACCCTGTGAACCAAGGCAAAAAGCTTCCAGCCCTTGTGCCGCAGAAAGCCCCAGAATCACATCTGCAAGGAGGAAAAATCCCCCTGCCTCCACAAACATACTGCAGTGTTGTAAAAATTAGCTTCCTACCTAAATCACAGGCTGAGGGGGCAGAGCTGCCCGCAGTGCCAGAGGCAGATCCTGTCCGGAGACAAATCTGACATGGTGAAGCACCCACCAGGACACTTGGATTTAAATGCAGATCAAGGTACATCAGAGCAGAGTGAGGAGTCCTACAAAAGGGAGCTGCCTCATCACAACAAAATTTTAGGAACAAGTCTAATGGAAGGCCCTGAGGTTCCCCAAGAAGACCAAAGCTCACACATGGTGCCTTTGCCCTTTTCTCCAGAGCGATGCCCTTTGTATGCTATTCACCTAGATGTTGCCACACACTAATGCTGCTACCATAGCCTCTTGATGAAAAACCACCAGCTTGCAAGCATATTCAAGGGCTTCAAGTAAGGCTTCTGAGGGGGAGCCAGAGCAGCACTTGGAAAAGTGCATGGAAAGATTCAGACACCCTCAGAAGAGCTCCAGGGACAAGGAAAGAAATTTCACCTTCTGCAAAGGCAGTCAGGTCAGCTCAGGATTTGTTCGAGCTTGATTTTCTACAGAAACAAGTTGTATGAGGTCAGACACTCCCCATAGAGAGAACCATTGGCTGGTTTTGGTCAAGCGTGGCAGGACATGAGAACCTCTGTGACCACCCAGTTCCTGTGAGCTTTCATGCAAACCTTACCCTTTCCTGGTTTGCACAGGGAGGCATGATCAGAGGGGGTCAGGGACACCAGAAGAGGACAATGGCACTGTGTAGGTTCACTGGATATTTGTTCCCCATGGCAGAGGAGCAGCTGGCTACAATCTGAATGATGGGCTACACCTTCTCCAAGGCCAAATCCTGGCCTCTGAGTGTGCACATCCAGAAATGAGGAGAGGTCCCAGCGCCGGGGGGGGAGGTAAGGGGGGGGTGGGGTGT
>WHYT01016801.1:236045-289275 GCA_009806455.1 Tetrax tetrax
GGGGGGGGGGGGGGGGTGTTGAGTGGCACTATTTGAAATGGCTTTCGTTCTGGTCCAAGTGCAATTCAGCTCCGTCACTCTGTGCCCAAACAAGTCCCAGCTTTCAGCAAGAGCCACCAGCTTTGAAAGCTGCCCATAATTGCAGGCTTTCTGTGCTCTCAGGGAAAGGGGAGGAACTGGATAAAAAACACAGAAAAGGTGTCCGTGTCAGTTCAATAGCCTTTCATGGACTCAATAAAAGGTTAATCAAATCATCTGCAATGAAAGCAAGTTTGGCATCCCTGTCCCTGAATTAGCAGTAACGCAGAATCCCCAGTTTCCACAGTTTCTTAAAATTGATGCTGTTATTTGTGAAACGCCTCCAGTATCACCCTCTGGGGGGGATGTGTCATTAAAAACCCACCCAAACCCTAAAGTCTGCATGGGGAGAATTATGATAGATATGTACACTTTTCTTGCCTGTGAACGTAAACCACATAGTTAGCACTTTATCAGAACTAATTTAGCTCACTTTCTCATTTAAACGACAGGAAAGTGAGTTCAAGGAGGCTCCTTTAACACAAAGGACATCTTTTAACCCAACTTTTGCTCCTGCTCACCCCACCCCCACCCAATGCTATTAAATGTCTTGAAACGTGACACAAAAATACATGCCTTATCATATCGGTTGGCTTCTTTCAACATCGCGGCCCTTATCAGCGTTCAGCAGCCCTATTAACGCAGTCCCCCGCAATCAGCAAGAAGAAGTAGCACTCTACAGATCTCTGATCCGTCCCCCCTCAATGTCAAAGGCCGTTTCTGGATGCTGAATAAAGAGCAGGAGTCCTTTTTTATGCCAGCAATTTGCTCTGTGACATCTGGTCCACAGGCCCGTGATCTGTAGCTCTCGCGGCTCGCCCTGCGGCAGAACCTCGAGCGGCCGATCTACCACGGAGCTGCCCTCCTCTGGGACGTGGCTGCTGGCTGCTGTCGCCGTCACACTGGGTATCTTCCTGCAGCAAGACTGGGAGAGCCCTGTGCTCGTGCCCTGTGTCTAGCACGTACATTTAGGGGAAGGTTTACCCATAGAAGTGTTACACGTATCATACAGCCAGGTATAAACTGCTCCACAGAGATAGCGCAGATTTGTCTTCATCATATACTGCATTCTTGGGAGGTGTGGTGGGAAAAAAAAAAGTGCTGGCAAACATTTCCTCATGAACTGCCAGATTTTTTGTAGGAAAAAACCTACAGACACCCAAAACCTACAGACACCCAAAACCTACAGAGCCTACTACAAGGCGCAGGGCTTCAGGAGTCAAGCTGTTCAGGAAGTGGGAGGTGGACATCCTTGCTGGGCACTAACTTTGACTTACAAACAAGAGAAACCCAGACCCCAGCAGCTCTATCTCCATTCTTTCTAGCACAGTTACGTTTGCCATGTTTCAGTCCTCATTGCATATATGGACAATCCCTTTACTAACTGCTTTCCTCAGGTTATTTTCAGATCATGGGTTGCTGTACTTCATTTAAGCTTCCCAATAAATTCCAAAATGATGTAAACAAGTGTTTTCACAACTGTTTGCATCTCCCCTTGTTCTCTCCTGAGGAACAGAGGAGGATGGGACTGGGGTGTCCTTGAGATACCATACTTGAACTTAGCCAACAGACTGAGATCAGGGTCAGCAAAAACAGAGAGAGGAAGTATATTGCAAAACACCAGTGAAATATTTTCCTTTGGGATTCTGAGTTTGGTCGGGCAGGCGATGCTGGCAGGAGGTGAGGGGAACAACCTCTCCACTTTTGCTCCACATGAAGGCAGGCTTGCAAGGAGGAGGCCTGTGTTGTGCAAATGCCTCTTGGGCAGAGTTTACACTGGGCACAAGAGGTTACAGGTGGTTTTCGAGGCACCCACAGCACCTCTGCAATGCTGGGCTGTCCATGGTGATGCGGCATCTGGTGTCTCTGCCAGGTCAGGGTGCCCAGCTGAGCTCAGGAGCGAGCCCTGGTCCATGCTGTGGGGGCTCCAGCCCAGACAAGCCCCACTGCTGTTCCTCTGGTGATCCTGTCTCAAATCCACCCTCAACAGTCACCCCCACTTCTGCAGCCCCATCAGTCATGATCTGTGGGGCACAAGAGGCAGGCAAGGAGGTGTCAGCAGGCATCCCCAGGGGTCGGGTTTTTCCCCTGAGGCTTCATGGCCCTCTTGCATGGCAGACAGGTCAGGTAGGGAGACAAAATCTCCGCGTACAACTTCTGTTGCAAGACAGAAACTGCAAAGCATGGTTGCTAGCTACGAAAAAAAATTATCCAGGGAGAAGGTTTCTCTCTTACGAAATGCACCTCCTGATCACCCTGCAGAAATCGTCCTCGCCCTCATTCGCACTGCCACTCTTCAGCTTTTTGGTTCTGCCTTTGACTTCCTTTCAAGCTGTTAGGAATTGTATTGATGCAAATGGTTTAGGTTTTATTGGGGCTTATTAGACATAATTTTGGCTAATCTAGGGTCAATTTTTATACTCATTGTTGGATTATTATTCTTTAAAGTACTGTTTGGAGGTGTTATTGACACAGAAGATGGCGAATCCTCATGTGCACAAAAGCAGAGAAGTTCATACTTCCCTGACCATTTCATTTCTCTATTTCCAATATCATTCTCCAATGCCTGCAGAGTTATTACAGATAAGAAAGAGTAATTCCACAGTTAAATAAAAGTACATATGCTTTCTGTAGAAAAGAAGGGAAAAAAGTAGGTATTTTCATATTGCCTTTAAGAACTTTTATCAGTTCAGGAATGGGCTAAATTCAGACCAGTGAGCTAGAGCTCAAAAACACATATTGCCAAATCGATTCCCTTCTTCTAGACTCCAGTTTGCATCAAGTTGAACATGAAGGCAATTTCTTAAGATTAAACTCCCCCACTTGGTACAACTGCAATTTGAAAGGGTTGAATTGCTAAACAAATTTGTGGGGATGCACATATGTAGCTATGAATTTAGGTAATCACAGGTTCTCAGTGCCCTCTGTGTGAAACTCTTCTGTTCCTTACCATCCATTCACATCGGCATCATCAGGACAATGAGCAGTGATAAAGAAAACTGGAGAAGAAAACTTCTTTCAGAACTTTTGGCTTGAATGTATACAAGCCACTGTGTTTGTCGCATGAGCATTCAGTCCACAAAAATACACATTTGCTTGTGGTGAATATCATTTTCCTGAGGAAAAGGAACAAACCACTCCAGCCAGTCAACCTATTAGGATTTTATTGTTGTTTTCAAGGAGTGATTTAGCCGTGACTGGGGAGCAGGCTCTTCAGGAGCCACGCACACATCACCGATTACACAACACACATAAGGTGCGATAGTGTCATTACCACACCTCTGTTTTTTTAAATACACTTCCTTCTGCTTTAAGGTTGGGTCCAGTTATTCATGGGGAGCACCCAGCACTGTATGAGGAAGCGGTGAATCCTTCTCCAAAGCATGCAGCCAGCAAGGAAGGTCAAGTTTTACTCAGGGATTTCCCGCCAGATCTTCTCAGTAAAATGTGGTGCGTCTTTTATTGCGTGTTCAACTGTGGAGGAAAGGCCTTGATTAAACCGGTAAAGCTAAACCACCTCCCCGCTAAGACATAGCAGCATAAAAATCAGAATTATGTACCACGCAGCAAGTAATCCTGGTTAACCCCAGCAGCCCTGACAGTCCCTTACGGCGCAGGGTGGGAAGACGCCAGCCATCCCCTGCGGTCACTGACCATCCCAACAGCCCGAGGACTTGCCCTGCGGCCAGGTACAGCGCCTCATCCTCAGAGGGGTACAGCGGATGGGGTGCAGGGTCTGTGGTCCCATGGCATGCCCGGCCTCCTCCACACCCCACCAGTCCAGCCAAGTGAGAAGTCAACCACAGGGAAGTTGAGGGCAGCCCTTTGCGCCATGCTTGTTCGCTCTTGTTTTCTTCAAGGGACCCTGAACCACTCAACCCTCAAATACCAATGCAAGCAACACGGGAGCAAGAGATTAATTTATCGCAGTTGGTAAGAAACTGCTCTAATTTACCTCACAGGTCAGGGCAGTTGTAGACGAAAGAGCAACAAGGACAAGGAGAGACCCCTGGCAAGTTTTTCTCCAAGTCCATGCTCTGGGCGGGGCAGGCAGATAAGATCTGCAGCACCATAAATCAACTCACAGCAAAGGGAGAAGAGAAACGGACTGTGAAACGAACTATAAAATAAACGTCTAATGTAAACATTGAAAAAGCAGTCCTTTGTTCTTTCTGTCTGGGAGCCCAAGTCTGGTACAAGTTACTGGCTGATTATGTTGGGACCCTGTTTGGGAGGGGTTACTGCTGGCCACAATGCAGAGCAAGGAGACAGCAGCTTCCCTATTGGCAGGAGAGGGGGCTGATCCCACCATGAGCATCCCTGCTGTCCTCTGGCACAGCCCATCACATGCGGCTTGGGTGCCTGAGCTTTGCCCATGGTTGCTGGGCTCCTCGTGACCCAGAGAGATGCCTCCCAGACATCAGCCTTGGTGGCCTGGCAGCAGCGATGGGGACACCCCAAAAGGCTTCAGGCTATGTCATTCTCCAGGGCTGGGGTTTTCTGATAAGCAAGTGCTCACCCAAAGCTGCCTCTCCCTGCTGTGCCTCCCGTGTCCCTGCTCATGCCAGCCCTGCTGCTCATGGTCGGTGGGGCTTTGCTGCTTGCATCTTCTCCTGGTCCAGCCCGTCGACCCTGCTCGGAGGGCCAACGTGTGCCCTCCACCAGAGGTGCTGGCCATGTCTGAAACAAACGTGACCCACAGCAGGAACATCTGCCTTTTCACCTGTAATTATACTTCTGGTCCTTCAAATTTCCAGGCATCCAGGATTGAGAGGGGTCAATAGATGCTGGAGCATGGCTTGCCCCAAGAGAAGCATTTCCTGCACTGCTTTTCATCAGGAAAAGGAAACCTATGGGGCAGTGCATCTTCTCAGAGCTTTGAGTCTCACCAGGAACAGGAGAGAGCAATTTCTTTTTGCAGCGAGATGTGCCTGGAGAACGAACAGGGACAACATGCACCTTCTTTGGGGGCAAAGGGAGACACTAGAGAGCAGAAGGAAACCAAATACCAGATTTTTAGCAGGCGGTTGTGCTACATAAATACCTTTCTGGGGTCTGGGGCACACCCTGGTTCATGCGTCAACACACCGGGACAACATTACTCAATACCTGTTACACTCAAATCAGGAGAAAAGATAGCAATTTGCTGCTATACATAGAGACCTGTACCTCAGGTAGGAAAGGGCAGAAGCCTCTGTGCTCTTTTTGTTTGTTTTGTTTTTAAAGCTATTTTAACTCTTTAAGGCAAGCTGTAACAGCATGAGTTTAGAAGGGACCTCAGGAGATCATCAACCTGCTCTGAGGCAGGGCCAATGAAAATCCAGGCAAACACTTTGCTCCCCAAAACACCCTTAATGAAGAGAATTCCACACCTCTAGGAAATGTATTAATTCCCCTCATAGCTACAACATAACCTATATTTTGCTTCAGGTGAAACACAGCTATGTTGTCTCCTTAGTGGGCAGGAGGGGGTTTTTAGTAGTCTTCAATGTAAAGGGCAGTTTGTGTCCCCTCTCAACCTGTTCTAACAAATAAAATCAGACTTAGAATCATAGAATCACAGAATAGTTTGGGTTGGAAGGGACCTTTAAAGGTCATCTAGTCCAACCCCCCTGCAAGGAGCAGGAACATCAACCAAATCAGGTTGCTCAGAGCCCCGTCCAACCTGGCCTTGAATGTTTCCAGGGACAGGGCATCTACAACCTCTCTGGGCAACCTGTTCCAGTGTTCCACCACCCTCAATGTAAAATTTTTTTTCCTAATGTCTAATCTAAATCTACCTCCCTCTATTTAAAAACCATTACCCCTTGTCCTATCGCAACAGGCCCTGCTGAACAGTCCCTCTCCAGCTTTCCTGTAGGCCCCCTTGAGGTACTGGAAGGCCACTATAAGGTCTCCCCGGAGCCTTCTCTTCCCCAGGCTGAACAGCCCCAGCTTTCTCAGCCTGTCCTCATAGCACCTTGGGAGTTTTCCCATAGGTTCTCATTCTCACTGACTCTGCTCATTCTTCTTGCTTTTCTTCAGGTTGGCTCCAGCGTCCAGGACTGCCCCAGTACCACAACACCACAGCAGGAGCTCAGACAGTTTCTAGCTCTTTATTTCCCACAGCACCTATTTTCCAGTGCTGCTGCTCGCGTCACACTTGGCGTATGTATAGTGCATCTCTCCTTCCTTAGCGCAGTGCATCTCTGTCTACTGAACTTCATCAAGTTGATTTTCCCTCCCAGTTGCTCATGGTGGCACGTGGTGGCACTCCTCATTCTGCACAAGGGCCTTGGTTAGGGTGTGGGGCATGTGTCCTCCAGCAGCTGGGCTGGCTGACATGCCAGCAATCAGAGGTTGCTGCCAACTTTCGGGTGTCCAGGCCCCCACGGCCACAGGCATCCAGCCAAGGCTGGGTGGGGCAGGCGGCATGGGGACTCAGGGACAAGTGTGGCACACGATTAGGCTCAAAGGAGGAGGATGGGACAGGTGGGAGGGGAGATAGCATGCAGGCCCTGCTTTGGAAACGCACATGTAACAGCTGATAGTTGTCGAAGTGTCCAGTCAAGCACTGGTTTCTACCTCCAAATTCCCCTCTAGAGCCACCACCTGTGGTTCTGCCAGGAGGAGGGGGGAGAGGCTGAAAACTGACACTGGGCCAAAAAGCCTGTGGGATACAGCAGAGAAACCCCCAGGGGAAAGGGACTTTAAGCTGATCACCATTTCCCAACTGAAGTGTCTGTGTCCCACAACGCCCTACCAAATAGGGCAGAGGGGATGGTGCTGAAGATATTGATTTATACTGATTTTAATTGGGGGAAGTTATCCACCTTCCCCACTCAGTTCACACTGTCAGCCGCACCTACAGTTTTATTATATTTTGAGTTTCATACATTCATTGTGTGTGAAGAAGCCTAGCACAGGCAGCACTTTCACCGGGAGCTGTGCTCTGAGCAAGGCTCAGCACGTGCCCAGGGTGCGTGGCGTTACGGGCCATCGCTTGCGGACGACTGTCCCGTGTGCAGGGTACGAGGGTCCCCAGGGTTTGTTTCAGGTATCGGTAGTGGCTGTTGCAGCACCTGTGCTGAACACGGACGTGTGCAGTGAGATGGAGGGGTCTCTACACTTTCTCTGGTGTGGCACAGAACCGCTTGGATGCACAAAATTTGGGAGTAAATTGCTTAAACACAAACAAGGTACTTCAGCAGTTTGGCCTAAGTAAGATTTCAGTTAAGAGGGGTCAGAAGAATGAAATTCCGCTCTATCCATTTCTGAATACATCTCCTTTGTTCAGACTCTTATTATCTTGTATTCCAGGTGCCAGATTCAACCCACATTTAACATTTCTAGTACAGCTTTGTCCTGAGACTCTTGTCACACAGGTGATGTCTGAGACAAGGCTAGGCCAAGAAGAAAGGTGTGTGGGCTCTACATGTCTGTGTACAGAAATGTTAGACAAGGCACTTTTAGATGGTCCTTCCTCAACCATGAGCTCCTCCAATCTGCCTGTATGATAAATTTGACCTTTAAATTAGTCTTGACATGCTGAACATGTGTCTACAGAGGACTGTCAATTATAGTGGAAAAGAAACAGATAAGCCTCTTGTTAGCTCATGGATGAGGCGATCAGCATTAAATGTTCAAATTCTGTTACCTTCAAGAAGAAGAGTTAGCAGGATTCTCAACTCACTGAAACAGAGAGAATCAGAGTCTGTAAATTTTATTTTCCAGATTACAGCCCAGGGAAGTATTACAGGTCACAAGTGCCAGCGCTGCTGTTGGGCAGGCACCATGGCCGCAGCAGGCACCAACAACCAAGATGGCTGTTCTAGGCTGTATAAAACTACTTCACAATATCCATTTCTCACAGAAACACTTGGCAGAGTACAAACAAAGCGAGACACTTCTAAAAAGAGCAAGACATTCATTTTTTTCCCCATTCCTTTGTGTGCAGCGGTTTGCTCTGAAGCAGTGTGCTCGTGTCCCTTTGCGAAGCCACACCTGGTAAGAGGTCTACAAACCATTTGTACTTACTCTCAACTCTGCATCTCCTGACCTTAGCAGACCTTTGGATACAGCCACCAGTTCGCACTGGCTGCAAACTTGCTATTCCACATGAAGCAATGCTCAAGGTTTAGCCTATGTTAGGAGAAGGTGGCTGACATAGCTAGACCAGCAACCTGTGTCTTCGGACTTAGACGTAGCTGGAAGCAGCAAACAAAAGAGCACTTCTTGCCAGCGCAGCTAGAATGCAGCGAGTCATTCTGGCAACGAGCTCTTGCCAGGTGACTGTGTTACCTGCACTTCTTGCTTGTACAAAAACAGCATGAAAAATAATCATATCCACAACTGATATTAGTGACCCCACAAATGTTTTAAGCATTTTTAGAAAAAGAGAGAATGTAAAAATGTCAGAGAATGAAAAAAAGAAAAAACCCCTTTTTTTTCCAAAGAAAGGCTCATGGCGATCAAAAGTTAGGAAGACCATTGCTGACAGCAATGAGAAACACTGTGACTTCAGACATGAAGAATGATTGAAGAGCATGAAGGAGCAGTTCAGGTGCCCCCATGGCACCATATCACTTAAAGGGTAGGATTTCTCTAGGCCCTTTTCACATGCTGCTTTATTTGCCATTCCTGTATGCTCACATCTCTTGTATTTTTCTCTGCACACACAGAAAAGCCCACTTGGAGGCACAGTCCATGAGACAGGTAAGGTGGCAGCAAGCCCCCCTGCTCCTCACACATGCAGTTGTGAGAGAGAGCCAAACTGAGAGAGGCTCCTGCTAAAAGCCACATCATGTCCTTCTCCCTAGGGCCCACTCTCAAGAAGAGAACAAAGTTTTGGTGAGGTAAGGTGAAGAGACTGTGGCAAAGCGAAGATACTCAGGCAGGAGTGTTAAGAAGCTGGAAATGTAGCGACATAGTCTCAGCCAAGTCCTCCAAGATCCAGCAATTCAGGGCACTTTCTGCAGACAGCTTGTCACCTTGATGTCCTCTAGTGAAAAACGGAGTGAAACGGGTTCACCCCAAGTGCTAGCTATGGATGAGACAGAGAAAGGGAAGCGAGATTTTGGGTTTACCTGTATTAGCTCTCCAGGACAACTTCCCACATACCTGCTCTTACTCTGTGGTGAGCTAGCTTGCATTGACCCTCCTGTGACAACAAGGTAGCCCACCTTACCCGGGCCACAGAGCAAACATAACTCGACTACAAAGAACCCCTGTACTTCCACATCTAACCTTCCCCTGTGCTACCTTCTCCTTCTAGCTGAGTCCTACAAGAAGAAGCTTCCAAGCAGACACCTGAAGCTTCTCTGGGAAAAGACTCCTAGCTCAGAAAGCCACTATAATTTTAAAGCCACTCAGGCACAGTAGAGTTTTGACTTAAATTGTGGATTTCCATAGGAGTCTGCTAGGCTGAGTGACAGTGCATAGCGAAAACTTCTGTATAAAAGAGACAGCCTCACCATCCATTTTACTTAACAGATGTGTGCTGAGGTTGGTAACACAGTTTGATATTTCAAGTATGACTCTCAAGAGAAGTGTGAATGACAATGGGGTTCATTTATTGAATAAAAGAACTACTTAAAAAAAATTATGTCTTTTATGAGTTGCTTTCTAATGACTGACTTTTTTACGGGACATTCATCCATGAATTAGTCAACGGTGTACAAGTCTGGATAGCCTAAGTAAGAAGAGGCCATAGAGATTTAAAATAAAGTGCTGCTGAAGTGTGAATTTTCTACTGAAACAACAAACACAATGTGAGAGGCTGCCCAGACACTAAGCCTCTTGTTCACAGCAGGGGCTTGGAAAGGATGAACCTTGCCCTCCTGAAGGGGAAAGTGTCAGGAGCAGCATCCTCTTCTGCCCCCCAGGGAGGTCCTCCGAGATGGCCATGTCGATGCAGTTTTGCTCCATCTTTTGCTCTGGAGCTCAGAAGTCAAAGTACAACCATATTTCTTAATTAGCACTTTCTAACTGATGCTGTCCTTTTCCAAGATGGTTACAAACAGAAGAAGGATTCATTGTCCATGCAGCAGATGAAGCTTCAGAGAAGTCCCATGTGACACATGAATACCAGAGCAGGGTGCTGGCATCTCCCGTGCTTCACTCCCACTGACATTCCTCCCCATCCTCCTGTCTTGGCATGGAGGTCTTACAGGGCTTATGGTGGCCCCCAGGGCGTGAAACAGAGCCCAAGCCTGACATCCATGCGGTGCCATGCACCACGGGTGCCGGCAGCAGCCTCAACGACCATCAGGGTGTGCAAAGCAGGGCGGCGTGCCGCAACACTGGTCCCCAGGGAAAGGCAGCACGTGGGAATTGCCTTATGCTCTGAATTTCAGCAAAGCTGAAGTTTTAAGGTAGCAACTAAAAAAAAGGTGATAATTGGAGGTGCAGGGGGGGAAGAATCATGATCAGGATCGTACTTGCCTTGGAAGTTGGAAAGATTTTATGAGATGTCATATATTCCTACTGTTTTCCCCCATTTCACCACATCATTCACAGGATATAGGTATCTTTAAATCTGCATGGCATAATGTAACATTAAAAGAATGTTACAACAGCTGCCCTCATTTAGGCCAATTGTTCCTATTGAATTGAGACACTCTATCTTGTTTCCCAGATTAAATCGGTTCCCTGGTATGTCATCAAAGCATCAAACAATATAAGCAGGAGACGCTTTGTTCTAATAAGTAAATGCTGTGGCACGTGCAAAGCTACTGGTGTCATTAGTGTGAACAGAAAATCCAAGCGCGAAAATAAAAAATCTGAAACTCAGTTTCTGAATTTTGTCAGACAATTCCAAAGTTTTCTGAAGATTTAAACAGCAGTTAAAAAAAAAAAAAAGTTTGTTGTTTCTGTTCTAATGGAATTTTCTATGTTTTGTGATTTGTTTTACATGATAAAAGTATTTTCATTGTAAAAAATCCCACAGGCAGAGCCAGTGGGAAAAAAGCTCTGTGGGCTGGGTCAGGCAAACAGAGAAGCAATGAGACACTGCAGGAGCCGCTGGCAGGGGGATGAATCTGTGCGCTGGCGAGAGTGGTATCTACTCCATCTGGCTTGGGCTCTGCTTCACCCAAGACGTCCTCCTTTTGAACAGGGAGATACCAGTCATGATGACTCCACCAGAAAAAGAGACAGCCTCCCAGATTTGCTTATCTCAACCTTTTTGCAAGCACCCCTAACTTCCTTGGCAGCTGTAGCCAAACAAGAGCTGTAAAACACTGTTTTCCCTGCTCTGGTCAAACTTGCAACTCAGCATACGTGGTGGGGAGCTCCCAAAATAGCTCTCGGTTGCCTCACCAGTCTCAGCAGCAGCTCGAAAAGCCTTTTGTCTTCTGGGACAACTTGGAGAAGTTTAAAATTTTTGGACTTATTTTGAAAGTACTCCGAAAGATAAGAATGATCTATTCCAAGGCCGGGTGTACGCAAGGTCACAGCTAAGGCGTTGCACAATGCAACCAAGTAGGTTCAGCACAAAATTTGCACCGGATTTGATCAGCTCATTGTTGCTACCTAAATTCAGGCCAAAGCTGAAGACCTTCCACCTGGCACCTCACCAGGCCAAACGTTCTCATCACTTGTCCTAAATACCAGTGAGGTGATGCCAACGAGGCGAGGGACATGGGTCCTTCCCTGCAGAGCACTGAGGAGAAGCCTTCAGAAAAATCAAGCGAAACAGCTCCATTTTTGAGAAGAAGCTGCAATTGCTGCAGGACAAGCGCGCTCTCACTCCAGGAAGGCCAATGCATGCTTCATCCTGGTCAAAGACTATTTTCTAACCAGATCTTGTAATCTTTCAGGCTGGTTAGGGCAAAGCCTGAAGAGCTCTTGCTATGTTAAACAAGGGACATCCCCAAGCTACTTTTTACACTGCAGGGTGTCAACGCAATGCTCCCATGGGCTTTGCATGGACAACACAGCCGTCGTCCCCCCAGAGTCATGTGAAACCCCTCCCTGCCCCATGTAAAGGCTCCTCTTTCTTGAAAATCTCACTTGCTCTTGAAAAATGACTCCAGAAGACCATATACATCTATGGCTTCCCGTCAGGGTGGGAGAAGAGTTTTTTGTCAACGTGTCTCATGTTTCTCAGCACGTTCTCCTGTGCCTTGGCCAGAGCCCTCGGTGTAACTTTCTGCTGAGTCAGGCTGCTGGTTTTCTTATCCCAAATCCCCAATGGGTGGTTTCAAGTACTCCAGACATTTTTCAAAGAAAGTTTGAAACCCAGCCAAGCCCACAGAGGGTGTAACACTTCTCCTGACCGATTTGCAGTCGGGCTGGTTGTCTCCCAGGATGGGCGAGCTGGGCTGCAGCTGCCATCCCAGGGGACAATCCCCCCTGCCCCACAAAATCAAGCGATCTCTGTGATTTTTAGCAGCAGTAAATGATCTCATTGGGGGTTACCTGACCACCAAAACTACGCTGGCTTGGCTGAAGGGTTGAAGTGAGGAGGCCCATGTAAATAAACGTTTACAGACTCCAGATCAGGCCCCCTCCCCAGCCCCAAACATCTCCCCAGCTGGTTTCACTCACTGCTTAGAAAGTCACCCCTTTTCCACATCCTGCGTTTAGATGTCCATCTACGACACAATGAAACAGACGAAGACAAATATGCAATGTAGAGATCCATTATGCTTTATTTACATGCGTCACCATCTCTTTTACAAACTAGATTACAATTTAAAATGGAATACACAAGGCAATATCTACTAACACCAAGTGGAGTAAGCACTGCGTCTCTACTTCGTTTGGAAAGGGGCAGGTTTTGCTCCAAAACAAACTTCCTTCCAACCTCTGTGTAGTAAGGTAGTATATTCCTCCAGGGCAGCATCTTTTTTTTTTTTTTTTTTAAATATAAAATCCTCAGTAAGACTGCAACATGAGAGTGTCTGCTTTCAAATGAAAGTACAAGATAGCCCAAATGAAAAGTATAAACTGTTCAGCTCTTCGGTATGTAAAGACGGCCATGCACAATAAGGCTGTGGATTTAATATTCTTCCAATTTACATGGCTTGAAACAAAAACAGATAAAACAGTTTTACAGATACTGTATACATATTTTTTCCAATCATGCAACTTTTTTTAAAAAAAAAAAGTTAAACATGTGAAGCCAAATGTACAATCCATTTTCTTCCAACCCATAGTAACGAAATGTATCTGGTCCCCCTTCGCATCTGTTGGCAATTCCTAACGTAGATTGTGTACTAGAAACAATTACAGGACACCAATTGCCAAGCAATGACATAATTTTAGAGAAATACATGACCTAAAAGGTAACTTTTTGAAGCGGTGGCACAAAAATTTCTGGAGTTAAGCAGTGGTCAACTACCCAATTATTCTCAAGAGAATTTTTTTTTACATAATTATTAAATCAAGCCCCAAACCTGTGACTAGGAACTGCATAAATGTCACTCTTTTAGACCAAGTTTTTGAACAGTACCTATGTAATTGTTCTGGACCTTTATCTGTTTTACACAGTTTCAGAAGGAAAACTTCTAGGCATAAACATGTTTAAAGACTCAAAGGCCAAAGTTTTCAAAAGGTAGGTTCCCAAAATTGGAAATTAAAATTCATATTTTGACACCTATATAAGTGGCTCTTTGAATTCAGCGAGATTTATTTAGCACCTCTGGAGAGGAGGGCATTTGCTGGGCACCTCAGCAGGCATAGAGAATGGTGACCTTCCCCTGGGCCCAGGGGACCTGGCATCCCTCCTTCCTTTGAGAAGTGACAAGGACAGCGCAGCTCACCCCCTGTGACCACGCTGGAGTCCCCCATGCCTGATACCAGGCACTTCTGTTTGAAAATTTTGGCCATGAAAAAGAGCAACGGAAACCAAACCAAAGCTGAAGAGGTTGGCCAAGTCCACCCCTCTTTGATGAGTACCAGGATGTTCTCAAAAGCAGGGGCCCAATGTGTCCCAGACACGCCAATGGAAATGCCCTCCTTGGCATTGCTGGGAGGCAGGTTAAGCCTTTCAGCTGCTAATGCTTCGGTTTTTTTATTTTTTTTTTTATTATCTTCCATTGACAGGCTGTCTCTGAACCTATCCTGGTTTTCCTCCATTTTCTGAACAGAGCAGACCATAGTTTTCTCTCTCATTTCTGCCAGCAGGAGCTAGCTCCGTCAAACTGCCGTAGCAGAGCAGAAGTTGCCCCTGTTTGGTTTAAGCTAACAGGCCTTCCCTTGCCTTTCACAAGAACTGCATCCGTACCAAGAAAAAAATTAAAATGATGGATTTTGGTCACCATGGCCATACATCAAGTCAGGCCTTACTGGTGCTGTCAGTGACTTTGTTGGTGGTCTTCGGGCAGCCACCCGGGGTCTCACCAGAAGCTCACCCGTGCAGGGGCCAAATGCTGTAGCTTGGCACGGGGCGCTGCCGAGTGAGCTCCGCTGGTGACCGAAACCACAGGGCAGGGGAACGAGCCCAGCTGCAGGGCAGCAGTCGCAGACGAGCTCAGCGTACACTCGCATTTTGGGGTGTACTGGGAACCGGGGAGCTAATGCTAGATGGTCAGAGGAGGCTGGAGATAAAGCTCTTGACCAATTTTGGTAAAAGGTGCTTGCAACTGGACTCCAATA
The DNA here is from genome assembly GCA_009806455.1 of Tetrax tetrax. NCBI lineage: Eukaryota > Metazoa > Chordata > Aves > Otidiformes > Otididae > Tetrax > Tetrax tetrax. The sequence continues at coordinate 250,704 of WHYT01016801.1, forward strand.
AGCAAAGACACTCCTAGCACAGGTGACTGCTGTGCCACACCAGCATCGTGAGTAGCTGGCTGCTGACAGAGATGGGCAATGAGCATCAGCTGACTCCAACAAAGTCAATAAATTAGTCCCCACGCTGACAAATACACCACCTCAGTGTAAAAATCAAAGGGAAGGTTTTTTAAAAGGTGAATGATAAAACCTTGGCTGCTTGGAAGAGTCGATATGCTACAGGGCTACGATAACCACAACTGCACAGAGCCTACACTGTCGTAACTGCGGGGGGAAACCAAGAGGTGCATCGTTACGAGAGAACAGCGTGGGGGCTACGATACAAAACCAAAACTTCCATCACACTAGGAGCTGTTGTTTCACCAATATCACCTCAGGGACCTGGAAAGTAAGGGGCGAGGAAGGGCCCATGAATGCTTGTGTGTGTGTGTGTGTGTGTGTGCATGACTGTGCGTGTGCGGTGGCAGTGGCGAGGGGGAGTCACTCCACATTGCATGGAACACGTGTCGGTGGGAACTCATGCACTGCGACCTTGGGTTAAAATGCTAGTTTGTTTTCCTAACATCCATGCATAATGATCCATTTCTGTACATAATAAAATATATTTATATATTTATATGCATAATGCTTTTATGCAAAGAAAAAAAAAACTTCATATATCACTCTGGAGAATTATGTATACACTGTCTTATTCAGAACCTCTTCATATTGAGTTCCTATGTACCATTGGTGTTTTCCCCTCTTTTTTTTTATCCCTCCCCCCTCAAGATACTAACAAAAAGTAATCAAACATTCCAGATTATAGAGAGGATCTATACAGCACCATACCTTTTATTCATTATTATTATTAATTATTATTCATTTTACAAAAGAAAATCTTAGAAGCAAAATATATAAAACTGCCTTTTCTTTCAGTGTCATTTATCCTGTTACAATCTATGCTCATATGAAAAGCTATTTGTATGATACTGTCACCTTGCCATTCCCTCTCCTGCTTCTCCTGCCGCAACAGATTATACATAATGTGAAGGAAAAAATAATCAAGAATATGTTCAAAACAAACAAACAAAAAGGATCACTGATGCAGTAACATACCGTGCAACAACCTGTGCCTCAACTCCCAGCATTGCCACTGCAAGTCACCTGCCGATGCCCAGCCTCTACGCTTAGCTTTTTCTGCAAAGTGGCATGTTTCCCTTCATCTTCGCTTTTTCAAACACATCTTTACAGGTGGCTATGTTCAGCTTGTCTGGCAGCTCAGCTTATAACTCCTCACCAGCTCGCTGCGGCAGTAGGGGCGGCCCTGCTAACATAAAGCAGGAGGGGAGCCTGCTCCGGCGGGCTGAAAACGGTTCCCGCCTCGGTGCACGTGTGGGCAACGGCACCCGCTGTCAGTCCGTCCTCACGAGCCAAGAGGCAAACATACCGGTTTTCCTTGTTTTGCAATCAACCCTGGCTTGACGCTTACGGAAAAAGAGGGGTGTACCATTAAATTTAAGGAAAGAACTAAGAAAGAAACAATCAAACCAACCCAACAAACAAAGAGACCACACATATCACCCCTCTCTGGATTTCAGCCGGTTGATGGGTATAACAAATGCTAATGTCTGAGCAGCGTTGGGTTATGATCGTTTCCTTGCGTGCGCGCAGTACTTCAGATTCCCCAGGGAGAGAAAGCAAAAATGGTCAAAAAACTCAAAGGAAATCAAACTGGAGGTTGTGCGGGAGGATGGCGGGCAGAAGGGGAAAAACCTCCAAAAAGAAAAGCCAACTTAAAACACCCCATAAACCATTAATATATTGAAACACCACATACTCATTGACAAGTAACTACTGCAAAGGCTACACAGTGTGTTCTCAACAGGATGGTGCTGAACATTGTCTCCACAGCAGGTGCTTGGCCATCCCAGAAAAGGAAGATTTTGCATACTTCAGAACAAGTTCAATTCCCAAAAAAAGAAAAGAGAAAAAAAAAAAAAAGAAAAAAAAAACCAAAACAAAGAGGATCTTCACTCAGGTAAGGGGCCTATTAACAGTCTGCTTCGTTAGGAAAATAATGCAGGGTTCACAAAGGTCGTAAGCTGTAAACAGTATCACTGTCCACTTGCTGACAGCAGATTTGGCAAAGGGTTCTCTCTCTACATCTCGTGTCAGTTTGAGGGCCTGGAGAGGAAGAAGAAAAAGAAGAGAAGACAGTGAGACTGCTGTATGTAGAATAAAAACCACAACAAAAAAGGCAACCAAGCAAACCTTCAAACCCAACAACAGCTTACACTGACAAGCAATTTTGATTTGTTTGCACCCAGAAGTTTCAAACTTATAGCAAGGAATAAATTGCACTGTGACCCTGCCTGAGAACGCTTCTCCCTTGCCAAGGTCTGAGTGTGCTTCTTTGCTGGCTTAGCTGCTTCCAAGCAGGAAAGAAAAAACCCTTTGTTCAAAGAAAAACAATGGTCAAGTCTGATTTACAGAAACCCAGTGCGTTGTCTATTTGTTAAGCACATTTCCAGGTGAGGCATGGAAGGATCCTCCAGCTTTTCTCCATTTTTCACAATCACTCTTTCCCATCATCACCGAAAGGCTGGACAAATCTTCCGTCAGCGTTTGATATCAGCCACCACTCCTGAAGGACAGACCAAGGAGGCTGCTCAAGAGAAGCAGCAAGGAACCATGAATTTTGGTTCACACTTTGGAGTTCTCCTTTTTCCTGCTCATACAACACATTGTCAACAGACAGGGTCTACTTGGCTCTAAAAACAGGGTTAGGGTCCAGCTGATAGTGTAGCCATGAAACTTCTCTGCAGAGGGAGACTGGAAAGACACCTTGGCTGCAGCATGGAGATGACTATGAAGGGACACACTAAGTAGGTAAAATGCTGAAACAAACTTTTCAACCAACGGGGCTAACAGGTCAGGTTTTTAAAGGTACCCAAAGGCTTAAAGACATAATCAGGCACCAAGTAGGGTTTTGGACAGTGTGTACATTGAAAAACACCCATGAAAACCTTTCACATCTTCAGAAAGCTCACTTGGTAGCCATCCACATTGCTGAGCATGTCACTTCTGGCTCTGAAATGGCTTCTGAAACCAGAGCTTAGTCCCCCACACCACTTACAACCTGCTGAGGATTTGCCCCAAGATGAATGATTGGTGATTTTTTTTTTTTATACAGTGCAAGAACAAGGGAAATTTGCTAAAACCAAAAAGCCACTTGAGTTGATTACAGGAATGTCTTTACTTTCAAAAGATCCTGGTATCAGGCACCGTCATGAAAAATGGTGGATTTAGGGGGACTGCTGGTTTAATCTGGACCAGCATCTCCTGCAAGGGAGATCACCAAAAGGCTGTCACGAGATGACTCTCCATCTCTGCCCCTCTCCTTTCTAAGGTGCTAGACACTGATCCTATGATAACATCATATTAAAATGACCTATTCTGATAATGCAAAATGATTGATGGAAATTTAATCATTCTGTCTCATGGTTATTAGAGCAACAGCGTGACAGCTGCTCCCTGCGCCATTAGGGGAGAACTTCATTCAGCACAGCTTAGGCAGCAGACAGATTGCGCGTTTCACCCAAACAAAATTTGGCTTTAGCCTTAATTACATGGAGGGGTTTGGGGTAGACTGTTTTGTGAGTAAAGGGATTTCCGACTGGATCAACATATTGATTTCTTCATTTTCAAAGGGCAAATTAACGCTAGCCGTTCGTTAATGTGACTGCCTGGCAACGACTCCATTTGGTAAGTGTGTCCTGATGGCCGTAACAAGGTCAGCAGAAGATACCCAGATAGGCCTGGCAGCCCCCAGTAAAACCTGGCTGGGGGCTTGAATGCTGCTCAAATGAGTGCATGCCCTTTTCTCTACTTCTCCTTAAAGCCTCGGCGTCAGGAGGGCTGGAAACGGGTGACTTCCCAAAGCACGTCCTCATCCAAAAGCAAGGCTCAGGTCCTGCACGCCACAGCCCAGCAAGTCGGCTCGCTCTCACGCAGCAGAGTGCGAGCTTAACTTCAGCACGTGTGAGAAGTCTTGCTGACTTTAAATGAAGCTATTTAATTAAAATGACTACAGAAACTCCTAATGAAGCACTACAGTAGTGTTTAACATTTAAATTAAAAATGTATGTAAAATATTATACTATGAAACAAAGTCACGAGAGAAAAAATGGAGGATGGATGATGATGACCATAATTTGTGGAACTGCCCCCTATTTTTTTCTATCTGTCCTTCAGACAGTGCCAATGTTTAAGAGAGAGACGCACAGCCAAGGTGAAATTTGCTCATAGCAGAACCAAACCACACTCCATTTTCACAGCTCTGTTTACATGGACTTTGCAAATGGATTAAAAAATGAAAAGAAGTAGATCAAAGTCTTAACATGCCTGCCTTCAAATTACCCCATTAAAGTCTGTAACAGACCCACACACTCTCACTTTCTGTCTCACCACAAAAAGCCTCTGCTAACCCTGAGTTAGCGGCCTGCTGCTTCATAGCAATGAAAACCATACCAGGCAGGGAAGCAAGCACCCCAGTTACATCTCCATTTATCAGTGGTCTTCAACCACTACTCCCCAGTGTTCCTCTCTCCCCACCTCCAAATATCTACAGCTGCATCCCGAGCCACTGCGAGGTTTTCTCCCATTCCTGACAGCCATGGGAAAAGCTCGTCCTCTGGAGTGCCACCCTGAATTTGCAGAGGCAGACAAGGTTTCTCCTCTGATGAGCCAGAACGATGCTGTCCTCTAAGGGCAACATGCAGCCTTCCAGTAAAGTACTTCAGTCCTCACTTACTGGGTCCTGTTTTGGGGGGATAAGAGCAGCAGAAGTACGAGCACAGGGAGTGATGAAGAAAAATACACAGAACAGAAGGAGGGATACAAGAAAGCTGAAGTCTAGCAGGGCTAGTGGGTTAGAGCAGCGTTTGCTAACCTGCCACAGCAATGGCACAGAGCCCCCTCTTACGTGTGGCATGGTTTCTTGTTTCTTAGGCTGGGAGGAACTTCCAAAAATGGCACTACTGGAAAACATCATCTGCCTGTACTTCTTAAGCCACTCCCTGGAAAATTCAGTTCTCCCTTGAAAAGCTCCTCTGCCAAACCTAAAGCCCATTTAAAATCATCAGCAGGTGGAACGGAAGGACAAATTTTGGACTTTCTCCCAAAGTTTCTTAAACTTCCTTTCCTTAGACCTTCTTCTGAAGAAAGCGAAGGCTTCTTTTGGAGTGCAGTCTTCACAACCACATTAATACCTGGGCTCTGTCACGCACATATACTCTGAAAGTAGAGGCAATTCCACTACAGCTGCTTTGACCCCCTGGTTACAGAAGGCTGGAACAAGATACTTCTGCTGGACATCAGAAGAATCCATAGCAATATACTAAGCTATAGCTTATGCAAGCATATATGCATGTGGTTGGTGAAAATAATGACTTTAAAACAGAAACAGAAAAAGCATTAAGTGAGGGGTGAGGACAAACTCCTGCTTTGTCATGTCCCACAGGCATTCTGAACCCTAAATGCTAAATCTGTTTATCCTATTTGGTGGAAGAGTGTAAAACAAAAAGCAAGTATTTCTGTATTTTTTAACTCTTCAGCTTGCCAGCCATTATGTGGGAGATGAGATGTCCCTTTCTTTTGTCCTTTTCTCTGCTCTCCCATCCTCTACCTTGCTGTTGACCAGTTACAAATGCTACTCTTGCTTTACCCTGTGGCCGAGCTGTCGGTTGTGATTTCCCTCCAGCAACATTTCCTCACCTCTCTCTCACATCATTCCACCACTTAACCAGATGGCCGTCTCCCAAGCCCCACGCCAGCTCATGCACCGTCAGAGCAGCTCTGAAAGATCATCTGCTGCCTGTTGCTTTCTCCCTTTGATTCCCAACGGTGCCAATTACGCAGCACTGGAAATTTCTTCAGAACAGAAAGGTGATGCATCAATGCTCCCCAGGAGCGAGGCAAAGATAATGTGCTCTGGTGGTAAGTTCATCAGTAAGCTAACATAACAATCAGCACATATAGTTTTCTGTTAAAAGAAAAGTTATGTGCTTCTTGACGTAATTATGGTGTGAGAAACCGCACTACCAACACACAGCTCCTCTGTATGGCAGCCTACCAAGGACCTTCTGATTTGGGTGGAAGGCTTCTTCAGTGGATCGCATCTTGAAAATTATCACCTCTCAGAGGCCTGTAAAACAAGTGTTTTCCCTTGGTACCACTCCGTAATGACTCTCCAGGGACAGGAAATAACGGTGACTACTTTTACTGTCCAGAGACTAGAGATGCAAACATTTTTGAAGGAAACTGGTGTCCTTTAGTGACAGATGTGCAATCATTCTGGTGCCTCTGCCCCTCGATTTGTCATCGTCGCCAGCAGCACAGCTTCTATTCCAAATGGGAGTAGGCTCAAAAAGCAAGACTTGATTACATGTGTTTACAAGTTAATATTCTGCTTGAAGTTTCACAGCTCAAGACTGAAGAACACACGGTATTTGTTTAGAAACAAGTAAGGAAGATAACTACTATCACCCATCCTTCCATAATGACAAAATTGCAGCATGAGATTTTTGTTCAAGCAGAATAAAAATTAGGAATCTCAAAGCCATGGCAGGCATGCCATCCTGACACCCTACAGGTTTAGCGTACGCTGGATGGCTCTGTGCTCAGAGACAACACTCAGGTCAGGGTGCGAAGCCCAAGGGGAAAAAAAGAGTTGACAACTTCATGTGCTTTCTTTACTGAACTTTCAGGCATGTTGCAACTTCACTTTTTCTCTTTAAGTTCTACTCATAAAAACAGATCTTTTCCAGTTCAGAATCGGGGGCAGAGAGTGAGGGAGAAGGGTGGAAAGAGGAAGAACACCAACACAGAACTAAAGCTTATGGGAGCTAAAAAGTTGCTGTGCTGGTACTTGCGCAGGCACATGAAGCACGGAAATGTCTCTTTTCCTTCTGTTGCTGCTCTTCCACTCCAAGAAACACTGCAAACCATAGCAGACAACCAAGTATTTTGGAAGTAAATGTAACTAAAGACAGCAGATCATTCTCTCACGCTGTATCAGCTCCCTGGGACGAAAGGCTTGCTCACTGTAGTGAGGTGCCATGACTATTGATACGCATGTTATTCTGATATCCCAGTTGTCTACAGAATCATAGAAAAGTCCAGGCTGAGAGAGACTCAGCATCATCTTGTCCAACCTTCTGTTGAAGGCAGAGCCTTAGGTTAGGTTATTCAGGGCCCTGTCAAGCCAAGTTTGGAATATTCCCAACAAGGGAGAGTCCACCGCTCCTCTGAGCAGTTCATTTTATTCTCAAAGGTGGGTACAGTCCTTTCTAACCATTTTACAGATTAAAAGGACACACCCAGAGAGAAACTGGTCCACTCATGCTCACACACTTAAAGGAGAAGTAGATCGGGTTTTCAGAAGAGTTTAGATTCAGGACACCATCTCCCTGCAAGGTCTCCAGGCTTCTTACTTGGCACTTGGTAAATTTTATCCCCTGCCTTTTGTTCAGGGGCCTGAGGAGGGGGTTGAAAATCCTGGTGGTTATGGGTGACACTATCGTTGATTGAGAGACATCAGCCTGGGTGTTCAACAGAGCACCTTTTAGGCAAGATGCTGCTGAACTAGTACAGGTTTTGCATGGAAGAAGAAATGCTTGCAAAATACAACTTTTGTTAGGGGTATAGTACATTGGCTAAAATAAGGGCACTTTATTTAGGCACTTGGGAGCACTGGGAGGAACTCTGTCGTAGATCCAAAAAGGATGGGTAACTACTGCACTCTCTGCAAACACAGAGAAGGATCTTGCTTGCACTTTTGAATCTGAACAATAAGAGTTGCTCTTTAGAGTAAAAAGTACCTACATGGCTGGAAACATCCTGAGTTATGGGTTTATAGTGCTATGGAAACATGCTATCTACTTCTTATTCTGAACATCCTCATAGAGAGTTTCCTTTCCTTTGCCAGATACCAAGCCTATTTTAAAAAATGTCCTCCCTGCTATGGAGTCTTCTCATTTTCCTCTGCAGTAAGTTGAAAATGACAAGCCAACAATGATCACACAGGTCACACAAAAGGATTGCCACCATGTTGATATAAGGCAGGACATCCTCTATCATGACTTACAAACAGCAGAAAAGGCAAGAGAAGGAAGGTCCTTCCTCAAAACCAGATTTTCTCTATATTTGCATGAAATAAATTACCCATGAAAGCCAGTGGAAGCAGTTTGCAAAAGCAGGCAGTACAAGGGAAAAATAATGGGCAAGATATTCAGCTCAGCTGAAAAGTGCATTAACACAACTCATTCTCCACATGGCATCATCTGGGAAAAGTGGCTTTTTTCCCAGAGCAACCACAGACAACCATGGCTACACAGTGGCCTCCATCAGCCGAGCCACATCTCCGTCTGATTACCGCTCAGCAGATATCCGCTCCGTCAGACTCCAACAACTTGCCACCCTGCGTGGTAATCTGAGTGGAAAAGCTGATTAAACAGCCCCTGTAGACTGGACCAGAGTGGAGCATTCCCACCACTCAGCCACAGGTACCCAATTTAATGGGGTCACTGCCCCCATGGACTTGATCAGGGGCAGCACTGATGGGAGCATCCTGCTGAAAACTCTCCACCAACAGTACCGGGAGCCCACGGTGGGCAGCGTGCGAGTATCCTTCATGCATTCTCTCTCCCCAGGCCAGAAGTGAAAAGTTGGCCATTTACGTATGGTGCTACTCAAACACACCCACTTCTGCTGCCTACGCGATACCTGTGCTCTTCGGCTATCATCAAGACAACATGTAAAACCTCTCTGGCTGTCAATTCATCACCTCAGCTGAGCGTTGAACTGCCACGAAAAAAAGATCTCGACCTTTCCTCAGCTGCGTAAATCTATGTTTCTAAAAATGATCTCTTATTACGCACTTCTTCAAGAAAATACATTTTTTAGGGGGGCTATTTAAAAGTCTGGCTCAAAAGAAGGAAAGAAAAAAAAGAAAAAACACCTGTAACCATCCCAGCTATCAAGCAACAGCCTGTCTAGGGACCAACACTCATCTGTAGCTCTAAACAATCTTTACAGCTCATTCACATGAAAAAGACAATTTGTGAAGACTCATTCTGTAATAAAACCTACATGCTGCTGATCCAGGGAGGAAAGCACTGGGGAGTCCAGTTGATGTGGGCTGGTCTAAAAATATCAGTTTGTGCTGTCATCTGGTGAGAGTATGTCATCCTGTAATCTTGGCATCTGCAGGGGCAGCAAGTTTCTGCCTAATTATTGCTGCTGAATCACATGACAAAGCATGAGGTACTAAAAAATATCTCTATATAAAACATCAAGAGAAGAACACCCAAACCACAGGATCAGACCGCTGTCCTGGCTTCAGCTGCTGTACGCTCACAACACAAGCCTGCGGATGCAATTCCAGGTTTTACAGATCTTTTTCCTGGGTTAATAAAACCCCAAAACATAAACCCAGATTATAAAAACATCAAAACCAAAAAGCCCTACTCCCAGAAGGAGTGAGCAATTCATCACATTTGTGCGTCAGCTCCCGCTGCCTTCAAGCACCAAAAGCCACAGCATCCCTGCAAGCATAGCATTGGTCCCTGTGTGGTGTGCAAGGGGCTTCGAGGGGCACTAAGGCCAGTGGGACTGCACTGGTGATAGCCCCAGTGGTCTTTGTCTGGCTCTGCCTTCTCCTCCTCCTCAGTGGCCACAAGTGCTGGGTTTGCTCCTGTGCCGCTGATGTGTGCCCGGAGAGCAAGGAGCCTGCTCAAGGCAAGGCCTCCTTGGATTCCTCTTCTCAGTGAAATACATTTTCTACATAGATCTTTTTGTTTAAAGACTAAACTTGGCATGTGTGACGTTCAGCTAGTCACAAAACCACCTTTCAAAACTTGGGCTGGCTGAAACAATGCTTAAATGTTAGAAGCGCACCACCGCCTTAACCACTAACCTGTTAGAAATGGAGCAGAAGAATTTGCTGCTCCCGAATTTCCTTTAGACGTTTTAAAGGCAGCCAGCCCCATCTTGGCTCTGTGTAAGAAACCTGCCAGCCTTACCCCTAAGACCTCATTTTTGAAAATAAGAGAGGAGGAAGTGTAGCTATGGTCCTGAGGCAGTCAGCATCCTGAGGTAAGAGGTCCATCAACTCTGGTTTCCACATTTCAGCTTTCCTCAGCAGAAAACAAGCTTTCTGGTAAAGAATAAAAATCACCCTCCTCATGGTATATTGTCTAGAGGTCTCTGATTCAAAACTCCACCCAAATTGAGACCTTTTCACTACCTATTCCAACTTTTAAGATGGTGTTGTAGTGAATAAGTCATCCTCAGACTATGTATTCAACTTTGTAACAAATTTCACTCAGAAACAGGTTGAAAGTAAATTAACAAACAGATATGGACTAATAAAACACCAACAGGCATTTAATTAAGTTTCCTAGGATTTTGCTTTATCAGAGATGTTAATCATCAAATTCTGTGAACTAATACACGACGTTGCTACTAATAGCTTGTGTGCTCTACTGCTACAGCAAGATGATGTGGGACCTAGATGATGCTAAGGCTAAATGAGTAACTGATCTGTAAAGTATTTTACTTGTAATTTTCGAACAAGTTAACGTGACTCCAGCACAGCTCTGTTATAGAGCCCAGAGCCAGTGTGCTAAACAGCACACTGAAATCTCTCTCAGAAGATGCAGCTAGTGAGTTTTACAGATGGCAAAACCAGCTTAAAAAGTTCCTGCCCTGCTTGCACTAAGCCATTCTCCACCCCCTGCCCAAGCCCTGCCAGCATCGCCACCTGCGCAGTGCCGTTGTGAACTGAATCACTGAAACAACTGAGGTAAAAAAAACTTCTTGGATGGATGTCGATACCAGAGGAAATGTTTGCCCAAGTAGTAGCTGATCACTGGCTCTTGACCTTCCAGGCAGCTGTAAATGTCCCAGTCTCCCCTACCAGTCTGTTTGGGACTACTCTTTGGCAAATGCCAAGTCCCTTGGGACTTGCTGGCTGAGAAGGACCATGGAGCAAAGTGCAGAGCTGTGGGAACCCCAGGCTGAGAGAAAATCCATTAATTTCAAAATAAAAGGTATTCTAGAGATAGGCAAGGGAATTGTGATGTCTTTATTTATTGACAAACAAGCTGAAAAAAAAAAGTTATGATTATCTGAGTCAGCGGAGGGCATATTCAGTGCCTTTGGGAAGCAGGCAGAAAAAGAGGAACAGAGGCCCTAGCCAGCTTACGAGGGAAAAATTATGGCTGAGTGAATAAAGTAAGAAAGAAGCGTATTGATTTTCTCTTTTCCTTCTTGTAAGAGAAAAAAAAACAACAAACCAAACCCAAATTCATTTATACACTTCAATGAGGGCCCTCTGAAAGGCAGGGCAGGGCCAGCCTCACAGGCACGGGGCCAGTGCAGTGGGACCAGGCGAGGCTCTCTCCAGGGACCGTGCAGAGGCTTACAGGCAGCAAATGTGCACGGCCACTGAACCCACAATGGTGGCATCTCCTGCACAGCCGTTTTCACTTCCCCTGTGAAGAAACTGTAGTTGATTTTCTTCCAAAGTAAACTATCCTCTATACATAGAGCATGTATAAACTAAATACATTCAGTTTAGCCAGTATTTGGCGTCTTTCTTTTCTTCCCGAAAATGGATTCCAGTATTTCTCTTCTTTTTCACAGAAAACACAGCACTCACTATTCCCAGGTATGCCAATAACCCACTGTAACTGCTTCTGCCTGCCTGTAAAATGCACCTGGCTGCCCTCGTGAAACGGATTTAGCACGAGCGAGCGCCAGGCTGCTCTGCTGAAAGTGTTCCCCAGTCTTCAAGCCTGTAAAGATTTATTATCTGGATCATGAATACTGCAGAGAGAAGATTTTAATTCAGGGGTCCCTATTGCTGCAGTGAAACGGAGAAGTAACCAAGAAAGCAACTCAGAACAATTGCATCCGCTGTCATGCGAAGAACCCCTATCCAAATATGAGATGCTCGTAGGGAGATGAACTCTCAAACAGCGCTGCTTAACAGACAAGGAAGGGTGCATGATGAACCAGCTCAGCAGAAATCATCTGCGCTTGCACCTGATACCAGAGGCACCCCGCAGCAGCCGGTCCACTTGTCAGAGAGAGGGAGAGAGGCTTCCACAGATGACTGGACAGTAATCCGCCGAGGAGAGCTGTCTCGTTAATAAATCTGTCCTCTGCAATGAGACTCCGCTCACACAGATGTGTCAGTTCCTTCATTCGGAGGGAGCAGCCTGAAAAGGATCACGGTGGCTACGCTTTCTGTGAATGGCACAGGCCGGGGGGAAGAGGCAGCGACGAGCACTGGCGAGGAGGTGACGTGGTCTGCCTCCTCCGTGCTGCCTAGGCAGGTGTCTCTGCAGGCATCTTCCACCTATACACAGCAAATGAAGATACGAAAGCCGAGGGCTGCCCTATTTGCCTGTGTCAAGCAAAGCTGCCAATAACATTTATTTTTCAGGCCCCATTTGGCAGCTTGTACTGTTGGATATTTCACAGTGATAAAGTTCCTATGGCCTTTTTTTTTTTTTTTACCTCATGCAAAAAGGTTTTTTAAATCCAAATGGCTCATGAACCTGGAGGAAGAGAGAATTGGCCAGCACGACCTTCTGCAAGTTACTGCTTCCTGGTTCATGAGGCCACTCTTTGGTTTCCCCTTTCTTTTTTTGAATTCTCCAGCACTGGAACTGAAGGAAAAACAGAATTCAGCTGTGGCTGTGGCATTGCCAAGCTGCCATCTCATGTAGGATCAGTGGGACACAGTGTCACACAGTCCACCTCTACACCTCATCTCCTGGCCAAGCACTGCAACGTGCTCACTTCAAGCGAGAAGATACAAAAGAACTGGAGGAAATCCTCCCACCGACAGAGAAAGGACTGTGCAAAGCAACTGCTCCACCGGAGCAAGGCAGCTTTGCGGAACGACTGAAGGGAGGACTCCCGTGCAGTTTTGTTCTCCCTCACAGACATGGGACCCCAGCAGACGTTTCCTGTGGCACTCCATACACACAGGAAGACATTCAGGAGGTTCACCACTGCTGTTCACCTACTACAAAGCTTCCCCTTCAACACCTAACTGTTAAATAAAGAATGAAAACTCAGCTAAAGATGAAAGGGGCAAAACTATGCACCATAAAGTCAAACACCACCAACTCCTTCTTTCCATCCTTCATCCAGAAAATAAGAAAATTGGAAGTAAGCTGCAAATTGAATGAAGGCCTCATTTAACCTCGCCACTAGGATACTCTACATACCGTTCTGAAGTTAATAGAACACTTTCAATAATTTATAGCTAACCTTTTATCCTACTATATTTTGAAATCTACTCCCTTACGCTAATAAATAAACAAAGGAGAAAGGGCATTTTGTGTGACACCTACCCTATGAGTCAGTGAATATGTACGTGACAGCAGGCAGAGGTATGGGCAGGAGCCTGCAGAATCACAAAGGGATGACAGAAACAATGTTTACAAGTTCAAATGCCCCCAGCTGTGGAAAAGAAGCAATGGAAAAAAACACATAAATCTGGAAAAAAAATAATCTGAAGAGGCTAACATTTGAAAAGCATCTGTGTCAGGACCCAGACCTACAGATATTCTCTGGGTGGAGTCCAAAAGAAAATGGTACCCACTCCAATCCTGAGGTGGACCAATTTAAAACATCAAATCCAGGACCTGGGACCAGGATCTCACCTTTGCCATTTCAATATATAATTCTTCCATTTGCTGAATTTTTTTTTGGCCAAGAAATACAATTAAAAAAAAAACCCAAACAACTTCGCTAGTGCTGCTGTTCCACAGCAGCAGTACAACTCTAATTCAGTCCAGATCCGTCCCACACACTCGACCCTCAGTGCGCGCTCTGATCTTGCAAAGACGCCCTTCCTCCTCCTCCTCCGCAGTACTGTTGCTCCACTGACTGCAAAGCCCCTTGCCCTGTCCCTACGTAACACAGCTTGGCTACATGCCACATCGGCTGCACAGAAGAATCCATCTGTTGCAACTTCAAAGAAGACAAGCTGGAGCTCTGCGATTCCTAAAACCCACAAATATTCCACCTTGGTTTGCCTGATTTGTCATTAACATTTCTCATGCCTAAATTAAGGAGGACATGTAGCATCAGATGCGAGCTGTTGCAGCCAAATGGCTTTTATAGCTTAGCCCCATTTCCCTCCACACCTCCAAAAGTGTCTTGGTTGTGCCTGTTGCATACCAACACATAGCAAGCCATCACAAGCCAAATTAATATTATTAGTGTGCACTAGCTACTAAGGGTTTGGTACAAACTCCAATAAAACTAAGGAACCAAGTATTTTACCACATCTATGGGGCACTGACCTGTTTGCCCATTTTCCCTGTTCTCAAAGATCCTTCAGCCTGGTACCCAACTCTGTGATGAAGCCTGTTTAGCACCAGTGAAGTTCCCCACATTCAGACTGACAACGTTCTGAGCTGAGATGAGGGAATCAAAGTTAAAATCCAGCCCATCTGCATCCATGAGTTCACTGCGGATAATGGACTCCATGTCACACTCCAAGCTCCCATTGAAAATATCCAAGTCCAAGTCACTTGGGAATTTCTCGTGTCCCATGACCGGGAGGTTCACGCTAGAGGAATACAAAGAGGAGCCTGAGAGTGGGTCAGAAAGTGTTTGCATAGACTGATTGACAGGTGACTGCTGATGTTTGGTGGATCCCAAGCTGTTCGAGTCACTCAAGCCTATGTTACTGATGGAATTGGACAAGGCACGGCTGCCACTAAGAGAGGAGTTGTGGGACTGGTGCTGGTGATGAGGCAGGCTCTGATTGACCAGACCGCCCTGGCTGGACTGCGCGGCAAACGACATCATGGGGTCGTTGCGGAGCATTATATTCCTGCGAGAATTCTGGGCGGACACAGCTGTGCTGGCTTGTGACATGAGTGGGTCAGACTGTGTCATCATGACATCGCTGTGACTAAGTGCATCAGAGGCGAGGAGATCCTGCAGCGTCTGGTTGTTGTAATGAGAAATGGAAGAGAAGGTGGCCTGCTTGTTCTCCTGAATGGTCTGCATGGGCGACTGGCGGAGGGAATTCAGGGATGACGGCCCGAACACGGCATTGTTGAAACTACTTGATGGGGAACCCAGCCCCGAACCTTTGGAACTATATGGAAAACTGGAGCTTCTCTGCATTATCCCTCCTGTGGGTGACTGCTGGGAGGGAGGCAGTGTTATATTGTCCAAGAGATCATCCATGAGGTTATCTGTCAGTCCATCATTCAAATTCATTGTCCCAGCCATATCAGTCAATCTGGGCAACTCCACAGTACATGGTTTGTTTACTGATGGGGACAAGCTCGATGGACTACTGTACAGCATGGGAGAAAGCGGAGCGTCGTCATCTTGAACGTCATCTAGTTCGGTGCTTGCCAAAATCGGTGACAAGCGGCCACTGATCGTACTGGCGTTTGAATTGGTACGGGAGCGAAAATCTGTCCATGCATCCAGCTCGTCGCTGCTGCGAGAGGTCGGACTCCCTGGCCACTTGGAGAGCTGAGAAGGGCTGTCCTCACTTGTCTCCTGGGCGGTCTGCAGGGCTGCCTTTTTCTTAGCCGCCCTCCCTCTGCTCTTCGTGTACTTGTTGCTGTTGTCCATTGACACAGCTCGTCTCCGGGGCGCCTTGCCGCCCTTTCCACCATCTGGATTGATCATCCACCAAGAGCTTTTCCCGGTGCCTTCATTCTGCACCCTGACGAATCGGCTGTGGAGTGACAAGTTGTGCCGGATCGAATTCTGCAGGAAAGGAACAAAACGAAACATCAAGACCAGCACCCCTCTTCTTTTGCTACCCAAATCTCAATCACAAAACCAACACCACATTAAAACAACAACGTGAATAAAAGCATTGTGTCCTTTTGGACATCACCACAGGTTTCTTGGGTGATGGATATGGGAAGGCTGGAGCGTGACTACAGTGTGCTGCTGCAAAGCATGCCCCATGCTTGCACTAGCTGTGCATTCCTGGTGCTCATCTCTACACCCCTAAAAGTTGCATCCTAAGAAAAGGAGTGTGACACAACTCCATTCCCACTAGCAAGGAGCTCAACGTTTCTCCCTTACTTTTGACTCAGGACAAACCTCTAGGCTATCAGCAACCTTGCCATCAGTTCCTTGAAAAAAAAAAACCACCAACAACTGCAAAGACACTGCAAAAATCTGACTGGAGGGGTAGTCACACTCATCACAGCCTCTGCAAATGTCTTTTTAAGTCTTCATCGGCATGTGTGTTGTGTATTTGTTATACTAATTCTTGAGAAAACGGCAAGTGCTGTTGCTCCTCTCCCACAGGCACTCTGTGCATGACTAAGCTACACTTTCACTCTTCATTAGAGGCACCAGAACTACGCCTGTGCTGCAGGCCAGATGCCCCCTCGCTATAGTATCCTCACAGTCCTCAAAACGCGATGTGACACAGTACACAATGATAGCCCTGTCCCTGAGAGCTGCTAGATACAGAGCTGTATGCAGTGGCTGTACAGCTGGATACCCCGTGCTGTACAGGACGCTGGGAAATACGGTACTTTCAGGGGAGCCCATGCACAGTCTGCCCTTGCATACCACCCGCTTGCACTACTCAGTAACATCTACCGTCCAAAAACCACGTTGGCTCAAAACGAGATAATCCCCCCAGAGAGAGAAAGAGGCAGAGAAAACCAGCCCACGGTAGCCCTAGTGAGATGACTCCAGATTTAAACCAAAATAACTCAGATTAAAATCCCACTCCACTCATCCTGCTCATCTTGCACCTAGAAGATGGCTCAAACGATGGACAAGCAAGTAGTATTAACAAATATTAACAATATAAAGCAGTGAGAATGCTTCCAGGTTTGGTTGTTTGGTATTTTTTCCATGTGCAAGTCAAAAGATTTTTGGAGCTATCCCATATTCCTTTGACAAAAACAGTTGTGCTACTCCCCCAGGTTAAAAATGATCAAGTTTAAAACATTGCACAAGTTCTTTTTTCTTAAATTTTGGCAATTACCAGGTATGTCTACAAAGAAGATAATATCACATTTGTTCTACCAGCATGCTTTAAAAACAAAAAGTCAACAGGATCATAGAATAATCAACCATCCAGGATAAGTGTCCTTCACTTACAAAGCACTGAAGAAATTCCAGATTCAAATGGGCAAAGAATGAATCAATCAAAAAATAATTCACAAACACCTCGACATTTGCATCTTAGGATAAATGGATGTTTGACATAAGTGAACTGGAGATACATTTGATGTCTAAAGAAATACAGCCCAGCTTTTTAAAAACAATTCTTTTCAGTATAAAATGCCTTTTTTTCCCCCTGTTGAGTGTTGTGGTTTTTGTCAGATTGTGAAATGGAAAACATGCCTGAAGTTCTTCTCAGACGCAGACAGCAGACGCAGTTGTGATTATCACTTAATGAAAAGAGAAATCATATGGACCATGGTTCAAAATAGCAACTGTTATGTTTTAAACAATATGAACAAAACAGCAGACACAGACTTTGCAGACATAGTCAAGTTCGGGTCAGTGCCTCAGCTATAAACTTCTCCATTTCTAAGGGACTATCAATGCCATCAGAATATAGTGGATTGAGTTGCAGCATAATAGTTCTTCAGTTTATGGAAGGTAAGAGTTTTTTATTATTTAACCGATGACATTTCAACTGCATTTTGAGTCTGGTAACAGCCTGTTTCTAACTTCAACAGCCCTGAGGAGAAAGACTTGGGAGTGCTGGTGGACGAGAGGCTCAACATGAGTGGGCCCATGTGGCCCAGAAGGCCAACCGCATCCTGGGCTGCATCAAGAGGAGCGTGGCCAGCAAGTCGAGGGAGGTGATTCTGCCCCTCTACTCTGCCCTGGTGAGACCCCACCTGGAGTACTGCGTCCAGTTCTGGAGCCCCCAACATAAGAAGGACATGGACCAGTTGGAGAGGGTCCAGAGGAGGGCCACAAAGATGATCAGAGGGCTGGAGCACCTCTCCTATGAGGACAGGCTGAGAGAGTTGGGGCTGTTCAGCCTGGAGAAGAGAAGGCTCCGGGGAGACCTGATAGCGGTCTTCCAGTACCTCAAGGGGGCCTACAGGAAAGATGGGGAGAGCCTGTTCAGTAGGGCCCGTTGTGATAGGACAAGGGGTAACGGGTTTAAATTAGAAGGAGGTAGGTTTAGATTAGATATTAGAAAAAAATTTTTTACAATGAGAGCTGTAGAGCACTGGAACAGGTTGCTCAGAGAGGTGGTGGATGCCCCATCCCTGCAAATGTTCAAGGCCAGGCTGGATGAGGCTCTGAGCAACCTGATCTAGTCAGGGATGTCCCTCCTCCTTGCAGGGGGGTTGGACTAGATGACCTTTGAAGGTCCCTTCCAACTCTAACCATTCTATGATTCTATGATTCTAATAACTAGGCGCCACTACTTTCTTCCTCAAGTTTCTCCCAATTGACTCAGAATTGCTAGTATTTTGAAAAAAAAACAACAAAAAACAAACAACCCTTTTTTGATATTGCAGCTTGCACTCCATCAATGCAGGCAGCTCTCACATTCATCCTCTTCATTGACAACCACTGGTGAGAACATCTGCAAGGGGATCTTTCCTTGCAAAGAGCCAGCGGCAGGACGAGGATGACCGTTACTCTTGTAAATTAAAAAAATCTTAGAAAATGCAGGAAAAAAAAACATCCAAGGTAGTATACGCAGTCTGTCACATAGCTTCAGATACAAAAACACTCAGTCAAAGTGCCAGCAGCTAACAGTTTTCAACTTACAGTGGTGTCATAAAACAACTTACTTCTGCTGATGGCAGCCATGCTATGAAACTATCTGTCCTAAAACTGTGAAAAATCCTAAATGGTAAAATTGTGAGACTGAAGCACCTTTCAGGATGAGGGTTCCTGCATGTGTGGATATGCGTTTGCACCTGTGTAATTTTCTTCTTATTGCATCTTTTTGCTCAGTGTTGGCATTACATAAATAATAAAAGAATGTAATAATACTTTTGCATTGAAAATTGGTGGTTATAAAAAAAATCCAAGCAGTTTGTTTTACTTTACATTACACAATATGCCACTTATGCTCTGGCTTCTGCTTCTCTTTACTTTTCTTCTGTAGGAAGATTGTTTTCTTAAGCATAATTATGGGTCAATGTATTTTTGTGTACCCCATCTCCACCCTCTGTTCAAACACTGCCTTAAAACCCACTTCTTTCACATAACCTCCCCTGCTAACCTCTTCAGCAACAGAATCTGAGTTTCTTGGTTTCTTCTTGTGTTGGATGCTCTACAAAATCTAATCAGGGCTGGACCTTATTATCCTTTCACATGCAAGTTTTGTTACAGAAGTCACCGGGATTGACAACTCACATCAGTAAAGGCTGTTGTGCTGTGCTACCAGGTTGTGATCTGAATGGAAATAACTGTATTTTCCTCCTGGTTTCTGAGCTGTCAAAGAATGTTCCCATCTTCTTAAAATACAGGAAAATACCATGGGACAACCTTTGCTCACAACCATGTGCGTTAGTAACATATGACCATACGACAAACTGCAAGGGAGGTGGGGAAGCAAAGAAGGTAGAGTTTATCATTTAAACCCAATACTGATCAAATTAATGGGGATTTGTCTTTGACTTATTTGGGAGATGGATTAGGCCATGATGATGGAAACAGAACACATTTTTCCATGCCAAAATGTAATAAGAAACTTTAAAATATCTATAAAGGAACTTCCACCAATCTCTCCTGGAGACCATATGTAGACGGGACATATGCTGGCCAGGCTGCAGACACCTTGGAAAGAGCTCAGATACCACCGATGGGTACAACACATGGACTGTACAAGAGCAGAGCAGAAAGGAAATACGATGAGCTCCTCCCTTTATTAGTGTTACTATTTATACTGGACTTGAAGAACGCTGTGCACTCTGCTAAGAGCCAGAAGACTGAGGTTCCTGCAGATAAGATCAAGAGCATCCCGTACGGCACTGAGCCCAGCCCAGTTGCGTCCCAGTCCTCCGACCGAGTGGTCCTGCAGGGAAGAATCACCGGCCCTGGAGACGAGGAAGACCCAGGGGAGAGGCACATACAAGGCAGGGCAGATGTGGTGTAAGCAGAGGGTGGTGCAGTGCTGCCACCCACCTTGGCTTAGGCTGACGGCGTTGGGAGGAGCGCAGCCGGGTGCCCACTAGCAGCCAGAACAGCAACATGTGGGGTGACAGCACTGTCCCCAAACCCAGGGCCACTCTCTCAGCTTGTATAAATGTTAGTCCATCGCGTCATATTTTGTTCAGTTAATATTCCTTGAGGGAACCAGACCCATTTTCCTTGCCAAAAAAATGGCATCAGCTACCATGTCCTAATTACACGTGTTTCTCTTGATACCTTAAGAGGACTGCAAATGGGTAAGCTCTCAGAGAGGACATTCAAATATTTCAAAAGTGCTATATAGCTGATTTGATACGAACAACTGAATGACTCTCTCAGAAAGGCTGGACTGTGCATGATTTCAACACTCCGTCCCGGTCAGGCAACAGCAGCGAATGCTTGAGCCTTTAAACGGAGAAAATTCCCCCTCCCTGTGCCTGTTTCGGCCTCTTCCAACCCGTGTTTACCTTGTGGAGCCCGTCCATTAACTCAGACACCAGCTGCAAGTGCTTCCACTGCAGTACAGAGTCTTTTTTGTCTGGAAGCAACATGTGGTATCAATTTATCATCCTCAACAACGCAACAAGGAATCCACTCACTTTAAAAATAAAAAGGGAGTTGTGTAACTTAACTCTTAAAAGCCTCTGCTTTGAAAAAAAAAAAAAAAAAAAAAAAAAAGCCTAAAGATTAGCAAGATGAGGTGCAGCTGGTGGCTGCCGAGTCCAAATTACACACTGGTCTGTTTTTATTTCAGTGTTTTGTAGCGAGTGGCTAATTCCTTATTTCAGATACAGGCTCCTAAACTGCAAAGTTACGGCTACAAATCAAAAGCAGTTGTTTACTTTAACAACTGGGATACTAGGACATGATGGAAGAAAAACAAATGCTATTTGCAGACCCATAAATGCTGCTAACGCTCACTTGGGAGACTTATACTTTATTTTATCCTGTATTAACATATTTAATGTTCTACCTTCACCACATGAAGTTGTCTGGTAGCCACACAGTAGGGAAAGGCACCAGATCTAATACCACTGAAAAGGAGCCATGAAAATAACTCCAGCTTATCAGCCTCCGGCTGACTGGAGGGAGCCCTGCTTCTCCTTCCAAACCTGAATTTCAGTTTCCAGCCTGTGTCACCTTACTCAAAATGCTGTAGCATGAATGTCTCTTGGGATGAACACCCCTACAGAGGGCCTCCACCAAAAATTAAACAGAAAAATGAAACAAACTACTTTCTCTGCAGTCAGTTGTCTCTGAAACAGGAGGTTGCGAATAATCAACACATTTTGCCCACCCATCCAGACCAGTGTCTGTGCCTTCTCATGAAGTAACTCAAAATTTGCTTCAACTAAATTTTACATTTTGTTTGCTTTAAAGTCCCCAATAAGATTCAATTGTAAGTAAACAAGAAGACAGATGCAGTGCCTTCAAAACTAGGAATAGTTAAAGTTGACAGTTGTGTGCATCTGTGTAGGAATTTCTGGCGAAAGGGATTTGTGAGTCTAGGCAAGGGGATCTTCAGGAAGTATCAATTTGTTGGTTCCATACAGTCATTTTCTGCATTGCCCTGTAAGGATGCAGTGCTGCTCTTCTCAAGTAACTTAGAAAGCCCCAACCCAAAGAGGTCTCAAAATTTCTGCCTCTTTCCCACGAGCTTTTGCAAACCAGAAAAATATATGTAATTTACTAAAATACTGAGGATGCTCTGAAGATGCAGAAAAGCAAGAACTAAAACATAAGGGAAGTCCTCCCACAACATCTGTCCAGCCATGTTGTACCGATATACATCTTTTTCCATATAAAATAAAATATTATGTATTCTGGATTGTTACATTTCCCTAAATTATGGCAGTTGCAGGGGGAAAAACAAGCAAATTACACACAGAAAGATAAATCTTTCCTGACACCCAAACGTTTTCAATCCTCGATGTTTGGTATCATCTGCAAGTTCCTAAGGCAGCTCCCGCAAGTCCCACCAGCTCTTCAGCAGAGGCAGGCGGCGAGAGCGCACGCAGGGGACACCCCACCAGCCCATCGCACCCGGCTGGCAAAGGCCACCGTCCTCACAGCCCTGGAAAGGATAAGTGGGATGACAGGGGCTCAAGCCCTGCCACCCAAGCATGCCCTCCTGCAGGAAAAAGGAGGGGAGGAAAACCCAACACAGATTTAGCTCAGCATCTGAAGGGTGGCTTTCTGGACTCCCCTCCTCATCCTCTCTTCAAAGGAGCATTTCTGACCTTGGCAGTAGGGGAATAGCTAGAAGAGGCCCCTGCTGTAACTAGCTCTCTGCCTGTGCCTCTGCCTGTCATCCCCCACCCCTAGGAAGAGCAGAAAGCCTGGAGGGATATAAAAGCTCCTTGGGAGAACATTAAGTCCAGCGAAGATTTATCCTCTGAAATGTGCTGGCTCAGATAGGGGAGCAGGACGCGGATCTGCCTCCGTCCCGCACGCAGGGCGCCGCGTCGTGCCAAATTATGACAGGAGAAGGTGATTAGCGCAGGGAAAACAAACCCTCCCTAACGACGCGCGCCTCGCTCCCCCTCGCCCCAGCTGCTCCTTGCCACAAGGGCAGGCGGCCAGCGACATCCCCGCCAAGGAGGTTTATGGCCTCCCTTTTGCAAAGAAAAGGATCTCAACACATGGAGCTAAGGGAACTGAGTTCCCTGACTTAATCAAACTGACTGACTTAATCAAAAGTTTTTCCTTAAAAAAAAAAAATAAAAAATTGTAGCTTAAACAACTGCTGCCTCCCTCTTTGCGAACAGTGATATTGCAAATCACTACACTGGCATAAATAAAAGTTAGCTGAAAATACACACTGCCTGGAAATTGTCTCAGAGCATCACACTTCCAGTTAGCAGAAAACTCTCCAGCTATTTTACAGTCAGATGTCCTCTGACCACAGGAGGACTCTAATAAATAACATTTGTTTTGCTGTGAGTAGAGCATGCCAGTTGCCGTTTATTTTTTTCCACTGGGTGTTGGGAGACGGGAAGCAGAGAGTGAGAAAAATGCTGAAGGTTGGGCTCTCCAGTAACTCCTCCCAGCATCAGGAGCCACGTACCCTGGCACCCATTCCTATAGGAAATCCCCTAAAAAAAAAATAAAGCATTAGCCTCTGCATGCTATGCCAATGCTTTTCCATGTGACAATGGGATTTGGGCATCCGGAGACAGGCATCGTCATCAGGAGGCTGCTAAATGCGCCTTGTCAAGAGCCGCCTTTTTCATTCCCTTCCATGCGTTTTGTATTGCGGCTGCTCAGAATTCAAGAATACAATTAATTTAAATCAAAGGACTTAACTTAATTAAGAGTAGGAATTTACTTTAAGGCATTGATCTTGCAAGGTGCTGAATTAATGAGAGTCCCAAGGCACCTCAGCGCAGGCCTGACGGAGACGGGAATGCAGTCAGCGAGAGAAGGGAAGATGCTGTCCCTCACTGAACTTAAGCACAAGGAGCCGCATACAAAAAAGCTGCAACGGACACACACAGCTGGGTCTTTGCAGAGCCAGATCAAAACAGTTGTCATTTCTGTTCAGGAGCAGCGTCACCAGCAGGTAACATCCTTTTTTTTTTAGTTTTTCTCCATCTTTCCTTAATGGCGAACCCCAGCACTTAAAGCGTTCCCACTGTAGGAACTTGGAAACGACAGCACCATGTATTTGTGCAGTCCCTGCAGGAGGGCATCGCTGCATTTCTCCTCTGTGCCACGGAGCCCTGAGAGAAGTGCAAGCACGCAAAACTAATCAACCTGAATATTATACATACAGTAACACTCATAAAAATAGTTACCACTGTCAGCACAGCCCAGATCCACCAGCCGCTGAAACTACTGGAAGAGTCCTCACAAACCTCAATGGTCACCCAGTTAGACCTCAATGAAAACAATGCAATCTTACTGCGAGGCAGGCTTTCACCCTGAAGGCTTTGGCTTTGTTTTGCTAGAAAGAAGAACGAGAAGGAAAAAAAAAAAAACTCTCTGTTTTTAATTTCTTAGATACAAAGATCCCAGCACAACCCTCATGCGTTGTGAAACCAGACTGCTCAATTCTGGTTTTGCCCATTCTCTGCAATAGGCCATTACTATAGATCAGCTCCTTAGAAACACGTATGGGTGTTCGTTCATGTCTTTATAAATAAATGTGAGTGATGCTACTGCTCCTAATAATTCACTAAAAATAGCAGCTTCCCATGGAAGATCACAAAAGCTTCTCATTGCTGAATCACCTATTACACAGCTTTATTTTTTGCGGTCATGTGTTGATTTCTTTTAATACTTCCTAAGCCTGTGAAGAGCAACTAAACCAGCAGTAACTTCCACTGCACAGTGGCAGGGAAAGAGTAAAATCCATGTGAATGAAGAAAGCCTTCCAGGGCTTCTGCCATACCAAAGTGCAAGGCTGCCTTCCATGCGGCTCTGTAAAGTGCCAGCTCTGAAATGATACGATGGTTAAAGACCCAGGCTGGATTAATAGGAAGTGTTGAGCCGCGCACATTAAATTGCGAATCTGGTGACAGTTACGGTTGACATGTGACTGATGAGAGGAACAGATCTGATACGCTGCCGCCTGACTGAGTTTGATCGGGCCTGAGCAAGCCCTTCAGAAGCCAGCACAGGCACCCAAGACCTTCTCGCGAGAAAGCTTTCAAGCAACCCCTAAAACAGCCCCCGGCATCTCTGCTATGTAGACTAATCTGAAACAGGACCCCTCTCCTGTGCTATTTTAAGCACATAATTAGTTTATTATTGAACCATAAGATACTATCTGATTTTTTTTTTAAAGTGCATTTTAAAATACGATGCACTTCAGTCGGCAGCTGACGTGGCAAAGGGAATGGTTCTGCTCCACAGACACAAGCACTGAGGGAAGCTGAGGACGCTCCTAAGCGTGACTCTCAGTGGGTCTGACCCAGTGGTTTTTAGGAGCAAAAAAGCCTTGGGAGCCTCATGGGAAGGGCAGCCAGTGTAGGAACACACAACCATGACTCCAGGTATTCACCGAGTTACTGCAGTGCTGGTGTGGACGGGGTGTGAATTAGGAGATGAGCAAACAGAACAACTTGAAAAACAAGTATCTCTTCCTTCACGACTAGGGACTGCATAGCTATGGCACCACCAATAAATACCTGCGCGCTCTTCAAAACGTAATGGCAGCTGTAAAATATTAATGCCTTTTGGAAGTAGAAAGTGATCAGTTTTCCCTTCAGTGTATTCTGATGTGCATTCTGCTTTCATCATGAGTCCTCCCTAGCCTCTTGGTTTCTTAGGGTTTCCTACATTTTCCCTCTGCCTTGGGGAACATACTTTAAACATTACATTTAGGAACACATTTGAAAAATCATACTGACTTGCTTTCTGTGTATACAAACGGAGCTCAGGCTGTGCCTGGATGGATGGACAAAAACATCCACCTCCTCACCGTTTTCACACAAACAGCAGTGAGGTAGGATTATTCTTTAATCTGACTTCCATGGGCGCACTGCATCAGGACACTTAACCCCAAAACCAGCCCTGCTCACAAACTCACCACCAAGGCACATCGGTTTAGCTTCCACGCTGTGATGCCTTGTCCACAGTTTCCAAGTTCACAGCATTTTGGTTTTTCTACCTATGGTAAAGGCTTTATAGAGCCTTAAAATTCAACTCTGCTCACTGAGCCTAAGCAGCTCCAAGTCAGTTCTTGACATCCAAGCTAGCAATGGCAGTCCCTCCTCGGCAGAAAGGGGTGCCTCCAGCAAACAATCCCACCAGCTTGCCTTCCCGTTTTCCTCTGCCAAGTGCCTGACCGTCTCCACTGGTGGAGAGGGATCTCACCCTTCAGCACAGTGAGGCTTTGGGATTGCGGCTGCTTTGGATAGTCGCTCCCAGCACCTCCCAGGGCATGGTGGCCCCACTGGGACTCACCAAACTCCCCCTCTGCCCCTCCAGATGAATCTCAGCCTCACCCAACCCCATTTAGAAATTGTTGTAGTTTTCATCAAACCGCACCTCACTAGGATGAGTTGGATGTTACTGGTTTTACCGGATTTTTTAAAATTTATTTTCTGTTCATTGCAGGGCTAAAATATACCTGAAGAGCTGACAAAAGGGAAGATGACACCTATTATGCTGCCAATGAATCAGCCCTTTGCTACAATAAGCAGGACATTCCTGTTTCACATGCAATTGGCAGCAGCACCATCCCAGAAACCTCACAACCCAGCTAAATGCACAACTATGAAAGTAATTTTTTTTTTTTTTAACTATTTACCTAATCTGAGAAACTAAGATCACTGTCATTGATACAATCACAACCACGGGTGCTAAACGTTGAGCCTAAAGGTAGGCTGCGTCTGGCACTTCCTGGTGCTTTGCTAGGGCCCCACCCCAACACTGGAGCCTGAATAGCAGAATGATGAGTGGAGGAGCCCTTTCATGTTCCCAGTTTGAACCCGTACACATGAGTAATCCCTCCTGAAGCCAACACTTGTGACATGGTGGGGCCCTTCTACTGCTCAGTACATAGAGCAGAGCCACAACAGTGATGGTCTTCCAGAGCTTGACTGTGCCAACAGCCAAGGTCATCACCATGTACTAGGACAAGAATTACCCACTCTGTAGGTTGCAGTCTGGTTGAGCTCCCATTGTGGGAAGGACTGCACAAGTAGAAGACACTTGCATCTGAAAGCTTACAGCCTCAATAGGCAAAGTAGCCTTAATTCAATAAAGATGCTATAGAACATAAAATCAAGAGGCTTGTTTTGGTTTCATTTGCTAGCACAAGCTGGGCTTTCCTTACCTGCCCTTCAGGACAAGCACTGAGGCAACCTCTTGGTACCCTGAGATGGTGTCACTTCACAGACACCATCCCCTGCTCTGCAAAATTTTAAGTATTGACTTGCTGAACCAAAATCTATGTGCCTTAGGGCTGCAGCAGCTGTCTGTACTCTGAGATGGCCCCACAATCCCTGCTCATAGGTGCTCTCCTACAGTGCTGGACAGGTAGATGAATTTCTGCTTCTCCGAGAAATTGGTCCCAGACCCCAGGTGGGCTGGGTGAACACGTCATCCTGCTTTTAGGGGGAAAACAGTGAGTTATGATAGTGGAACTACACTGCTTGAAATAAGGCCTTTTTCAACACCTATGTTCAAGACACATGGCAAATTTTATAAGGACAATCCTAAGAATGATTGTGCCTCTGCACATCATCATTTTTTCATGACACTGTTCACAGTATTCATAGCTCAAGAATGCCAGGCCTCCTGAGCATGCCAAGTATCATTTTCACAACAAAGGTAAACAAGAAGCAAGCACTTTCAAGCTGCAGCTGAACAGAGGAGGACACAAAGAAAGGAGCCTTGGCAAATGCTCATGGGGATACTTACCCTCCCTCTGGAAATGGAAGGGGATCCACTACCAAGCACCCTGAGTGATGTGCTTAAGTACACATTATGACAGGTCTGCTAATACTTTTATAATATGAGCTGATACGCAAAATATAAAACGGGCTAACACGAACTAGCTTTACGCTTTTTTCCTTCTTGTGTTTTAATTTTTCTCCTGTGATTAAAGTTTAGAGGAGATGGGATATCCAGAAAAACAGAAATGAACTAGGGTACTTTTGGTTAAGATTAGCAAAGTGAGACGAAGAGCCCACATTTGTCTCTAGTCAGACTTTTTTCAGAGCTAGTGGAAATGTATTTTGTTTGTAGGATCTGACCACGTGCCCTGTTGCAAGGTGACTTTTGCATGTATCTAAATGCACGCCCTGTGATCTGCGTTGTGGACTTGAGCAGGAATACCCGCAACGTGCAGGGTTACACATGCGCCAGTCTTTGCTAGACTTGCCTTGTTGACAAGGATAAACAAGAGGAAACACAGAGAAATTTCCAATTTTGTTCACAGGCAAGTTTCAAAGCTTGCAAAAGCTAATGACAGCCTTCTAGTAGTTTTGTATCAGGCTCTTTTTGAGGTGAAAATGCACCATATTAATTATTTTCAGCAGAAATGGGTTCTTGGTGCCATCCAATCACAACTATAACCTCAGTGGCCCTTCCGAAGCAGAGTGACAGCTGAGTCACTAATGTTAAAACAGGGATGAGAAAAGGAAAATGAAAAAGAAACTAGGCTACTTCCCCTGAGGAGCTAAATACAGTATTTAATGACATCTTTTTATAAGGTTAACAAATCAAATGCTTCAGCTATGAGTTGTTGCCATCATCATAAGTACAACAGGATGACCCTGGACAACCTCCCTCTGTCTAGGATTTTTCCTCCTGTGACACATAAATAAGGAGGAAGAGGCTGGGAGGCAGCCCAGCCTTTCAGCACACTCTGGGCGGTCGGGGAGATGGGTAGCGACAGCCACACAAGGATTCAGCGGGACAAACAGCAATGCTGTCCAGCGAGGGGGAAGACAGTGGGAGGGAGGGAGCAGATGGGGTACTTTTCTCTCCCTGCATCTGCAGCAGCTGCCCTCTTCATCAGCTGTTGCCCCCTGGCACTCTGCCTGCACGGGCAGGAGCAGGCAGCACTTGGGTTCCTCTGGTTTAACTCAGGCTGAAGAGTTGTCCCCCCTCCCTCACTGTCCTTAAATGAGTGTGTCAAAAGCAATCAAAGTCAGTTTTAAAGCTATATGTACAGAGGAGCATCTTTTTCTAATGCTGTATAAGTGTTGCGCACTTTGGAGTCCATGTTGCTCTTAAGTTGTATTTTAATAAGTTGCACTTTAGTGAAGTAGCTTAACATAGGCATATGCCAGAAAATATCTGTCCAGCAGAACAGTAAGGACTCAAGTTGATTTTCCAGGAAACCAACTGTGGCTACCTGACAGGCCTGTACTAGAATCACAGAATTATAGAATCTTTAAGGTTGGAAAAGACCTCCAAGATCATCAAGTCCAACCATCAACCTAACACCACCATGTCCACTAAACCATGTCCTGAAGTGCCACATCTACATGTTCTTTGAACACCTCCAGGGATGGTGACTCCACCACTTCCTTGGGCAGCCTGTTCCAGTGCCTGGTCACTGTGTTTCCCAATATCCAACCTAAACCACCCCTGCCATAACTTGATGCCATTTCCTCTCATCCTATCACTATTTACTTAGGAGAAGAGACCAAATGTACTCATAAGGCATTATGGCACAACAGAGTGAAATTTTTGCTCATTTTCACCTCCCTAGCTTGGGCCTGTGCTGGGTGAGCTGCTCTGCAGCTCCAGGCCCCAGCAAATGGTTCCTGCTGTAAGAGCCAACAGTGTAATCACAAACGCAACATGAGTATGGGGCGGTTCGAAACACTGCCTCCTCATTTGACAGCAGTGCCATACAGGGGAGTGCACAAGATACTGGCACGCAGGGAACTGGGCCACCTGGGCAGATAATTCCTGGAATGATGATGTGTGCTTGGACTAACCTTCCTCCTTTGGGCTGATGCCAGAGAGTGCATGTTGGACACCAGTGGTATTGTATTTATACGTGCTTTTTAGAGAGTCCCTTTCTCCGAGTTCCAGAGTTTGGCCTAACTTGCCCCTGCTTGCCAAACACACAAAAATTCTATTTAATTAAGCCCACACATGTCTTCAGCAGCCTCTCACTTCAATTGGCTTAAAGCACCCCATCCATGCCTTATCACAAACTCTGGCCATATTATTGTGATTACTTTAAGCATAATCCGAGCATGATGCTGAATAGCAAGTAATCACCGTTTGTGCAAGAAGTCTGGCTGACCTCTGCAAGACTCTTTGTGGGAGAAAAAGTTTGCAGGATTAGGACGGAAGCCTGAGGACAGGGTCATCTCTTCCCTCTGCCCACCCCCTCTCCCTTGGCTCTAGCACCCAGTACATGCTGTCCTCTTTGCTACTTAAACGTCCTTAAGGCTTTAGACCTGAATGAAGAAAAGCAGAATGAGCAAGCTCTGTGATTCAGGGTTATTTAAAAGAGGAAAAAAAATGGCAACTGTTAGGCAGAATCTGCCAGGAGAAGGAACCGGTGCGTGAGCCAAGAGGCAAGAGACCATAGCCTTTGAATTTCAAAGGCTTTCAGGAAAGAGGACCTCAAGATACTTTCACAAACTACTTTGAACGAGTCACAGTTAGGTACTCTGCCAGCTTTTTCCCCTCCTCTCCTTTTTTCCACCTAGATAACTTTGTTTTTTTCACTTGGTAAAAGGCAAAATAACTCTAATAACTTTTAATAACTTTACTGAACCATTTATGGGCACTGGTATGTCAATTAGCTCTGTGTTGCTGTTATATATTGGGACAGTGTACATGCTTGGAAGAGAATCTCTGGAAATTATAATGTCCTAAAATGCCTCAGTGCTTCAGCAGGTCACTGAACATGGAGGGCTTTCTTCTGCCGTGCCCCTTTCTCCATCCCCTGCTCCCTCACCAGAGTTAGGACACTGCTGGAACCAGGTACAAAGTTGTTTGCAACCATGCATGTTTAAAGCAAAAAATGAAGTCATGCACAAAACCAGGATCCTATCTCAGGCTGCCTGTGATACAGCACCCTTACGCTGCCCAGAAACACAAAGTTTGCACATTTAGATAACAACTGTAGCAAAATTAAGACAAAAACTGTAAGAAATCCTTTTTAAACGCAGACAGGGCAGGGAGCGGCTGCCAAGACGTGCTGGCACTAAGCAGAGCTTGATATTTTTTGCTCCCAGGTTTCCACTCTGAGTCCCAGGTGGGTGGAAGTCATCTGGGGACATGGGTGGGCACAGGAGAGCCCTGCACTTGGGAAGGGGCCAGCTGGCACAGTCAGTGGAGGCCACAAAGTTCGGTGACTCCAGGCAAATGACCCGGCAGACGCAGAGGAAATAAGATCAGGCTCGTCTGGTCGGTCCCAGGCACAGACCAAGAGAGGTCAGCATGCCGCTGGGCGTGTTGGAGAGGTCCCTGCAAACCCAGGGCTCTGCCTTGCAGAGAACAGCGCTGTCGGGGAGGTCATAACAGTGCTGGAGCCTAACTCTTGTGAGTATTAATAGTCATCACATGCTCGTCAGGAGGGGCATCTACCCTTTCACGAGCACACGCAGCCAATAAAAAGTCTTATCAACAGCAGATCTGGGACACCCCAATGGCACTTTTTGCTAGGAGAGCATGGGACAAAAAACAATCCACAACTCTAGTCTTGTTGATGACCAGTCCCCGCGACATGCTGAACATCGTCTGCCGGGTACTGAATCCTCCAGTTTATGCTGACTCTTTCTGGAGAGAAAAGCGACCTGCCACATCACCTACCTACTGCTGACAGCAGGATTGCGTTCACTACTGAAGAACTTCTGGAGCCCCATGTGTCAAATGACAATGAGCCTTGCTGGTTTGGGGGGGGGCTTTGATCTTTTGGAGGTACTCACAGAAAAGCTAGGGGGAGAGTCCTACCATCAGTCAAGTTTACAGAGTTGCTACTGAGAAAAGGAAATTAACTGGCTGGGAAACGTCATGGTGTCATGCTGTTGTCCTGACACATGGATTTTTGGACATCATCACACACGTCGCAGTGAGGTCTCCACCTCAGAGCCCAAGCACTGCGATACAGGCACTTCACAGGCTAAACCACACCAGTTCTCAAGACTGGCAGCAGTTTTGGGAAACAGTCTTCTTCAGGAACAGGAAAAATTCACAGGATCCAACAGGACACGATCCATTTTCCTCCACAGCTATTCCAACAAGTAAGAGTAAAATGAAAAGCCTGGGACAGACGTCAGCAGCTCTCAGGGGCCTGACGAGCACTGGGAAGGAGTGCTTTCCAGCACCAGGAAAAGGCTGGGAGTATCACCTTCCCCTGGGTACATAGCAACAGTTGCTAGTATTGGCAAGCAGCGAGATGCAGCGCAAGACGAGAGGGTGACATCATCTGATTATCACCTCGCTTCCCTCAGATTCAATTGGGTTCCAATAAGAAATTATTTTTAGAATTGCTACAGACAAAAGCCTCGAAAACTAATTTATTACAGATTTGGGTAGAGGAGGCTGGGGACTGTATTTCTACCAGACAAAGCCTTAACAAGGCCCAAGTATTTGGAAACAGAAACCACAGCAGAAATAACATGTATGTATTAGCAGTGAAGGTAATTAACCTTCTGAAAAACATACTTAAAGACAGGGTGGATTCTCCATTGCCTTAAGTTTTTGCATTTAAGGCTAGATATTCTCTGAAAGGCAGGATGCAGCTGAAACTGAATTTGGAATTAGATGTTGGAAGAATTGATGTGAGCTCTGAAGCTTTTATTCAGGCCTGCCCTTAAAACCTTAAGGTTACCTGCTCCCTATACTTGGGAAGTTCAATTCCACTTGGCTAATACAGGCATTTGAAGTAACAAGACAGTTAAGAATTACTAGATGGTATCATGACATATCATGTAAATATTCCAGGGAAAGCAGCACAGAAATAAAAAAACCAGAACCCCTCCAAAATGTTAAGTAAGAGGTCCGTTGCTTTTGTCCTGGACACAAGAAACGAGTAACATCATGTCCTGTTACTCCAAGCCACTGAGAGCTTGAAAGTAATTGATCTTGCCTTTGATTTCAAGTTAGCCGTGGTGTTTGTTTAGGAGAAGAGGTTCACATGACAGGCTGGAGGTTTTGAAGGAGACCTTTTGCTGACATGGTAGCAGCTCTCCGGAGATAAATAACTGCAGGGATTCCCAGGCAGCCATGGGTTTGTCAGCAGCGGTCCGCTGCTTGGCGGTGCACGCCACTTCTTCATTATGTTTATGCAACTACAGGTATTAGTATTTACAGCAAATGTCTTCTTTTTACAGCCCTTACTCTGAATATTTGATATCCTTTATGAATTTTAATGGACTGTTGTACTGTCTTGTGTTTTTTAGCTTGTCATTTAATATGCTTGTGCAGCGACAGACTAATGAACTACTGAGTGATGTGAGGAACCGTGCGGTATGTCACAACAACTTGTTCTATAAAATAACAGGGCAAAGCTTTCTCTACTTTTGTAGCAAGGACAGATTCTCTGCTCTGCTTGCCCCAAGTGACAGCGAGAAAAAAATGTTTTGAGCAAGAAAGAAGGGAGGGGGGGGAAAGCAAGACAGAAACAAAACTGCACTGTCAGGTTTTCATTTTGCTACAGCCCTTGTAATCAAACCCAGGAACACGACCCAGCAAGGGGCCCTGGACTATCACATCATCCCCAGTGCAAAACTTCTGACTGACGTAAGCAATTGACTTGTCTGCTAATTTGATTTCTACAACTCACTGCGTCGGGACGTGACCGATAAGAGCTGACTAGCAATTCCCACAGATAGGGATTTTGCAGAGCCTTGCAGGCCATACAGTTGCGGCCAACTCCACCCATTTCTTTCTGCACATGCCACCACCATCCGCAAATCTGAGGCAGACACACAGGACTCTCTATCAGCAGGACCATATGCGTCTGCAGAGATAGCAAAAGCCAGAGACTGCCACCGCCTAGCCAAATAAACAACTTCACATACAAGAAATGACATGTGGCAGGAGAGATCCAGGGAACGACACAGTTAAGCCTCCTAAATTCAGAGGCTGTTACTTCAGCTAACACCTCTAGCAGATGCCGGAGGCAACCCAATACCTACAGATTGCTCCACGACCCAGGTTCCTATCAAGAAGTCAAAGTCAAGAGAGACAAACCATAACCAAAGCAGAAGTGATGGACTTCCTCAAAACTGATGCACCTAAACTGAAGATTCATACATGTGTGAAAGGCCTCAGATAAATACTTTGCTAGAAGGAAGAGAAGGGGAAAATGGACAGTAAAAGGCAGGCCAGCAAGCAACACAAGTAATTTGAAAATATTTGGTAGGGTAGGTGGGCAACAAATTAGAAACCATCCAGCCTGCGGAGATTTATGAGAGGCTGTCCACCAGAGAGGCCACATGACTCCTTTTTCTGGAGTGGGATAGGCGAGGAAGCGCAAGGGGAAAGACTGAGACTTGTTTACTGGAAAAGCAGATTTTTTTAAAACCCTCAAAGAAGACAGGACAGACTGAAAATGAGACTGCTCAAAAAAAGCTCAGGCCTCCTGGAGCTCTACTCCTTGAGCTGAAGGCTGTGCCGGTACCCATGGCCACGACTGCCTCCTGCAAAGGATGCGGAACCGCTGCTGCAGGGCTGGAGGTGTCTGACTTTCTCTGACCAAGTCCCGTCACATCCTCCTCCTCAAGGGCCAGCCAGGATTTACCACTTCCCCTGGGGCAAGCAAGGGTCAGTGCACACCAGAGCAGCAAGCAGCAATGGACAGGCTCCCCAGCACAGCTGCATCCCTTCTCCCTCTCCAAAAGCAACCATCAGGGCTCAGGGACTACAGGTCTGCAGGGTGGCACTTGGGGACCCCTGAAGCCCATCGGCCGCTGGCACCAGCAGCCCCACGAAACAGCTTTCTCAAATCAGAATGTGGTTTACTACTAACAGAAGGTAGGCAGCATAATGTTTTCTAAAACTGATACAAAAGGGACATATGTCTCTCCTAGCTTGGTCCCACGTCACCACATGTTTCGGGAGCCACTGAGAAGCCGAGATTCCTGCAAACTCACAGGCAGGTGTCTGCTCCCAGTGAGCAGCTCCCAAACAACTGCCTCCTTTCTGCCTGGAGAGGTTTTTTTAACTGTTTATAGTTCCTTTGATCTGTTCCTTCTTAACATTGGCAAAACAAACTGGAGCTAAGGAGGTAGGATCTTCCCAGTTAATAGCTTCGGCATAGAATCTTAATCCCCCCTGAGGCATCTTCCCAGAATCATTTTACCAACAGCCACTGTCTTGCCTGTCTGTTTTTTTTTTTTAAAACAACTTTGATACAGCACTACAGTAAACATCCCAATGCTGGGGTGTACACCCTTTCCATCCTTGTTAGGAGATGCACGCCACACCGGGAACAGAGAGCAAGGAAGAGTGGGATGAGTCCTGTTGCCCAGCTTTAGGCATCTTGGATGTCCGAGCTGGGAGTTGAGGCTCTTGAGGCATCCTGAGATCTGAGGCTTGTTTTAGAGTACGTGAGATCAAAACTGTCCCGCCATGCATGCGTGGCACAGAGGCACCTGAAGTTAGATCATGAGTTTTTTCTCCTCTTCTCTTTCCCTGAAGTTATTTTTTACTTTAGCTTCTCCCTCTTCATCATTAAGATTGCAAGCCCTGCGCAAACTGTTCTCATCTTTGCGTGCCCAGAGAAATAAACCAAAAGATAATAATAGCATATGAAAAAGGGGAAATTTGTCTCAAGACCATGGTATTTCTATCAAAGTGACAGGCAGGCGCAACACTCATGCCCCAGACAAGGAGGCGGCAGGCAGGGAGGTAGGAGAAGAGGAATTAGTACTAGCGACACACACGATAATTCATCCAAACCAACAGAAAGGGGCTAACAGGCTTTCTTCTTGTCCTTCTCAAGTAAATGACTTGTAACAAACAATAAGGGCTTCTCTGCCAATAAAACAGACAAAGCACTTAATATCTGTAATTTTAGGCTCAGAGAGTAAACTATTTAATCCTTCACTTTTAAAATTTCTTTTACTTGTGAAAAGATCACTAGCTCCTCACTCTGGCGCTTCCATAGCAATTTAACAGCCATCAAACGACAAGGTAACAAACTGATAAACCTCAATCCAAAGGAGACATCTCTCTACCCTCATTCAGAGCAGAAACTTTCCTCTTCAGCTCCAAGAAAATACAGCATAAATAAATAAACACAGTGCTTTTCTTTCCTCTCTTCATTTAGAAAAAAAAACCACCTCCACCTCCATGTGATGCAGCCTCAAGGCCATGGCTTTCTAGAAAGAAAGGTCAAGTGAAACAGTTGTTCCTAAAGAGTCTGTCTGACTGCAGAAACAGGGTCACACCAAGCAATGAGCAGCCGGACAAGTGCCTTAAATCACAGAATCTTTAAGACCTCCAAGATCATCAAGTCCAACTGTCAACCTAGCACCACCATGCCTACTAAACCATGTCCTGAAACATGGTTTAGTTTAGAATCACACACCACAGATACTTCTCAGTCCTCCATGAAGCCAACATAAGGAAGTTCAACCGCTGCAGCCAGCAAAGGAGACTGGGGAGGTGGTGAGAAATACAGGGGTATTGCCACCTTTTTTACGCTGACTGAACTTCTGCCTGACAGCTCCTCAAAAAGGCAAGACAGCTTGGCCACCAACAACAGCCAGGTGACAGGTCAGGCAACCAAAAGTCCTGTATCTCTGTTCGCGGAGGTGCGAACAGAGGCGATAGATCAGGCAGGAAGAAATGTATCAGAACAAAAATCCAAGATTTACCACAAAAATATGAAAAAGGGGGGGGGGGGGAGAGGGGTGAGGGGGGTGGGAAGAGAGAAGAAAAAAACCCAAGATGTTTCTGTGAAAATACTGTAATAGGTTACCTTTATGTGGATGACTCTTCACGCTCGCCTAGACTGAGTCACTCTGTGAACTCCCTCACGGTCCATTTGTCTGCCAACTCCTGGCTTAACTTGAACATCCTGTGACTGAAATGAATGCATCAAAAGCTGAAGTCCCGCAAGGTAACAAGGTTTTCTTTGTCCTGCACCACCAGCATTCCCCTTATGCTAGCTCTTATGTATCCTCTGGGTCTATATTTGATACGTTTCTGAATTTCAGAGCCCGTAAGAAACTGGTAGACTCAGTCTTTGCCTCTCACTCTGCTTCTACAGACCTCCTCAACCTATCCCTCTCCACGTACCAGCAACATCCTCCCACAGCCTGCACATCCCCAGCATCGCACCACCGCCATTCACAGAACGCTTAGGGCCAAAACAGCACTTTTGATGCTGACCTTACCCAAGCACAGCTGACAAAACCTTCCCTCTTCACTTGCAGAGCATCACTACAATAGCAGCACCCTCACCTTCGGGTGCAATTTAACCAGGGCCAAGTCTCTCTGGAGAGAGGCTTGCAACATTTCATACAAGAGATATTATGGGGTGAAAAAAAAAAGTACAGCTTCAGATGTGGATCTGTTTTCAATTTTTCATTGCTTTGGTTAGAAAATTTTGCTGCCACCTGTGTAAACAGTTTTCAAATACTGGAGGACACAACTACTGCAAACAAACGCGGGCACAGAAACTACTGCAACATCATCTCTTACAGAAAGACATCCCGCATTACTGGATTCTGCACTTCCACCGTCTGCTTTTCAATCTGCTTGCAGTTGTAGTGGAAGGAAGGAAAAAAAAAAAAAGTAGTATTACTTACTTTCCCAGCTTTCCTCCCCAAATCAGGAACACCCTCCTATCTCTTAGGTGACAATATAAACTTAAATTATTTTTCCTGTCCCCGCTAAAACCATTTTTAAACTAGTAGTCAGGAACAAAACAAACGTCCCAGCTAATGTAATGTGTATTACTCAGTGATGATAAACACTATACACCCACCTAGACTTTTCACTTGATGTGGTTGGAAACTGCTACGCAAGGTGGAAAAAGTAAGGTAGGCTGCTTTTATTTTTGGCATTTGTTGAAGAGTTTAGGCTTACTGCAGCAGTATACTTACTCTGGCTTCTTGTACTGCTTGCAGCCAACCATGTAAAGGTATTTTGTGGCTGGTTATCGGGGGGAAGAAGCAGGGATCACCCTCACTGTGTCTCCTACTCCACTGCGCTGCCAGGCTGCAAGAGGGGAGCACTGCTGGGAGGGGACCTTCTCTTCCCCACCCGCCGGAGCAGAGCTGGGCAAGGTAAAGCTCTGTCTAGCCAACAAAGCTCTTTACCACGAATATCCTTATTAAATACAGCCTTATCAGAGACCAGTTTCTGCAGGCTGAAGCAGTCAGGAATTAACTCTGTCAAGATTTAAAATTTCAAGCCAGGATTAGTGCCCAGACCCAAGGGGATGCAAGCAAGTGTGCGAGCCACAACACGTACCCGACTGTGCTCACGCCGTGCCAGGTGCTGGGCTCAGGCTCTGTACCTACCACGCTGGTGGTACCCTGGCCCCTCAAAGGGCTCGCTCCCCTAGGATGCTGTGGCAGGAGGAGGAGGATGCTGAAACTTGTCTCTCGTAGGACGCAGGGAAAAGGCCATGGCAACACTTGTATAAAGGGTCAGGTTGGGGAAAGACCCCAGGTCCAGTAGCACCAGCTGTGTGCAGAGGGTAGGGAAAGCCTGCCTGGAGGGGGGAAGACAGCACCCCACAAGCATAGCCCAGGCCTGTCAGGATGGAGGCTCACCAGCGCTTCCCAAAAGGGTGCCACTGGCCACCAAGGTGCATAACCGGGATAGAAACTCATTCCGCACGCTCCTTCGGCAGCCTCTAGCTGAAGTTCCCACCCCCGGAACCAGGCTATGTCTCCTGCCTTATGCACAAGACAAAGCCGTCTGCCCAACGACACAGCCCTTGGGGCAGGGCTGGTGGGACCAACGCCGCCTGCCCTCCCTCCAGGGTGAGCCTCCGCTGGCA
>WHYT01016801.1:299992-349927 GCA_009806455.1 Tetrax tetrax
ACTACAACAGCAGCACCCTCACCTTCTGGTGCAATTTAACCAGGGCCAAGTCTCTCTGGATAGAGGCTTGCAACATTTCATACAAGAGATATTATGGGGTGAAAAAAAAAAAAGTACAGCTTCAGATGTGGATCTGTTTTCAATTTTTCATTGCTTTGGTTAGAAAATTTTGCTGCCACCTGTGTAAACAGTTTTCAAATACTGGAGGACACAACTGCTGCAAATAAACGCGGGCACAGAAACTACTGCAACATCATCTCTTACAGAAAGCCATCCCGCATTACTGGATTCTGCACTTCCACCGTCTGCTTTTCAATCTGCTTGCAGTTGTAGTGGAAGGAAGGAAAAAAAAAAAAAGTAGTATTACTTACTTTCCCAGCTTTCCTCCCCAAATCAGGAACACCCTCCTATCTCTTAGGTGACAATATAAACTTAAATTATTTTTCCTGTCCCCGCTAAAACCATTTTTAAACTAGTAGTCAGGAACAAAACAAACGTCCCAGCTAATGTAATGTGTATTACTCAGTGATGATAAACACTATACACCCACCTAGACTTTTCACTTGATGTGGTTGGAAACTGCTACGCAAGGTGGAAAAAGTAAGGTAGGCTGCTTTTATTTTTGGCATTTGTTGAAGAGTTTAGGCTCACTGCAGCAGTAGACTTACTCTGGCTCCTTGTACTGCTTGCAGCCAACCATGTAAAGGTATTTTGTGGCTGTTTATCGGGGGGAAGAAGCAGGGATCACCCTCACTGTGTCTCCTACTGCGCTGCCAGGCTGCAAGAGGGGAGCACTGCTGGGAGGGGACCTTCTCTTCCCCACCCGCCAGAGCAGAGCTGGGCAAGGTAAAGCTCTGTCTAGCCAACAAAGCTCTTTACCACGAATATCCTTATTAAATACAGCCTTATCTGAGACCAGTTTCTGCAGGCTGAAGCAGTCAGGAATTAACTCTGTCAAGATTTAAAATTTCAAGCCAGGATTAGTGCCCAGACCCAAGGGGATGCAAGCAAGTGTGTGAGCCACAACACGCACCCGACTGTGCTCACGCCGTGCCAGGTGCTGGGCTCAGGCTCTGTACCTACCACGCTGGTGGTACCCTGGCCCCTCAAAGGGCTCGCTCCCCTAGGATGCTGTGGCAGGAAACTTGTCTCTCTCGTAGGACACAGGGAAAAGGCCATGGCAACACTTGCATAAAGGGTCAGGTTGGGGAAAGACCCCAAGTCCAGTAGCACCAGCTGTGTGCAGAGGGTAGGGAAAGCCTGCCTGGAGGGGGGAAGACAGTACCCCACAAGCATAGCCCAGGCCTGTCAGGATGGAGGCTCACCAGCGCTTCCCAAAAGGGTGCCACTGGCCACCAAGGTGCACGTCCGGGATAGAAACTCATTCCGCACG
Organism: Tetrax tetrax; assembly: GCA_009806455.1. Taxonomy (NCBI): domain Eukaryota; kingdom Metazoa; phylum Chordata; class Aves; order Otidiformes; family Otididae; genus Tetrax; species Tetrax tetrax. Next base: position 301,386 of record WHYT01016801.1, read on the forward strand.
CTCCTTCGGCAGCCTCTAGCTGAAGTTCCCACCCCTGGAACCAGGCTATGTCTCCTGCCTTATGCACAAGACAAAGCCGTCTGCCCAACGACACAGCCCTTGGGGCAGGGCTGGTGGGACCAACGCCGCCTGCCCTCCCTCCAGGGTGAGCCTCCGCTGGCACAGCATGGCCGCCCAGCACGGAGAAGGTGTGAGCTTCACCCCACCACCCCATGAGTCAAGGTAGCAGCGGAGACCTTGCTCCTCCTGCTTCATATTGAAAGCTGACAAGGCTGTTGATGGAGACTCCATGAAGCATGTTCGTAATGCTGCGCTAATAAGGCAGCAGAGAGGCTATTGTGCCCTGTCATTAACGATCCCGGTGAAGGGCAGCCCTCACGCTGCCCTTTCCTACAGAAAGAAATCTCTGTAAAAAAAAGTCAATGTTGCTGTGCTGTTTTTGTCAAACCTACCAAACTCAGCACAGAGTCCTCAGGTGTAGGTGCTGGGCTTTTGCCAGAAAAAGTCAGCCTGGGTAAGCGGTGAAAATAAACAGTATGTTACAGGAAATGCTGCAGTCTGCATTTTTTTTCCCCCTCAGATAATCTATTGTCCCAACCCAATACGCTGCTCCATACATTTAGTGCAACAGAGGACACTTGCAGTGACTGTCACTGGAAAATAATTCACATGTCATGACATTAATCTTACTAGTCAGGATTGTAATAAGGGATATTCCAAGCCTGTAATGCACTCTGTAGTATTGCATTGCCCTCTCAACTGAAAAATGGAAGCACCTTTCCTGGGATTCACAGTAGGGCTGCTAGCTCCTTTCCACCGAAGACATATAGAAATGGTGAAAAGAACATATATAAATAGGTAGAATGACTTGAAAATCAGAAGTTATGTCCACTAGTCTTTCTCATTTTTCCACTGGCGTGGCTAGAGCGCCCAACAAAGAACTGCAAGAAAGGTTAGAAAAGTTGTAGGAATACAGGAGAAGAGAGTTAGCTTTCAGCTCACCTTCATGTGTACTATAGCAAGCCTCTTAGCTGAATTATAGCTTTGCCTCAAAAACCAGAACATGTATTTTTTGTTGTATATTAATTTACATATCAAAATCATCCACAGTAATAACTGCCTAAGATTTCACTGCAAGTTCCCCTGTATTTCTTACAGCCTGTAATATCTGTGCACCTCCCAGTAAAGCTGAAGTACATGTATTTCAGTATATGCCTGAGCTACAACGATTTTTAAACCCTTCCCCTGAGCTTACTTTACAACAGGTACTAAATGGTTAAGCTCATTACCGAGTACAATTACAAATACGAGGAAAATACTTCCATCGCTTTTGGCATAAAGTAAGTGCAAAAAAGTTGCCTTTCTGCTTGACTAAAAGCCTGAAAAACAAACAATGCACACAGTACACATTGTTTAAGAACTGAGTGCAAATAAGCTCGCAAGGAGATGAGCTTTGTAGGTGTCTGCAGGAGGAAAGCCAGCAGAACCTACTGTTCCCACCCCACCACCCTGGGCAGTGGGTGGAGAAGCCGCTGCACAGCGCCTGTTGGGATCCTGACCATTACCCTTCATGTCAGCACTGGGAAATCCAAACTCATACCTAGGAAAAGAAGCAGCTGTTCAAAAAAAAAAAAAAAAAAAAAGGTCCAATCCTGGTCTCTCCTGCGGCTCTGACAGGAAGTCTGCTGAACGTCAGTGGGAGCTCAGCAAGAGGAGCGAGAGCAGAACGCGCACCATGATGTGGAGGACTCTTGTAAATGCCTGGGTGCTAAACTCGGCCACAGACAGCAACACAGAAATGCAATCATACTGCACGTGCAATTTTAAACTATTACATGTTTTCATTTACTCTGATTTAAACATAACATCATCTAGGGAAAAATTTTTATGGTGCTTATGCTATATCAAAGACTGGCTACTATAAAGAGACAGGAAAAAAAAAATGAGATAGAAAGCGCAGACTGCACTACGTGAGATGTTTTTGGTTTCCTTCAAAGTGGTTCCCTGTTTAAAAACAGGCTTTGGTGTGAGCTTTTGAAACCTCCTAACTATGCAAAACCTGCTGTTACCTCTGTGACAGTATTTCTCCCACACTAGCAAACTCCTCATGTATCTAACAGTCTGTGCCCCCCAATAAATCTAGTAACCAGGTTTAACTTTATCAATCAAAACAAAAATTAACTAAGAAATTGCACTTTGGTGCTGCAGGAGACAACATGGGAACAAGTATGAGGCTCAGAAAGTGATCCCAAAGTCCAGCCATTGCACACAGAGCACCGGTACCACCCAGCTTTAAAACTCCCCATATGCAAGCCCCTGCCCGCAAGCCTCACTCTCCAGGCTCAGGCAAACGCTACCGGCTCTAGAAGCCAGGCTGGTGTAGCAGCCCTGTGGAGACACGGTCCACCATGACCACATTTGACAAAAGGAGGACCCTGGCAGGGCAGGGCATCTTCCTGCAGTGGAAATACGTGACTAAAAAAATCTCATAACAAAGCTGCTTCTAGCCCTAGCATTTAAGGCTTCATTTTATTTAGCTTGCATACTAAGAGCTTTAACAAGACAAGGCCTTCACCCCCAAAGAGCACGCACTCCTTATTTAAAGCCTTATTCATCCTTTTCCAAATGAAATGAAGAAGCTTTCAGCGAGCCAAAACCCGTGGGGAGATTTTCAGTCACCAGAGGCAGTAGTCAGTGTCTTGGTTCCTACTCAAGTCAGCAGAAATCAGGTGCCTAACCTATCCACACCTCCGAAATCCCCTCAGTAACAGCTTAATGCAAAAAAAAGAGAGAAGCAAACAGGTTGTGTCTATAGGCTGCTTCTCAAACAAAGAAAACAAATTGCATGTGACAGGCTGCTGCGCGAGTTCGACTGTATGTGCCTACGTGCAAGTGGAAGAGCGAATGGAGAAGCATGCCAGCTTCGGAAGGCCATATCGCTGCCAGTCATTTTTTAGGAGAGAAAAAAAGAAGGTATCTCAGAGATCCTGTAAAAATACCCTTGCTTTTCACCTGGTGTATCATTTTCCACCCTTTGTAGTTGCCCAGCCTGGAGAGCTGCCTGCCTACACACAGCTCCGCCACCACGACATGAATGCAGGCTCATGTTGGGTGGCACTGGTCCAAACAGGGCTCCCACCATCCCCTTGGTTTTCTTCCTTCTCCTGAAAGACTTTGGCCAGAGCAGCTCTCTGAACCGGCCTGCTAAAGAGCAGAAGAACTGACGTTGGTGGAAAAAGGGAGGAAATAGGAAACTATGGGGGATGCAAGGAGAACAGGGAGGACGCAGGACAAGCAAAGCCCTTCGTAGGGTTAGCTCATGCTGCTGTGGAAGATGCGGCTGTCAGAAATAGAGCTCCTCTCTGTGCCCTGAGACGACGCTAGCCTCAGTGAGCACAGGAACATCCCCTGGGAAGTTGCAGCCATTGCTTCAGATGGAATCAGTCTGACCAAACAACCCAAATTCAATGATTTGTTCTAAATTTTGGTTCATCTTCCAAAAGTGGAGAAAGAGCACAATACAAAATTTAGATCCAAATCTTCCTGTGTAGGAGGTCTGGACTAAGGGAGGGGGCCAGGTCAGGTACATACTAATTAAAAATCTCACCTCGACCTTGCTAGCTTCCAAAAGGCTCTTCTGGTCCTAACTTCAGAGCACTGCAATGGAATCATCATTTCCCTCCCCACCCCACCATTGCCCTTCAGCTTCTGCAGTTCTCCCTGAGTGATAAATACTAAAGTCTGTAAACACACTGGGATTTTGATGTGGTTTTCTAGTTCACAAAAATACTCAAAGCGATACCAGTATTTGGCAATACCGAAGAAACCATAGGCAGAGAATTACATTCTCACACCGAGCATGTGGGGAGAAACATCCAGCAAGGTATTGGTGTGCACACCTGAAATCAGTTCACAAGAGCGAGCCCCTCGGTTGTTAGCATTTAAAAGAAGTCGAGGCTTTCAGAGGGACCCAGGACAATTAGATGCTCCAAACTCATCCAATTTCAATTAGGTTTGCGCACTTAATTCCTTCAGGTTCTTCTAAAAATCAAACCCATCACTTATACCTATAATCATACTTAAGTTTTGAAGTGCCCTTCTCCCTTTGTGTGTAAACAAGTCTTTATTGGGGACAGTCTTTTGTGTGGATGATTAACTTCAAACGTGCTTAAGTATTTCTTGAAGTAAACACAACTTAAGCACATTTAGGTTTAAGCAGGTGCTTGCCTGCTTTTCTGAAGGAAGATGAACTTAATTACATGTCTACCTACTTTTCTAAATAGAGGCCCTTTACACATCTAGTATTACTTTTTGCATGTTTATTTTTCTTTTAAACAAGATGTTCACACCACGCCACAGAGTTTATAAACTCAGTTATTTTTAGATCCCTATAATGCTCTCAGACTAAGATACATAAGTACAGAATATACGTATTTTGAATATATTAATTTTCATCTGAAGAAAACAATTTACACATATCCAGTTTCTCTACAAATTTAAGCAGTATACGATTAGCACTAATTGTTGGATATGCTGTATTACTGGATAATATGCTGATCTTCTAAAATCTTGAGTTGAAATCTTTAATAATCTGTCCATAAACAGTGGTCTAAACTCAGCTTCTCCACATAGTTTGCCTTACCATATTGGACTTCTTAATAAGCTTCCCAAAAGCTGCACTCAAAGGGCAGTAAAATGTAAAGATTTACATTAAGATAGACATATTTGGATTCATCTCGTTATAAATCAGTAATGCTAACTTTCATATTCTAAATAATGCTTAGATGAAAGAAAGGCACTAAAGCACTTCCCAACGAGAAGTGAGCAAGTCCTTCACAGCAGCTTAAGCAGGGTTTTAAAAAAACAAACAAACAAACAAAAAAAAATGGTGCACAAGCGCAGCAGACATTGAATGACCACCCTCATCTACATCTAACTTCTAGCCTGAGGAACCTGGACCTTGAATTTTTCCAAGCACAGAGCTTGGGCAGAGCACTGTTGGGAGAACCCGGGATGGGGGTACGACAGAGACAGCAGCTGAGGTCAGCTTGCCTGCTAGAACACTCCATGAAAATTTCAGCTGCACCAGAGTGGAGGTTTTACGCAGAAAGTGAAGCGACTCTGCCCTTTGCACATCTGCGACGCAGTGTGCTATTAAGCAAAATTAACTGATTATGTAGCAAACACGGCAAAATGAAGCACTGACTCCTCTGACAGTGTTATCTCCTTTTTAATGAGGCACAGAACAATCTGTTACCAGGGCTAGTGCTGCAGACAGTGCTTATGGTAATGGGTCCCAGCTCATCCATTTTTTTATAGTTGAGTATGTACCTCAGATGCTAGAGGTATCATACATTAACTGCTGAGCTTACAGGGGCACAATATCTGGCTGTGTCACTGGAGTTTTAACAAACCTGTACAAAGGACCTCCAACAATTTAATATGTTTAATAACATCTATTCTAATCTTCCCAATCTGTTCCAAAGCCCTCCACATTGCCTTACAAACACTCGGTCCAACCCATTCACACCTGTATGGCTCATCCTCCTCTGTTACCTTGAACTTTCCTTGCCTCACTGGCCATACCTAACTTACTGGGCTTTTGTAAGCCAAGGAGTGACTGAAGAACATTGCTAGGACACCCTACAGGCAACTGCAGAATCAGCTAAACTGTGCACAAAATAGGTCAATTCTGCATCATCGAATGTACTTGGTGGAATTAAAATCACAGAGAACCATTCCGAACTGAAAAAAAAAATATGGTAAGGAACAGAGAAGAAGTGAAAGCCAGCAACAGCAAATGTGAAGTCCTATTTCTTCACAAGAGAGTGTCTCTCACAGGTCACCCTGTGTCGAAAAACAATAGGCTTTAAAATGGACATGCCTTTTATCATGTAATTAAAGGCTGCAAGAGGACACATTTAGGTTTTCTTGTACTGTGATAACATCAGAAGCAAAAGCATGGAATGAAGCATTAAAAATCTGTAACAGCAGCCTCTAGAAAGGAACCAGATGGAAGCTGCTACCCAACCAGAAGGGAGCTGCTACCTATGCAAGAACCTGGGTGGGAAGTCCATTCTTCCAGCAACCCCACTCTCTTTCCACAAAGCCTCCTCATCACTTGAAACTTCTCAGAGGAGCGTGTTGGAAGGGGAGGAACGTGCTTTGCAGGGCTTTTAGGTTGTAAGACAGAGCACAAAACATTTTTCAGTTCCCAGTTCTTGAGGAGAAGGTCTCTGGAATTTGTTCCCCAGAGACCATCAACACCAAATCTTCTGCCTAGATATTCTGTATAAAATTCACACCCAACTAACTCTAGTGAATGACTCTTGCTGAAGTGAGGCTCTTCCCCAAAGGAGTTCGAAAGTCTTGTATTAAACATATCCTGACATGTGAATGTTGTGCATTAATGAAGCAGGTTGGCACAGAACACAAAGATGACAAACGGCAGTAGTGAGCACCCCTTCTTGCACAAAGCAGTCCACAGGCTGCATTTCTTCCCCTTCCAGACAAAATCCCTTGCAATCCATTACAGGCTTGAGTGCTTCCTTATGTGAAAACACAAATGCAACTTAATACCTTTAAAAGTAGTGAGGGCTGACAGTGGAAGTTGGAATTCAAACCATTTTGAATGAGACATCCCAGGCAAGGTGTGCCATGATGAGCCCAGCTCTTACTGTGTAGCATGCAGACTGACAGGAAAGCATTATGAGGTATGAGGTGTTTCATGTCAATCAAATTTTTTCATGTCAATTATCAAATTATTTCATGTCAATCAAAATCAGTCTCAACTCCGTTCTTAAGACACTCTCCAAAAAGGCTATAAGCACTACTGAAAACAAGACAACTCATAGAATCATAGAATGGTTAGGATTGGAAGGGACCTTCAAAGATCATCTAGTCCAACCCCCATGCAAGGAGCAGGGACATCCCCAACTAGATCAGGTTGCTCAGAGCCCCATCCAACCTGGCCTTGAATGTTTCCAGGGATGGGGCATCCACCACCTCTCTGGGCAACCTGTTCCTGTGTTCCAGCACCCTCATTGTAAAAAAAAATTTCCTAATATCTAATCTAAATCTACCTTCCTCTGCTTTAAAACCATTACCTCTAGTTCTGTCACAACAGGCCCTACTGTACAGTTTCTCCCTATCTTTTTTGTAGGCTCCCTTGAGGTACTGGAAGACCGCTATCAGGTCTCCCCGGAGCCTCCTCTTCTCCAGGCTGAACAGCCCCAACTCTCTCAGCCTGTCCTCATAGGAAACGTGCTCCAGCCCTCTTATCTCCTTCATTTTCTCTGCATCGTGGTTTCTCATACAAGGTGAATGTTTTCATCATGTAAACAAATAGGTTTTGTAAATGAAAAAATATGTGAAAATAAAACTATTCTGATGTCTTGTTTGGTTTTATTACTTCACTTGACAAATACAGTTCTAACGATTACACACAGGATAGCACTGATGAAGAAAGGGCCTGTGACAACACACAAAACCATAACTAGACTAGTTCTTCCATCCCCTCCTAATCCCTCTGAGAACGCGTGATATTTACGTTTATCATCACCATCGTTCGACTTCCCAGCCCTGACTGCCACTTACAGTAGTACAGTATGTACTGTTCAGAGTTGCTGAGTCAAGGAAAAAATAGCTCAAGTAATTAGAAAACAAACAAACAAAAATAGACTTTTCTTTCTTTCCCTCCCCTCCTCCTCAAATAAAGCAACATCGCAGACTGTGAATCACGCCGCGGCCATCATATGTCCCTATCGAAAGCCTCTTACTTGCTATTTGTTTTGCTGTGTGTGTAGACACAAGAAAATGTTTCACTGAGAGTTAGTCGTCACAAAACACCTGCTGAGTCAATCATTTATCTTTGCACTGTAGGAGATGTCAAGATGTAGATTGCTCTTTATGGACTGCAGATTTTTGGAGGAGGGACTATTAACTTGGGAGAGGGCACGTCGTATGTTTGATCCAAATACTTGTTGGCTTAGGAGCAGCATGGATTTGTGCTACTTGTTCATTTTTACAATGTACCTGCCGACACTGAAAGCTATTTTATTTTTACAGGAAAATAAATAAATATAATATACTATGTTTTATACACACTCTTTCTCTCTTTGTGCCTCAGTTTGGACCATATATATTGCTAACACATAAACTGGACCCCTAAAAGCTTCTCTCAGACTGAAACTGAAAATTAACAACGTGCAAGCATCCCAAGCAGTAGATGAACAACAGTCATTGTTTAAATAACACCAGAAAAATTGAAATCAATTTACAGTAAGTTCCTAAAATCAGCATTTGACATAGTCATAAAGTCTCTAAGTGACACAAAGATGCCTACTTCCAGGTGGAAATATGTTATGGCTGCGTTGAAAGGCACGTGCAGAACGGAAAATGTATTCATTTCATCCAACCACTGCCAGTGTATTTCTCTCTAAAGAAAGCAAACGGCTGAATAATCAACTGCAAATGACTTCTGGGTCACGGGAGGAGGCGGAGAGGTTGAAACCTTGAACTACTGCTGCTGATGTATAGTATCTTTATCTCCCCGCTCCCTATGGCCTGTAGTTGCTGGTTATCTCAAAGGATGAATGACCTGCCTGCAATGAATTATGCCTGCTTATCTTCCAGACGAGGTATACGCTAAGTCATTAAGTCATCTAAGAGCATAACCCCAAGGGTATTACTAAATGAATGTAAAATCCTATCCTGCTCGTAGCCCTGTGTCAGACTTGTGCGCACTGCTGGTGCAGACACCGGGGACATGGGGGGAGGAAGAGGGGGCAAGAACGGCTCTCACCTGTTCACTACCCGTTCTCCGCTATTGACCTTTTCTGCTTCTGACCCTTCAAAGTTCGATGATGACAGAGTCATAACAGCAGCCATTTCCTTCAGAGGAAGGGAAAAACACAGCCCCCTCTGACCACCAAGATTTCCAAACCCAACTGCACCAGCTGAAACAGGCAGCCAGCGCGAGACTCACAGAGAGCTCACGGTTGTCGTATTTGTGATGCGATATAATAGGTTTTGTCCAGATGAAAGGGTGCGCTTCTTCTGAAGAGCGGCGTGTTTTTTAATTAAAAGAAATTGATTTAGTGACAGGATTTACAATAGGGTATCTGACAAGCCCGCTGACCTTCACACATACATACCAATGACTGAGGCTTGGTGCATTCGGAGAAGCGGATCCTCGTTTGAAAAAATTAAAGTGTTTAACATCGAGATCACTGACTTTTGTAGAAACAGAGGAACTCCTCCTAAGCGAATTGTATCAAAGGAGGCTTAGGGTAAAGACTGATCTGCTCAGCAAGCTTTTCCACGTAACACTTCGTGAAGTTTGGTGGAGAAATAGCAACTTTAAATAGAGAAGAAAGAATACGCCTGGCAAAGGGTCACCTACGCTTTATTACAGCCCGGCAAAGCTGTAGCTCACCATTTCCCTGGGATGCTCTATTCACCGTCCCTACTCCCACTGCTCCTCCTCCCAAGTTGCGCAGGAGTTAAATATCTCCTTTCAAGTATTCTCAGCGCCCACAAAAGAAAGCAGCTCAGCAGCATCCTTAATGAGAAGGGATCACACCAGCACCTCCAGACAGCACTAAACTGTTTGGCACCCAGCCTCCAAAGCTGTTTTCAAGGGGCTGTTGCTCAGGTTGGGTTTCAATTTCCCATTATCTGCAGCCAGGCTGTTGAGCACCCTCAGAGGTGTTTCCTTGGAAGTGGTGCTGCGCCAGCCTCCGTGCTCCATCCTGCCTGAGCAGCAACTAAACCTGAGCTTTACCAGGAAGAAAAATAGAGAGGCATCTCTGGGAAAGAAAAAAAAAAAAAATAAGAGTAAGAGTTAACAAAAAAAAAAAAAAAAGCTCCCAGTTTTCTTCTTGAACTTTACTAAATGAACATCCCTCCCAGCCTGGTCACACTGATAGGTTTCCCTGAATGTTACCAGATAAAAAATAAAACCTAATCCTTGCTAGAACATTCCTGGGATGGGGCCAGGATATTTATATCTTTCCATGGCAAAACTGAAACTAGGCCTTGTGCTGTCACTTGTGCCAAGAAAAGTCTTGCTAGGACATGGAAAGTGGAAATTGCTCCCACTTCCATGTGGACATCAGAAAACTTTGTCTGGAAACACAAGATGCCACACAGACAGTCAGAGAGCAACCAGATTTCCTTTAGAAAGCTCCACACACCACACTTCTCAAAACTTTTTGGAGGACACCTCAGACATGTTGTTCTTCTGTGCCTGTGTTTTGCTCTGGTTTTTTTTTTTTTTAACCAGGACCTTCTACATAAATAAAAACCCTTAAGTAACCCACATTTCTTTTTCAGACAGTACTTCACACCCAGAGATGTACCAGGCACCTCCAGAAACGTGATTTTAATCTTATCTTCCTATGCATAGTGGTTTATATAAGGACTTAATTTTTGTTCTCTTATATAACACCTATTTTTTCACACTGCCTCCAGCCAATACCATCAATGAGGAGTTAAACTACACGATGGTGAAAAGATTTCATTAACGGACTAGCTTCTAAGCTTGCAAGCAGTCTGCTAAAGGAAAAATAAAAGCAACAGATTTTCAGTTTTAGTAGACAAGGACAGCAAGGGCTCCCCTTGTTAGCTTCTATTTATGGTCCCACAGCAGATGACCTGAATCTCCTCCATACTCATCCCCCTCTACAGAGCCTATAGCTTAGATTATTCACTTCTTAATGAAAACACCACCTGCCAGATGGACAAGGGAATAATTACATTACACTTACATTAATAAAATACATACAAGTCCCGTTTGCTGCGCGCAGAGCGGTGCTTTACATCTGGATCTTGTACAGTAGAAAGTCACCCAGAAATAGGATTTTACTTGCTGTATTTTACGGTAATGAAGATCAAGATCTGATTCATGCAATTGCCTAATGCAAATCTACTTGATGTGGGAAAGGCAGCTCTTGGAGTAATAAACTGCCTTTCCTTATCATCTGAGCTCGCTGGGTTTTGTAGGCCAGGGTTCAACTACTGCATCCGCGATGCGCTGCCATTCCCACCTGAAACCCCGAGCAGATGGAACAAGACACCACCAGGAGTTACACAGAAGGACGGTGGTCTAATGGGAGTCAAATAGAGGCAGGGACCTTATCTGAACTTGATGAAAAAGCTTTGGATTTAATTTTAGGGGTGAGCAAAAGTTCAAGCCAATTATGCCCCCATATCCCTAATATTATCCACAGCATCAACCAACAGCATGTCCTACCCTGGCAGCGTGTCTCAGGGAACATTTCCACCTCTCTGCTAAAAGCCTCATTATTCATGTTTCTGGGAACCAGGGGGAGAGAATTAAAAAACAAAATGCCTGAATGGGCGATATTGCACGTAACAGTTTCATCATTAAAAAGATGGCCACAGAATGAATCACTTACTTTACGGCCACGGCTGCATCTGTGTTGAACTGAGGAGTGCAGAAAATTGATTTCCCTCCCCAGGAACGTCCTGAACCTTTATGGCTTTTATCCAGGAGGGCGAGAAGACCAGCATGTGCTTTCTGATGGTTGAATCCATTTCTCTCTTCCTCCAAGAGAGGCTACATCTTTAACAAAAAAGGCTACGCTTTTAAAGTTTAACGTCTAGAAATTCTGCTAACATAGAAATTTTGGTGATACCACTTTTTTTCCATCTGTTCCACTATTCCGAACAGAAGCGCTTCTCTGGGACTAGTGAGACTTTTCCAACTTATTCCTACTTTCTTGGCTCTTGTTCCCTAGATGAAGTAAAACTGTGAAAGACCCTTTGGGGACTTTATCAATCCATGTTTACAGATGCTTAAGGAAACTACTGGTTGCTCTGACTGAAAACTTAAATTCTGCCATTCAGCTCAATGGTACCAAACACACATGACGTTTGCATCTCCTGGATGGCAGTTGTCCTTGCAGGGTGAAAGAAGAAGAGTCCAGCTTTCTGTTTACACCTGGTCCACTCCCTCTGCTACTGGGAAAACCAGTAAAGTTTCTCCTTAAAAGTACTATCATGATTTGGCGAAGTAAAGAAGATGGAAGAAGCCCAGAGCTAACACTAAGCAATGCTGCAAAAGCCTTGCACACAAGCCATCCTGTTTTTCTGGCTGATAACTAAACACATATTTCCTTGAGGGAAGAAAACATCTCCATCAGTTTGCCTGAGACCCAAATGTCAGTCCTAGCCAGACAGCAGTCCTAGTTTCACCAGAAGCCAGACTCCAGCCCTGGATGGTTTCCATTAAGATCCCATTATGCCTGTGCATGTGTAGCTCTCAGAATTTGCAAGAGCCACGTATCTATTCAAGAGTAGATTTCGATGTTGTGTTTGCGTCTGGCTTCATCATAGTTCTCGTGTCCCTTAAATAACAGTTGTTTTTCTGGAAATTCAGTAATTTCTTAAACATGTTCACAAGTTTATCCCTCTTATCTGGCAAACAATATTGAAGCTATCAAATGTCTGTAGCTTTTGTTTTTACTATTGAAGACAAAAGACTGTTTTTCTGAAGGATGATGTTGGCTAGACCACGTACTTGGGTGCTCAGGAATCTTTTCCTTTACCGTACAACAATGCCTGCAGAGGTCCTGCTACATATGACTCCTACGTTTGTCTCCTAGGTTCCACCAAGTTAGTCTAAGCAGATGCGAGGTGTCACAGAACTTGTGTGATGAAACCAATAATGACCTCAGAACACAAAATATGCAAAAAAAGAAAAATCTTTGTACAGGGCACGGTTCAGGTAGCCTGTGTCGTAGATCATCCACAATCCCAAGCAATTCCCAATGTTCTTGGCAAAAGCGGGGTATAGATCTAGATTCCCGAACACAGCAATGTTTATTGCACTAGCTCGGTGATTCACTAAGTACAGGATGTGCCCAATTATTCTGTGTATTTTTCCAATCCTATTTCATAAACTTCAGTTGCACAAGTACAGTAATACATTCTTTCTTGCTTGTCCATTAAAATTCATTTTAAGAAAGGCCATCCGACTCAAACAATAAAATCACCAACTGGCTATATGTGCGGGTTTTTTTTTGTTTTGTTGTTGTAACCATGGAATCAAAACCTTCAGCTGTTAAGTGTATATATTCTGTGATATAATCACTTTCTTTTTGTCTCAACCTGCTGAGAAAAGTTTTGCTTTTAACTTAGGATGCTGGGTTTGTTCCAAATCCAAAAATTAAAAACAGCAGTTCTGAGGGACACAGATATCTAAGCCAACAACATTTGGCTGCCTAACATAAAAATTAGCAGAATTGTTATTACTAAAAACAAACCATTAGATCTTTCCAAGATAAATAAAAACTTAGAATTCTGACTATCAGTCCACAAAAAAAACTTCTCATTTAGTTTGTTTGAACACGACACCACAGATAAAATAGATACAACTTCAATTTCTGTATCTCTAAAGCTAATTTCACATTAAGCAAGCTGGCTGCAAAGTCAAACTTCACCTCTTTTTTCTTCAAAGATGAGTTACTACAAGTGAACATAAATCTTTTTATCGCCGTTGAAATATTATCAAGGTAACATGGCTGACAAGCATGTCCTGTACTCAGGGCTACACGTCCAAGACTATTTTATGAATGAAGTGTGTTTTTTGTTGCAAAAGTAGCAAAGATGACAACGTGGAAGATGAATGCTGTGTGAGGTGCCCATTTCCCACCACAACAAACATGCAATGTTTACAAGAACCCCAGCAGCAATGAAGCAGGGTTCACCCGGAGAGCTCACACGACCCTACCTGAAGCAGACGGGGCAGCCTGAGGTGCAGCAGCTTCCTGCCAACCACACAGCACCCACTGGTACCGGAGATGGAAAGGAAGTCTGGACTTCCTGAACCTCCAGCCAGGATCACCCTGGATGTGTCCGCAAATGTGGGTGGTCCAGAGCAGTTTTGAAGCAATCCTCCTGGCCGTCCTTCCCCTTGCATGCTGGCTGCATTCACAGTGTGGCTCTGCTGGGCCCAAACTACATTCCTTTCAGAGAAAACTAAATGGGAAACTCAGGTCCAGGGATGCACCAAATGCCCTTCCATCTTTTAACGGAGATTGAAGGATCTGAAACAAGTGGTCGCTTGGACAGATTCAACCTACATATGCTGTGGGGACATTTGGTCCAAAGGACCAGACTAAATCTAGTCTGGAATAAAATGCTCAGTTTGAATGAATATAGTGTAGATACAGGAGTCTCCGCACCTGCTGCTTTGATCTACTCATCCTCTCCCACTGTGCCAAACAGCACGACAAAGCTCCTGTCTCCCTAGCACAGAGAGCTGCCAGACCAGCCAGTGCCTCTTCTTACGTGTGCAGAACAGATGTCTGCCATATTTTTCCTGGACAGACATGTATTGCGCTTACAAATCGTTTTATGCACTAAATGTGATGAAGAAGGTACATCCTTCAAATTCCAGATGACAAATTTGCAAGGCAGATTGGACCTCTGGTTTAATGGTGTTGACAATGCAGGGAGGCTTGTATCCCCTGGTCCAGTTGGTACGTGCTCTTCTTTGACAATACCTGCACATCTGTTGAACCCCACCACAGCAAGTACGCTGGGAGCAGTTCCCTCTTACAAACCTGCAGCAGGTACACCACCCCACAAGGCCGAGCGACACCTAAAAAGGAACTGCCACCATTTGATGTGACTGGTTAATTAGACCACCCACTCTCTCTGCTCAGCTCAGAGACTGAGCTGCTTGGAGACACCAGGATGTGACAAAACAATGCCACCTAAACCAGGCTGGCCAGTTTGAAGCAAGCCTCCTCCTCTCAGCAGAGGTGTACCTCCGGCAGCTGCCCAGCACTTCAAGGAAATTAGTGTCACCTAATGCGTGCGCACCCCGCAGTCACTGGTCAGGCTTTGCAACCTCACTGGAAAGAGACACGAGAGTAAGACAGGCCAAATTAAAACCCTAAGCCCATTAATCACACCCTCATGACTTCAGATAATGCAACGTGCACCATATGCTTATGTAGGTCTTGCCTTTGGCCATAATCTAGATTATGGAATAAGCTAGGAGCTGGGCTGTGGTGAAAAAAGGAAACAACACAAGTGAGGAGGGACAGGCAAGGGTCACGTGAAATCACTCCCTCGACAAAAGGCAGTTATGCAAAGAGTTCATACCTGAACTCAAATGGCTCAATTAACATTCCTGAAATGAAACTCATCAATTCTCCACGCAAAATGAGGCCAAAACTGATGGCACATACCCACTCTTTGACACACTCAACGCTTGAAGTGGAGTTCAAATGGATCACTGCAGCTTCACAAAGTTCTCTGTGAAGAACTGCCAAAGGAGCAAAATGATGTGAAATACCACTTTATCATTCCTATAGTGGAAGCAATGCGCAATCACAGAAATGGCAGCAGAAGAATGCAGCTGAAGTAGTTCCCCTGACCTGCTGCAAGGCACTGAGAAGGCTCTTCAGCCTTGCCGGCAAATTGCAGGGAGCTCAGCAGCACAGTCATTTCACGCCTGCATTTGTAGACAATGTTGCGTGGTATTTTAAGATCTGCGTTAACAGAAATCCTTTAAATAAAAAAATCAAATGAAAATTGGACATACTCAAATTATATTATTTCCATGCTATGTTAAATATGAATTCTGTTCGGTATAACCATGGAATATTTCACATGGAAAAAAAAATAATTTTGAGGGGGAAATGAGCCATGTGGAGATTTACAAAGATTTAAAATCAAATGCATCAGAAAATGAGTAATTCTATTAGACCAACTGTTTAAAGTCAATGTCTTTCTAAAAAACATGCTGTTTTCCCAACAAATTTCAATCCGATATTGGAAGTTTTGGATCAATTGATGCGGTACATGGCTACATGGTTCTTTCTGATCCTAAAATCTGTCTGCGTTAACAGCTAAACTGGAAAACATCTAGCTTATTTCCACCTCCCTTGCACCAACAGAGAGCTTTCTGAGGGACTTTCATGAACATGAGTTGCTGAAGGAGCTTGTTACCTCCCGCGGCAGTGGCTCCAATGAAACACCAGTGGGCCCTGTTAGGGTCAGGGCAATGCTGCAGGCTGCCCATCATGCCAGGTCTGGGACGGAGAGGTGTCAGGAGGGGGATCTATTTCTAACTTGGCTTCAACGGCTGCTGTGACCTTCAATCCTATTACTCAGTGGGAGAAACATCAAAAGATAGATACACACTTGAAGAAATTGCAAATTCCACTTACATGTGGAAACAAATCTGCCACAGACCATGATCACTCTGGAGGTCCTTACAATGGACATGAACAGAGGGCAAGGCGGAAGAGAGGAAGGGCCGATCTCAAATATGCCTGTTTTCTGGATATGTGCTTCCCCTCAGCTCCCTCAACTGATTCACAGACACCTATGCCCAAGTCTTTGCAGAACAGTGTTTACATTGGGGAGAGGACAAGCCCCAGAGGGAAGCTGTCCCTGTTATCCTTTAACACTTAAGGTATTCTCTCAACAGCCATAGTCTCCACATGCAAAGCAGCTGAGTTTTTATTCTGTCTTACAGAATCTTTTTTTGCCTCCATATAGTGAAAGATGGTTCTAGGTGATAAAACTGCGTTAATTCCTGCAACTCCACCCGGCAGAAACAGCAGGACACTTCAAAAAATGTGGTTTTCATGGAAGTAATTTACCTTACAGGGGGCTCTAATGCACACAATAGAAAATGTCTTTTTATCTTCATCAAAGACCTGCTATGGGCTCAAAATCCCATTAGCTTAATAAAACAGAAAAAGAAAGAAAGAAAAAAAGAAAAAAAAAAAAAAAAAAAAAAAAAAAAAAAAAGGAGAGAGTGGAGCTGTGGGGGGCATGGAACTGCCCAGAACCCCTTGTGTATTTACAGTTGCATTCAGCTCATCTGAAAGGGCTTTTATATACCCAAGTAGAAAGCCCAGACTGATGCTAGGATTGGGAAAGAGTCTTTTTCTGACCAAAGAGATCAGATTCAGATACCTGTGGTGGCTAAGTGGTACCTAAGTGCCATAATGAGAAAGATGTGGAGTGGAGTAAGTTTCCTCGAGAGCACGACTCAACCCAGCAGAGACGTGAGCTATGATGCAGAGGACGCTCTCCTCCCTTGGGCACACAGAGCCCTTGTTGGGTGCCCACAGATCAGGGGATACAGCAGTGCCCGGAGGAGCTGATGGGGAGAAGGCAGCTCCGGGTAACACCGCTTCCCCCAAAGAGGCCCGGAATTACAGTAAGGAAAACTGCAGAGGTGACTGTTTTGCCTGAGCTTTCAGTTACAGTAATCTTAGATAATGTGAGTGACAATAGTAGGTAATGAACAAATGCATAAATATCCAACCCTAAGCCTCCTGAGCTCCTTTGATCCCAGTGAGCCGCACCATCAAACACTTGCAATGCTGCAAACCTTGCCAGGAGGCTGGGGAGAGAGACCAAAAACACATCACCAAACTTATCACGCTGTATCTCAGCGATAACTACCTGCGCTAGCTGCTCTGCTGAAAAGCAGTCCACAGAGTGGGGGAAAGGAGAGCTCGCCCTCCAGAGCCAGGGCTCTGCCTGGAGACAAACACCGGCGGGCCGGCATTCCCACCCCATGCACAGCCTGGATGCCACCACGCAGGGCGAGCAGGCGTCCCGCCTGCCCAGCTGGTAGGGGCAAGCCACATTCACCTGCGCTGAGAGCAGAGAAGACTCAAAGGCTAAATATCCTTCTCACACAGGAACTACAGGCACAAACCATGATTTTTATTAGCAATTCCTCTTCTGCAGTGATGCTTTCTCAAAACATACCAACGCGCACTATTAGAAGCGTACTATGCTTCTACCCCTCCCCAACCAGGCGTGTTAAGAAAACACAAAGGCATCCCTCTTAAGCAACCTTCCTCACGTAACTCCCCCTCAAGCCAACAGTAGCCAACCACTAAAAACAGTTAAAGGTAAAAGCTGCTCCGTGAAGGTCCTAAAGACGACAGGAGTGCTGCGTGCCTCAAAGGAATCATTTGTCCCTAACATCTCAAGCATTCAGACAGAGATGGACAGAGAGACACTTGGCTTAATGCTCCTTCCCCTCTCCCCTCCCTTCCTTTTTTGGAAAGGGTATTGTGGTTGAACACTTTGCTCCGAAGTACCCATAACCACCCTGGCTTTAAATGCCTCTTTCCTCCAGGAATCATTTCGATGTAGGCCACTCTATTTACGCTGCTCTTCTGTAATTGGGGATGAAAGAACACCGCTCGCAAGACACGCCTGCTTGGTTCACAACCCATCTCCAGGCGGTGCCAACAATAGGACTGCTTACGGCTAATCCATTTACTCGGCTTACCTGTTAGACTCCCATCCCCTTAATAAGCGCCACACAGCAGCTTCACCGAACTTGGAAAGCGGCTAAGTGACCCGTAGTAACCTCCCCTGTGCCACGTACTTGGAAAGCTGTGGATTTGGATTAAGACAGAAGCAAACCAAAATTGTCGTGGAGGTTGCGGTGGCCTGCCAGTGAGAAAGCGCCTACGCCTTGCCCTGCACGGAGACAGCGCTGTAACCATCAGTGGATGCAAGCACGTCCCTCTCCATGGCCAACCTTCTTCTCTTCAAGAGCTTCAGCGCTACTTCCCGGTGCAAACGGCAATGCAAAGTAACAGGCAAACAAAAAGCAGCAGAAAATTGAGGCTTCAGTGCTTTTAGAAGAGCTGCAGCTCCTGCATCTACAAAAAGCTAAGTTCTTCACGTGCACAGCAGATAGGAAAATAGATCAAGAATATAGAAAAAGGAATGGAAGACCCACATTATTTCCACTTAAAACAAAATACTTAGCATATCAGGACTAGATGCCTTTCAAGTAACCTCAAGCTCAGTCAGAATTTATGGGCTTGATGCAGGAATTATTAGATGAAATTTGGTGTCCTGTATGTCACATAGACCTCGGACAATGACCATAATGGGTCCCTCCAGCTTTAAAATCTATTAATTCTACTTGGTATGTGCTATGAACTCAATTGCACTTTGTAGCTAGAAAAATCTACACAAATATTATCACATTGCTGCAAAACACAAGCTAAAGAAGAAACAATTTAAAAGTCACAAAAGCATTGCAAAAGGAGGGTTCTTAGTGCATCTTAAGACAAAAGTGCACTAATAAATTAAAACCAAAATAAAATATGCACTTCATAAAACTCATCTAGATCTAAGGGAATTTATCCTCACATTACCCCAGTGGCAACACATAGTATTTTTAATAACAATTCTTGGTTAACAATTAGTATAAATAATTATAACAAAATGCATTCACCTATTTTCTGCACATGAATGGAAAGAAAGAATAAAGGGAAGAGAATTCTCTTTTCAAATCCACCACCTGGACCTTAGTTGATAACAAATGCTCTTTACACATGCTTTATTCCAGCATGGAAAAAAAAATGCTTAAAGAATAAAATACTTTGACTCGAAACAGCAATTTCCATTATTAGCACTATTATTAGCACATTAGCAGTTAACGTCTTTTTCATAAGGATGCATCCTACTTTGTGCCTGGCCTGGATGAGGGACTCTAGTGCTAGGTGTTATATAAACAGAAAGTACCAAGAGATGCTTGCTCTCTCCTAAAGCTTATTTAGAGCAGGATGCCTCTTTTCCACGTCTTGGGGAAATGCAGGTAGGTGAGAGAAACATCCTTTTCAGAAACTACAGTGGCACTTTGCATCCCTCCAACATTCATGCCATCACCTCCCATCCCTTCTCCCTATGAGGCTGAAGGGTACGTGCTTACTTACACTTGTGAGTTGATTAATCAAGGCTGCCGCTACGTAAAATGAAGTAGATAGGGCTCCAGCATATTTCTACATTAATGTCACTTCACTTTATCCAATCTCTTTATTACACTCAATCATCAGGCATAGTTTTCAAATTTGCAGCTAATTATTAATAGAAAGAATTTTCTGGTGATTTTTTTCCCCTAACAAAACATCGGAAAAAAAAAAAAGAAAAAGACGACTAGTCTGTCTTTTTTTTGAGAACAGGCTTTTTCTTAGTATTAAAAAGGATCATATGACAACAGTTTTGCAGTGTATCGTGCAAGGTCTGTTGGAGTCAATCCAATTTCTATACAAGTGCTGCCATTTGGACAACAAAGCCGCCTTATTGAAACGGGCAGGCTTCATCTTAATTCTGGCACTACTGAATGGAGAGCACACACTAGCTGGGGAACAATGAACCAAGAAAAGAGTTACAAATCTCTCGTGACAACTGCATGCCAAGGAAGAGAAGATGCATTATGATAGCATTGTTTGCTCTGCTCCTTCCCAAGATCACTTTCAAACAAAGACGGCTTTTTTAAGCCCAAAACTGAAAGTCCTTTCCAGATTTTGCACATGTATTTTCCAACTCTCATCACCCACCGGTGAGACCATCCATTACAGCTCTGCTCCTTGGACAAAGGTAAGAAAAAAAGAGGGTCCCACCTTCCCACTCCCTTCCCTTTCCTCCCGTCCTCACCTGTCACCCCTGTTACTTGGAGCTTCCCCTGCCATTTTCATGTTTAAGGCACATACAACTGAACTATTGTATTGTTCTGGGGGAAAAAAACATTTTTCCCTTTATTTAATTTACATTACTTAGTTCTCAGTGAAACTTAACTTTCAAATTCCTGAGATTTCTTGAGGTTTAGCTTAGTGCAAGAGTGCCTGCCTTGACTTTGGTTCCTGCAAGGAAATGTGGGTAACTGGGCTGGCACTGGTTCCCAACTCATCTGGGGACACAAGCTGAAACTCCATACATGACGTGTTTTGATGCACCATTTCATACGGCTGCAGGAATATACGCTAGATATACGCGAAAGTGTACAGGTAATGAGATATCTTAAATATCCCTTACAGAACAGGTTAAAAAATTCTGTCTCCTACCCAGTGCTTCCTTCCAAGGTATATTTCCAAGTGGGAGCAGAAACAACCAATATAATGCCATTAAAAAAAAAATTCAAGATAGCAGAAGATCACCTGTGTGACATTATTGAGGGGAATACACACTCCGAGGCAGAAAGAGTTGGTGACTCCAGGGCAAAGCTTTTCCATTTTGCTTTAGCTTGCACTGAAAAGAGGCTCAGACTGCCTATATGGGAGAAAACCAAAATTTTTCTTGCATTTTCTTGTATTTCAGACAGTGTTTGCAGTAATTCTAGAAAACACAGCAATGTGCATTTATCCCAACCAAGGATGATTACAGCTCTTCAGGCTGCTTGCCTTTTGGTAGGATAAATGCAAGGACACATGCAACCACAGAAACATGCATACACATAGGAAGATAGGACAAAACCTTGTGAAACCTGAGAAACAGGCCAGCTGAGTCCATGAGCTTCAATGTAATGAGCTTCTTAAAACCTTTCAGGTATTTACTCTGGCAAATACAACCTGATAATACAGGTATTTGTAATATAAATCAAATACAGGTGCGTGCATGTTTTTTTTTAATTAAAGCAATTACAATCTTTTAAATATTTGAATATAAAGCTTTGTTTGGCAATTCTGGTAAGAAGTTCAGGAAAACACCAGCTTCAAAGACTCCTGGAGAGAAACACCAGCTCATCACAAAATGCTAGGCATTTACAGAGAGATTTTTTTTCAAGGACAGCAACAGCTTTTTCTTCATATCCCAGTAAAAGCCAACAGGAGTTGAGAAACGAACTCTTCTAGTAGACCTGAAAGTCTCCTCCTTACTGTTCAAATGGAAACACCAGAAAGCATGAATGACTTTATATTTAAAGGCATTTACATTAAAGCCATTTCTGTCACATCTCGCTTCAGAAACTGGCTAATTCTGATTTATATTAAGTGTCTCTTGGAAAGGGAGGATGCAGGGTCAAAAGCAGGACTGGCACCCTTCGCATGCCCGTACATACAGGAAGGAGAAAGATCTGGCACTTTATTTTCCTTATTAATAAATAACTTTGAATTCTCACTCAGCAAAAAGGAACCAATTTTTTTTTTTCTTTGGTGAACTGCAGCATCTTGGCAGCAAACACAGAACCCAAGTTTAATCTTTCCAGATCAAGTCCTCAAGCTTGGATGATGTGAATGAAAATATGCAAAGAGAGTTCTTCTCTCTGTGAATAATTGCATGAGAGGGAGATGAAGCAAGTCACAGATCTAATGAGTAGATTTGCTCAGCTCAGCCATTTTGCTGTCCGGAGAGGGAAGCACAGCTTTTGTTTTCTTTGATGAAATGGGATTACTGCTCAAGTTTCTTTTGAGACAAGGAACCTGAGTCCACAGCCTACAACTGCTGCTCACTTACCTCTAATCTGAATTACTCAAAGATGGGCAAAATTAAAAGCCCCGGAAGCTGGGAAATTTTGACAACATCACAAGTAGGTAAAAAAGTTAAAAGTCCAGTCATTCAAAGTACTCGGAGAAGCCCCTGGAGCTAGAAGGGCTGTGTAGGGGTCCAGGCCAGGGGATGTCCTCCAGTATTGCTAGAGGAATGGGCACAGTGAGACAACAGCAGACTCAGGCTGCGCCTAATGGGTCCTCCCACCAAAACTAAATTACAAAATACAGTGCGAAAGGTACTCTATGGCAATAATCACCAATCTGCTAATAAAGGCAAAGGTTGTTAAAAAAACTGCTAGACCAGCTAACATGAAGATCTCAACTCTCCACTGACCACTTTGTCTGAAGACCACAACTAAAGCTGGCTGACATAAATCCATCAGGAGTTCACCTTTCCATTCATCGGAGCCAGTGCTCACAGTGCTTAGGAACCCATCAATACAGGTACAACACATTGCACAAGGAGACATCAAAAAGACAGTTGAGGTCTCCAGCAGCTCTTAGGGATGCTGAAAGCTCTGCAGGACCTCACTTTTGACCCCCAGAAAGTACAGGAGTACCGACATGATTTGGGTCCAAAGGCTCAGACTGCTCTGGGAAAAACCTCCAAGCAGCTCTCAGCTCAACTGTGTCAACCTCGTTAGAGAAAAATAGGCAAAGAAGCCATCACAAGTTCTAGCTGAGAAAAGTTGCTGATGAGAGAAGATACCAGGTTCTTCAATTTTAGAAATAAACAGAAAACGTGCTTTTGGTAAGAAAAATCTACTGACTTGCTCCCTAAAACTTTTAACCCAAGCTCTGAGAGAGGCAACTGAGTGCTGAACACAAGCATCTCCCTCATCATTGTTCAATACATTTAAATCCATAGGTAATCACTCTGATAAAACATACCAGATCTTGGACTCAGGTCTACTCTGTTGCATGTAATTTCTAAAGAAAATCCCAGTAAATAAATAACACCTTGCAAACTTATCATAACAAGTGCCTAGAGAAGAGGGTTCAGGGTACAAGCGTACAACTACCACCCATCCTTCAAGCAAAGAAGATGGAAGGCGAGTGCTGTGGAGTCAGCTCTGTTGTCCTTCATTCAGCTGCCAGCGATTGAGAAATGCAATGCAATTCAAAAAATTCAACAAAGAGAGTTTATATGCTCTATCTGATTATCAAGTGTCTTAAGATTACACTTACATAATCAGACTAACAATGCAAAAGGAAAGAAATCCAGCTTTGGCATAGGGCGTTTTTTTGGTGACCTTTTTCATTAAAGTATCATGGAAAGTACAGATAAATTTCCAGCAGAGTAATACTGGAAATCGTTTTCATTTGATTCAGGAATTCCAGAAAGGAAAAGGAAAAAAAAAACAAACCCAAACCTAAAAGCTGAACATAAGGAGACATTTACAAGTGCCTAGTCTATTCAAGGAATTTTTAAAGTTCAAGAACCAGCTCTTTTAAATCTTCTGCATTTGACTTTGTTTCCAGCCTTATAAATTCAGCCCAACCAAGGGGAAATGAACATAGATTTAGAAAGAAGTGCTGAGGAAATAAGATGAGCTCCTTTATGTTTCCCAAGTGAGGAGAGGTCACTCTCTAAAACAACGTAAAATATGGTATTAATTTCAGTCAGCTTGTCATAACACACTGAAGGTCTGAGCTACTTTCAAGCAACACGCTGAGCCAGACTGAAAACAATAATAATAAAAGTCTAATTCCCAAATGACATTCTTAAGCGCAGAGGCTCCCGACACAGAGAAGCGGGCAGCAGAGCCTTTCAACACCAAATAAGCTGGCTTTTGTGCTGCCTTAACACGACCATCGTCCTCGCACAGACGTGTCCTGCTTGAGTGTAGAACCGTCTTAAGTCACAGTGATATCCTCTTCTCTTGTCCTTTCCCGTCTTGAGAAGAGGATGCTTCTGGGAAAGCGCTCAGTTTCTTGGATAGAACTTGTTTAAGCACAGCCTAAAAACCCTCCTCATATCCAGCTGCACTGATGCTGAAGGCGCAAATGTCATTCTAAAGTAAGAGTTTGGAAAATGATGCCTAAACGTGGTAATTGAAAAAAATAAATATTTCTCAGTATGTTCTTTTATTGTCTGGGAAAGTTGTTCACACTGTTCCTTAAGAGTCTGTGGAAAAACAGAATTGTATTCCAAAACTAATGTCACATTATGACATTAACTCAATTTTCATTCCCTCCCTTCTGAGTCAGAAGACGCAGAAGAACATCCTGGATTAAACAAAAAAATATATGGAATATTAGGTATATGTAAGACTTGTCTGGCGTAATCCTGGATCTGCATTTGGATAAAATCAAAATGACAAGTATGCAATTAATTTTCTCTTTTTCCTGCTTAGAATTCAATTAACTCCTTTTGGGCAGCAAACTATGACCACCACATGCACAGGGCTAATGAAACAACCCCCCCACAAAAATAATCCCTGGAGACAAAGAAAAGGGAGAAGTTACTGGAGGCCAACAACCCTAACCACTGAGAAGTACCCAAAAGATGCAAGGGATTTACAAAACAGTTCTCAAGCCCATTCGATTAAATCTGAATTCTGAAATGATTTCAGCTGAGGAACCATTTCACCTAGCATATTATACATTGATATAATTATTAATACGTCTTCATTCTGGTAGGGAGAAGTAACTCCTGACCAAAACGGTGAGCAGCAACCTACTAACATTTGCCATAGGAAAATGATGCACAAATGACATGGCCCGTTGTATGTTTGCTCTGAATACACCTAATTGCCTACAAGAGAATGAAATTTTTAAGATATTGCAAAGGAAATGTTTGGGGTTTTGAGTCACCTGCCTGGACTCTAAGCAATGAACGGAGCCTCTTGGTCTCTTGGCTCGAACTGATCCCAGCACCTCCTGCCTGAGGGAAGACAGCTGTAAATCACACCCCATGAGACCGTGTCAACATCCTCCATCTTCAAATGGCCTGGTAGGATCACCCCATACCTGGCAACGCTTGCAAGATCACGTAGGCAGTTGCCTCTCAACCTTTAGGATTTAAATTTTGCTGGCCCAACATGCAAGGAACTCAGAAAACCTCTTGAAACACGTGGCCTCTGAGTGAAACCGCTTGCAAAATGTGCAAGAGGATGGGAGGAGAGAGGAACGTCTTCAGATTTTGCCCATCTTGCAGAATACTGAACAACCTTAATTGCTTAATGTATTAGAGATAATAACGAAGAATTTGAGTTGACTCTGTGTGGAGGCACAGCAACAATTTGAAACAAAATCTCAGTCTGAAAAGAATAAACACAACTCCCTCAATGAAGTACTGACTGGAGGCAGTAAATGTAGGAAGACTGAACTGTGTCCCAGCATCATGAGGAAATATTTATTCCCAAAGGAAGACGTTTGCTTAACACAGGTGATTGGGGAAAAAGAGGCAGAAGGTTCCTAAAAGACAGGTTGCCTTTGAGCCTCTTAATATACTAGATTAAAAACAATTTAATTTCTTTTTGACAGAGGTCTTGGGAGCATCTAGATCTTGGCTAGCTTTAAAACACTTCATAAACAATTTAGTCCCATCTCTTGCTATTTATTCATTTAAAGGAGAATGTTAGGTAGGAGAGGGTAGTTCCTGCAGCCAAAAAGGTATTTAAACGCAGAGATGCTACCTGATTGAAGTATCACATACATTTACAAACTTCCCTTTATCGCTTTCCAGTCTCTGACTTGGACATCTCCCCATGGGAAGCGGGGAAGATGGGAAGTGCTCACATCCGGGTTTCCCAAAAGGCTGCAGACGTCCTGGTGGACACAGCACTTGTATCCTAAGCATCCAGCCCAACTCCAGCGTACCAGCACTGGTAAGTCTTACACACGGAGGCCAGATTGTCCTGGCAGCTCAGGGTGGAGGGGCCTTCCCCCATGAGATGGAAAGAGATAGCAGCCACTAATTACCACCTTGCCATCATAAACCTTCTGGCATCGATATGGCCTATTTTCACATTAATTTATGCCGTTTTTAACAGGGAAGGACTCAATTTCGCTGAGGTGAGCAGTAAGGACAGGATGAAATATTTCTTTGGCTTTAGCTGGTAATGTGTAGAGCCAACATCTGGAGAAGCAGCCTGGCCTCGCAAGAAACTGCCTGGGTAGCGTGCCAGGAGTGGATATTTCATACACCACCACGACAGAGCAGTACGTACAGGAGTGAGCACGTGCTGGCCCTTTGCGTGCCCCTATTTGTGTTTGCAACAGTGTGCTGGGCAGTACAGGCCCTCTTCCTTTGGCTGCCCCTGGAAGCGGGGAGACCCCAGAAGAAGGTATGGAAAGCTGTCAGCATCCCAGCTAAAGCTGCTCTGCCGGGTCTGCCAGCGTCCTCCCCAACAGCCCGCAGCAGCAGGAACACCTCCGAGGTACAACACCTGCTCCAGAATAGGAGAAAAGTCTCTTATCTGGTGCAGCATCGCCTCGGCAGAGGAGCCTGTGAGAGGCGTGCAATAAAAACAGGGTGGTAACCGTACATTGCTGCGACGGTTGTGGCTGTGGGGAGCCCTTTCAGAGCCATAAGGCAAGGCAAGGCCGCTGCCCCAAGGGACCTGGAACCGCATTTGAGCTGATAACCACACAAGCACACACACACAAATGGGTGCAGAGCTAGAAAAGCCAGAGGCGAAGGGGAATCATTTAAGGAATAAAAACAACAGCAGCCAAAAAAAAAAACCTTTCTTTCCTCCCCACAGAATCTTTAGAGGGTTTTGAGTCCATTCAGTCACGGCATTTTCACACAGGGTTTGTTTAGGTAAACAAATCGCTTTTAATGAACTCTGTTAGCCCTCCCAAGCCATTCGTTAAATGCAGGGTAATTGCAGGATTTGGAGGTGACAGTTTTACGAAGAACCTTTTTCCTCTAAAAAGCTCCTTCACTTGCTGCTAAGAAGCAATCTGCACTTTGTACCAAGACCACCCTTAAAAAAAAACACTTCCCTTTTTTGGGGAGAAAAAGAACACAAGCTCTGAACCGTGTCTCTTTCAGAACCAATTTCAAAAATACTAAAACTTGCTGGCTAACACCCAAAAGGATTTATACTCATCAGCAAGATAATTGAGGCTGCCTTTTCTAACCATCCAAGCCAAATTCAGTCTGTGCAGCACCAACCCAAGCCCTCTGCCTTCCGACAGATGGACAAACTGAATCCTCAGATGTGGCACCAACCCCTCCTGAAACCCATGGATGGCACAGGGGCTCACACCCTCCCCAAAGCACTTCCTGAGATTTCTGTTTTTCTATAAATTTAAAAAAAAAAAACAAAAAAAAACAACAAAAAACAAAAAAAAAACAAAAAAAAAAAAAAAAAAACCCCAAAAAACCTGCAGCACACTTCAACACTATTTGAAAACAGTACTGAACTCCTCAAGACATATGCCACCAGTCTCACATATGAGGTCTCAGAAATGTTCTTTTAGTGGTTTTAATGCCCCCTGTCCCCACTACACTAATTGAAAGAAAACAAAAAGTGAAGCCTTGCCCCTCTGCGGCTCAGCCTTGCCATGCTGCATGGGCTTCAGGCACAGAGCGGTATTTAAGACGAGCTGGGAAGGCGCCAGATTAAACAAAGCCGGGCGCGGGCCAGCACAGCGGCCGAGCCCAGGTTCTGTCCTGACCTATATTCACGCCCCGGCAGCTAAGCAGGCCTCAAATCATCTGGCTAGCACAGGATGGGGGAAGTGGCAAACAAAAATCTGCAGGCAAGGAGGCCGTGCAGCCCAACCCAAATTTCTTCAGAGATACAAATAAAAGATCACATTCACTGCTGAACTAATAAACATTACACCTGTGGCATAGCTTAGCTTCACACAGCAGACCGTACATCTTCAGCCCTTCAGAAGACCTCAGATGCCGGGGGAAATGCTTGGGTTGAGTTTGCTTTTGTCAGAAACCGCAGAGTGCAGTGATGGGGCCAGCGACGGAGAAGGACCTTTCATTTCCCCAGCACCAGATAGAAATCCCACCTGGGTCAGCTTCTGCTTGCTGCCCAATAGCTGTTAAAAAGCCTCCATAAAACGAGTTGGCTGTTTTAATCCAGTTTCAAGTGGATTGCGCTTAGGTCCCAAAGTGGTAAAAGCTTTAACAATCAAGTGGACAGGCACATACCCTCCACGTAAAGCTCAGTACAACCAGTACTAATCAGCAGCAGCCATGCAGGAGAGAAGCCAAGGACAGAGAGGAGGCTGGAAATTCAGTTACCCACTCCATTCCTAGAAATGATTCAGCTAGATTGGACTTACAGCAAACGGGCAGAAGCACAACAAGTAGCTTGTCTCTGCTCTCTACGTTTTATGAATAAGTGTTTCAGCTCCTGAACCCTTGATCTTTCTTCCCATAAAATGCTATTGCAAAAGCCAACTCATATTTTCCACACACATGGAAAAGTATTTGCTACCCATTCAATTCCTTAAACAAACACACACACTTACTCACCAGCTTTCTCCCTCACCCCCTTTGCACTTTTTGCTTAGAAAATGCTTAGGTTTCTTCTTTTTAGGTCTTTTATTTCAATATTACAGTATTCTTTTTGCCTGCCCCATCACTAACTTTCAGAGGGTAGCAGATTACTTCAGGATGATGAAGTAATTTTAAACCATTAAAATATTTGGTTTTTTTTTATTTTATGTCAACCCATTAAAATGAATACTAGGATTTCTGATTTCTGTTTACAACCTTAGAATACAGTGTTTTCCTGTGAGATTTTCACTCTTGTAGAGCAGGTGACAAATGAATGAGAAACTAGTAAATGCCTTTTCTGCATTGTAATAAATTTTCTTTTCTTAAACTCCCTAAAGCACAGCAAATAGGAAAGGCGAAGGGGGTGTTTGGGAAGTTGTACACGTGCAGTAACTATGTGTTACTTCCAAAAACATGCTTCCAGCTGTTATGTATAAATATTGGCTTGAAAATGAAGTCCTGGACCAAGTGCCAGCACAAGTCAAAGCTGTCAGCCACTTGGCTGACATCGTGTACATGCTGTGCTGTCACAGAGCGTGCTGGTCCCTCCCGTCCCGGTGTGTCACGGGCATTGCATCACTGTCAGTGAAATAACGCAGCCACCCTACCGCTTTTTTTTTTTTTTTTTTTTTTTTTTCAAGTGACAGCTAATTTCAACACAATAAATCTCTGAGCCTATGCCCAGCTCTATCGCTCACGCAGGCCAACGGTACCCTGCTTGTTAGGACCTTTCTTTTTCCTCCATCATGGCTTTATTTGGGAAAAATAACCCTCTCACCACCTGAGAGATGTCATGATTAAGCTCAAAGATTGGCAGCCATGTTATTGCCTGTCGTTATCCCCTTAGGCCTCTGGGATTACTGCTTTCACTGACCATTATCGGCACTCTCCCAGGAGCCATGCGCTGCGTTAAATGGCCTCTCCGACAGCCCCTGCAATCCACCACAAACCCTGAACACTCCTAAAAGGCCCCAGCAGCAAAACACACGAAACTTTTCTGGGCACTGTCGTGGAAGCAGCAATAGGTGTGAAAAGTACCATCTCGCTAGGCTTCTGCCCTTCGTTGCTGTTCGGCGGGCCAACAGCCACAGCCAGGCTGCCCACACAGCTTTCAAAGAGCATCTCAATGCCGTGATCACAAGGCAGAAAAGTTCATTTTCCAGCTTTATCCACTATTTACCTGTGGCAAACCTGCCAAATGCCACTCTTTATAATGGCAGAGCTGTCCATGGCCACTACTCATTTTAGTGAGACACTAGAGTCCATCAAAACATCTTACAGTATGGTTCAACCACAATTTTACAAGAACACTGCAGTTTCCTTAAAAAAAAAAAAAAAGTATTGCCAAGATAAAAATCCCTTTTTTTCTGTATTTTGACAGCGCAGGAAAAACTCACTTTAGGAGAGCTTTCAAAAGGGTATCCCAAAGGACGGACACACAGAAACCACCGCAGATCTCTCCGGAATACTCTCTTCTCCTTTTGACAATGAAATGCATTAGCGTAAGGTTCAGCATCGGCTGCAGCTGTGAATGCTCTAGCTGAAACCTGCAAGCTACATACTTGTTCAACCAGATTCATGTTATTATCTTTTCCCTTTCCCTTCGTTGTGGCAAGAGTAACAATTTAATTAGATAGGGGAAGAAAAAAAAAAGCCCATATTATTTATAACTACCACGCAAGACATTATTTTTAGCCAAAGAACTCCTAAGAAAGAAGCAGTGCCCAGACTGATTTTCATGTACAACTTCCTGAATTTGTGAATCAGAGCCAAATTTCAGGGACAAGTTTAATTTAGGTTTTGATCCTTTCGACCTCGGCGCATTAGCAAGAGCTCTGGTTTTACTGCCTGCAGCTTCACTGCTTCCGAGCTCTACAGATCTAAAACTCAACAGGTCCATCAGCTGCAAAACCAGCAACGCTTCAGAAAAGGCAGCCTTCGGAGAAATAAAGCAGTCGGCCTCCTGCAGTTCTCAGGGAAATTTGGGAGGCGGGGGAGCGTTTACCCGGGCACACCACCACACTGATAGGAGCGGGACATATCCCGTTACAGGAACTGCGTGTTCGCAAACAAGTGCTGGAGTCACAGGCTGTTCTGTGCCGTGTGGTGGAGATAACACCGACAGGCTTCACGCTGCAAATTCACCCAACCCAGCAACTTTGCTTTTTTTTTTTTTTTTTTTTAACCTGAACTATATTTGACTCCACTGTCAAGTATTTCAGCGCAGCTGCTATTCTCAGGTTCTCCTAAAATACACACAGTAGATACTGTACTACTGCACATATAAACATCTACCTTCCTACCACAGCTATTTATGATTAAAATAACTTTTCTCCATTTCTGATTTCATTTCCTCTCTCCAGGCCCCGTTCTATGTTGCACAGGACGTGCTTTCAAGACTGCATCCAGGACCAACCTCCAGCGTGAAATAAAGAAATAAAATGTTAGCCTAGTTAGAAGTTTAGAATTTAACGTCCAGGTTCCCTTGTGAGTGACCTGTAAACAGGACTTGATCTCCAGTGCCTCAGGGTTTAGTGAAAAGAAAGGACTGAAAGTCAGCAACGGGCTACAGGGGTGGTGGAGGAGAGCTGCCTGTCATCTGCTGTCCCCTGAGGTACAATCAGTGTCGATTCCAGTCTCTGCTGGGCTTATTCCATATCTTACTGGGAGTTGGACAGGACAAGTGCTCTCTAAAATTCTGACCCAACTGCAGCTATCAGGGTCAAAAATTGTGCAGTTGCACAGCAGCTGCACTCAGCAGTGGTGAATGTTACTCTGTCTAAAAACAAACTCCTTGGGTGAAGAACACACATGCTTTTTGGCTGCACTGGAAGAGGATGAAATGGCAGTGTGCAGTTTAACAGGCTCTTCCACTCTTCTGGGACACTTTCACAGTTCAGGGGTCCTCCACTGACGTGATGCACGACAAGGAGCCAGTGGCTCCTCTACACTGAAACCCACACCATCACCTCCTGAACTCACCCATCCAGCTTGGCAAAGGGTCTTCCACACGCAAATACATCTTGTTTCCATCCACCCTTGCACCAGACAAGTGTGGAGGTAAAAGCATTAACACTGCAGTTACAGAGCTGAGGAGGCCATACACAGGAACAGACATCTTGGTCACCCTGTTTTTAACTGAGCTCCAAGCAGCAGCTCTCTACTGCACTCAGCCAGCAAGTGGTCGGGATGTTCAGACATATGTTCCCAGCACCTGGTCCTTATCCAAAACCTCCCTTAGAGGTTGCCGTTCAACTCAAGAGGATCTTGCTCTAATCTAATGGATCTATTTTTCCATACTTGAATATGTTTAAGCCCAAAGCTTCTTTTCCTCTCAAAGCTATTGCACAATGTGCAACTTCAGCATGACACTAGCTCTGACACTTCTGGAGGGCTAAGGAAACCCCTCCTTACCCTCAGAAATGTTACTCTGGACATAGCTGAGCAGCCTCATGCCTTGTCCACTGAGCCAGCTACCTGCCTACTTAGCCAACTATTAAGAAATAATTAACCCACACTCAGG
Organism: Tetrax tetrax; assembly: GCA_009806455.1. NCBI lineage: Eukaryota > Metazoa > Chordata > Aves > Otidiformes > Otididae > Tetrax > Tetrax tetrax. The sequence goes on from WHYT01016801.1 coordinate 333,682, forward strand.
CATAGGCTTCTTTCTGCCTGATAGGATTGGGCCTCAAGTTTTCAGCGTGAAATTCCTTTGCACTGAACCCAGTATGTCCCAGAAATCTTTCAGTGGGCAGCTGTACTCTGCATGAACAGAGATATAAACAACAGAGATTAATGGGGTTCATCTCTCGCTGTCAGAGGAAAACAAATACAACTCTTGGAGACCATTTTTACACAATAAAGGATTTGGGGGAGTGATGCTGAACCCAGACTCTGTGACCCCAAGGCACTCATCCAAGCACAGCAAGAGGAAGCAGCCATCGCAGGGCACTGGACAGGAATTACTCAGTTCCTGAATCTGAGCCACAACGCACCCTTGCAGGTCCCAGCTGTGGGCACAGGCACTAACATCGCAAGGCTGCGTTTCAGCAGCACTGCTCTGCCTCCTGCACGGAGTCACTTCTACTCATTTACCCGTGCTTAGAATTGGCTGCACGACTGAAGGCTCATCGGGAGACAAGCAGTAGCTCTATTTGGTTTTGGTGGAATGCAGAGCACGGGAAGTGGTTGGCACTGGTTTGTGTAATTTCAGTCTTTCTTGGATGCTAAGAAAGGTTGTATATTGCTAAGATTCTTGCTATTGCCACTAATTCACAAATGCAGAAAATTTAGCTGTCTTAAACACAATCTAATCAGAGGTCTCATCCCACTGGAGTGGAGATTGTCAAATTCACAATCCCAAGCGGCACATTTCCCTCCAACAACCACAGGACAGGTACCTTAATCCTACAGTTGAGCCCAACCATGTAGCTGGATACCTCCATAAATACACACTTTCTGAACCTGTCACTTCCTTACACAATTTGGTAGGTTTCCTAAAGAGCTGTTGTTTCACAAGAGCCTTAGTCTTCCTTCTCCTTGCTTTTAGGTTTCCTTTTATTTATAATTAAGGAATTTGCATGAGGACTTTATAGCAACTTGCGCTTCTAGGATGGAGAAATGAAATTTGTGATCAGATCCTCCAGATACCTCTGTATGTCAGTAAATAAGGGGACAGGGCTTAAAAGAAAAATACCATGTCACTACTTGTCTGTGCTGCCTGTTCTCCCTGCTCCAAAGCCCATTGCTGGAGACATGAGGCTGGTGCTCCTCCCAGCCCGGCACTCTCAGGTCCCTGATGTGGAGCAGGGTACTCTTCTGAAACCAGTCAGAAGAAATCCCCCTCCTTTGCCCTGTCTTGCCCTCAAGATCAGACTGACAGGGAAGGCTGTTGGAAGATTTTTTTTTTTTGTCCCAACTTCTGGCATTGGATCCTCTGGACAGCTCATTTAACAGACATTCTGCACCTGCAATGCCCTCAGTTCTCCCTGGTCTCTGTACATAGTACATCATGTTGTGGCTTCTGTCTTTTAACAATGGGGCTTTTGTTTGCCATAAGGTGACAGAAAAGTGTTTTGTCTGACATGGTGTGTAGGCCAGATCTCTGAGACTCTTTGGAACAAGATCCTCATTGGCACGGGTGACTGGTTCAGACCCACTGACTTCGGGCACATTAAAAACTCTTTCTTTGTAGGAGAGAAAGGTGCACATATATTTCAAAAATAAACTTACCAGCATGTCAGAACCCAAAGTCATATGTTTTTCCTTGATTTTTTTCTACCTACTTTTCACAGCTTTTTACTAAAAGAAGTGGTTTACAGCCTGGACACATGCATCAAACAAAACTCTGCTTGATAGCCTTATCTCAACCCACGGCATGTTAACTCAAGGTTGTTACCTGTTTTCCTCGCACACTGGAAAAGGTGGAAAACAAATTAAAACCACAAAGGGCACACAGAAGAGCTTGATGTAGTATACGGAGGACATATTTTCCAACTCACCTTCAATCTCTTAACTTTTCTGTTTTTCTTAGACACTAGGTGGTATGTACAGGTTCTTCTATCTACATAGGTTGCCAATTTCTAACTGGTGTAGGCTTCAATACACGATACGCAGCATGGAAAAAAAAAGTTTTTTAAACTCCCCCACCCTCCACAAATGCATAAGAAAACCTCAGCTGGCAGCCAGCATGCTACAGTACTGACACTGTTTCTAAAATGGACAAACCAGCCCCCAGCACGTATTGCTGCAGAGATACTTACCTGCACTTTAAATACGTGCACTTGAATTTTTTTTTTGAATGCACAGAAAGCATGCAATGTGAAAAGAAAACAGTTTTAACATGACACAGAGCTGCACGGTAATGCTCCCTGTGCGTTTCGCAGCTAAAGCTTCAGCCGACAGCCCGGGCTACATGACAGAAATACTCCATCAAGTCAGTGCTACGGCTCTGCAAAACTGTAAATGATTACAGAATAATGCCCTGCAATCAAAGAACAAAATGTGTGCTGCAGATTAATCACTTTCCAAGACGGAAAAGGAAAGATAGGCTTGAGAGATAAATCTGGCCGGGGTGTTTATGCAAGCATATCATGCTCCTTAGTACTGAATGTCCCAGAACTTCCAGAGGAAGTAAACAATGTGCTGGGGGGGCGTGCGGGGGGTGTGTGTGTGTGTGCCCATGCCCGCGCTCACAACCCGAAATAGGACAGCTTGTGAAAAATGCCTAACTTTCAGTTATGAAACACTAGCGTCGGAGGTTCCTCGATTGCCGGCTGTATTGCTAGGGTCTGGGAAAATCTAAAACAAGAACCTGTTTAGATATAACCAATGCTTTGCCTCGGCACTTCAAACTTTCCTACAAAACTCCACGAGGACGCCCAGGGACTCCCGAGCCCTCCCCCCACGTCCCCTCAGCAGCTGCAGCAGACAAACAGCAGCTCGTGGTTGGGATTTACTCCTGGAAGTGCGCTCCAGCAACCTACATTTCCAGTGTCCCTCCAGCATATGATCACGCTGCTTTTGGCTGCTTAAGCAATGCCAGCTTTCGTGCATTCCTCGTTTCGCTGTAAACATATTTACATTTGTAACTCCTAACTGGCGTAATGCTACACAGGCCTTTTGAGGAAAACCCTACCAGCACTTGAATTAAATGCAACACTTTGACAGTCAATTACGAACACAGTAGACAACGAACTGATGGAATTAGAGGGGCTGCGTTTCCACAGAGGTGACTTCAGCTACTGTGCGAGCACGGGCTAACCCACGCGGGGCTCCAGCTGAGCAGGCCCGCAAAAGCCACCAGGCTGCACTGAAAACCGAAAAGCCAAAGAGGGAAGCAGCCCTCTGAAAAAGCCTGACCCCAATCTCGCAGAGTGAAACCATGCAGCTCAAAACTTGTGCTGGTGAAGTGGGGTCACAGCACCTTTGTCACCTGCGAAGAGGGAGATTCACAATCTGCTGGGTCATAAATTAAAGGCATCTGAGCACACTGCATCATGACCGCTCTCTGCCAACCGACTGCGACGGGTGCGGGAGAGGCCAGTGACCCAAATTTACACTGGGGTCTGCACATAAAACCCGACAGGTTTGCTGGGCAGCCCCTCTAGAAAAGCTCGCTGGGTGCTTATGTCACAGCAGCCCAAGTTACAAAGGTACTGAGTCCCCTTATCATGATTCAACACATTACAAAAAAAGTTACAAAATCTCCATGCAGAGATTTTCAGTTGTCACCACTGGCTTTGGAAGAGGTTGGGGCACTGTGCAGCAATTCCCTGCCTGAGGAATTCTACACCAAGTGTGTATTTCCACACAGGAGTTGATAAAAATTTCCTGAAAACAAAAGTGAGATGCAGTGCCAAGATATGTCCTGCAAGAGTGCTGGATATAGGGAAAATACTTCACAGAAACCAACTATTAAAGGTCCCTCCTCACTGCAAATATCTAGCTCTGCATTAAAACCAATTAACAATAATCTACTAATAACAAGACTGTGATGTAGCTGCAAGATTCCCCTAAAGCAAATTCCTGCCAATACTAGTAATTGATTCGGCAATGCGCACCAGCTCAATGGCACAGGCGTCTCCAATTCTTGGAAACATTACATCCAGTCTAATTCCCCCCCAAGGTCACCACAGCCATCAGAAAATCCCCGTACATCGTGACCCAGAGAGCTCTGACTGAACAGCTGTTATCAATAGCCTGGGAAACTGAAGCGCGGTATCTAAAAGGCCGACTGAGCTGCTGCTTGGGGAGCCATGGCAGAGAATAAACCACAAATTTCTCTTGCGGGAGAGGAAGCAGGGCATGCCAGATTTGCCTTTGCGCTATTTGTTGCAACGTGTGTTTGCATGTACTTTATTGCAATGGAAACAGGAGAGGTCATCCTGTTACCTGATTAAAATTTTGAATTTTATCACGAAGGAACAAGGGACTCATCAACCGCACGCTCTATGCAGAAGCTCTTCAAAAGGTCAATATAAGGTTATTCACACCAGTAAACTACTTGATTGAGCACCAAGTCCACTGGAAGCTGCTTACTGACTACGACAGAAGCTAAGCTGCACCCAGCAAAAGCAGCAAAGGTGTCCATCCTCCCACATTCCAAGGCACCATCTTGCATGGGTTTCTCAGTCTAATTCTGATAAGAAAAAAAAAAACCAAAAACTCTGATCGGCTTCCCGCCTAGATATGGAGGCATTTACCAGAATCGATAATGACCAGGGATGAAGTTAGCACAGCAGAGGCAGAAGATACAAGAAAACTGGGGAGCTACGTAAGGAAAAGGCTGTTTATATTTTCTAGTCTAAATACACCAAGTCAGAGAACACCTTCTAGAGGATGCAGAATATGGTGTGACTATGGACTGTATACTTTCATGTCTTATACATTATCAGCAAGGAACTTGTACGTCTCCTCTCTCCTCAGCGATATGGAAGGAAAAAGGAGCAGTCCCTCACCATGGAAGCGAGAGCACTTACTACACATCCCATTAAATATTTTAGGGACAGCTCAGTAGCCCTATGAGCTGCATAATCTCCGACACTGTTTGCTCTCTAGCTCAGGCCACATCAAAACAGAGATTGAAATCTCTCTAAGGCTGGATCCTCTGTCTCTTACACCAATGAGCAATCCCTTTGTACACAGTATCAGCAGAGGGAACAGGACGACCCAAATGACTAAGGATTTGCACACCGACAGTACCAGGACTGCTTACCTAAGGGTGGATTAGTTAAAAAAATAAACAATGCTGTAAATTATAGGTGGTACTGCGAGCCCCACCTACACCTCGTATTGTCCAACACTTCCTACTATAAAACCCTGTTCCCTGTTGCTAATAGCTTTGCAAACCCAAACTGAAACTGGGATTAGAAACCGAGTAAGTGGCCAGGGATAGGCAAGACACGGGAAACAAGGAAGCCCAAGCCAGAGGAAAAATATGGAATGGAGAGCTGGAGAGAAAAAAATGGCAAACTGGACAAGGAGAGCAAATCTGGAAACCAGAGGAGGTGGGCAGAGGGGTGGGAACAGGATGAAGCAGGACTGGAAATCGTAGGGAAGGAGTCTGGGATAGGAGACCAGGGGGCGAGGAGCCTGGGGAGAGAAGAGGACGCAGAGCTGGGACAGTGCCCATTGGGGAATTCCACGGGTACTGGGCAGATGAATGTCACAGACGAGCGCACCGGGAAGGGCGTATTCCTTTACTCAGAGCTGAGTGCAACAAATATGGCACAGGGCCCACAAAGAGATCACGGGGGATGAGCCGAAACCCTGAGTACCCCTTGAAGCATCCAGCCCAACAAGGGGACTGGGTGAGTGTGTGAGCATGTTACTAACAACAGTGTCATAGCCAGCATGAGAAGTAATTTCAAGTGTTAGAGGCAACTTTATTTCTGACATTTTGTATTTCCTGAGCACTTGGCTTTTATATTGAAACATTTTTTTCAGTGTAGATTTTCGTATAAATGAAGCACGCTCTTCTTTAGTACTTCTGCTCGGCACTTCACTGAACAGCAAGAACTATCCAGAGACACTCCAGTAATCTCCAATTAATGGTCAAAGACATGCGAAATCCAACTTTCCTACTCCCTGTCTGCTCCTGGAAAATGGGAAAGGCCCATCACTAGTGTTGCTCAAACCCACCCACTGTTTCATAGTGCTTCTAGAGAGAACATTGCTGGCCCCCGCACACCTGTACCCACCTGGAAGAATTGGTGGCTTGATACCTGATAGTTTCCTGTAGAAAATAAGGAAAAGATCATCTCTCAGCCCATGCACAACCTTTTTTTTTAAAAAAAACAAAACAAAACAAAAACAAAAACAACCCCAACCATCCAATTAAAATGTCAAACCAGAAACCAAGCACTCAAGACTGGATAAATTTAGTAAGATGTCATGATTCAACTACAATCGAAGGAAATGCATACTCAATTTCTCAAACAACTGCTACCATACCATTCTAGCAAACTGTTTTCTCTTCAGGCTGAGGGGAGACCAAATCCACACTATTTCTCAGTTTACTACTTTTTTTTTTTTCCTTCAATTAGAGAACATTGTCATTCCACATGCCTAGTACGAGCCTGAATAAAAAATGACACGTGAGAAGCTTTTGCCAGGGTCAAGTCCCGACACAGCTGTTGGAAAAACCCAAAATGAACATTTTATCCTGGCCAAATCAGTGTTCTTTTCACTATTTATACTCTTGGATCCAGCAGCTGCAAGTGACGCTACAGGTCATCTTGTCCTAAATGGACAAAGAATCTGAGGATCCTCTCAGGTTTTGGAGGCTTGTTTGTAATTCCGTTCTCCCTCTCACTACTTCGCAGCACTGCTGCACCAATGCCAAGTTGCTGTGAGTTTAAGTAGGGTACCAAACTCTACTCAGAACAGATTTTTCAGCTAAGATTTTCCATTAAAAAAAAAAAAAAAAAAAGACTATTTTCCTAGTTCAATTTTTCAGCACCATAGGATCAACACTGGCTGCTCAGTTGATAATACCCCTCTTTATTTGAAGTTATTTTTCTCCTTTCACCACCCACGTTCATCTGGGACTTATTCAGTATTATTCTGCCTAACACCAGTCCAAAACAGCAAACAATTTCTGTAACGGCACAATAAGCAGAGCGGACCCTAACAGAGGCACTTCGTTGTCTAAGAATCCCCTTACATAACATCCAGTTACATACCAAAAATAATGTTGAAAAACCTGTGAGGAGTTTAGGTACAGCTGTGCCTTTAACAGAACAACTTCTCTGGTATCAGGACCAGCGTTTTACAAGCAGGGAAATGTTTCTGCTGTACTTTGGCCTTCTGTCATCAGAGAGAGGTGGAGATTTATAACCTTTCTCCTTCTCAATTAGACTCCTTCAGTGCCCTATTTTATATTCTTCCTGACAGGTCCCTATTTTGTATTAAAAAAACCTGCTGTCTCTGTGTTGCATAGCAAAAGTCCTTTCCAGCCAAAAGAGAAAACTCCTGCCAGTGAGCCAAACGGCCAGAGGTAACTCTGCTGTTAAAACCGCGAGGATAAAATACTTTGCCTAGTAACATATTCATTTCCAGCAGGATTTGATAAAATTATAATTCACTGTCCAGAAAAAGACTAAAACATTAAACATATTATACTGAGAAAGTCAAAATAGGTCATTCAATCAGCGTTATTCCCCCTTCATTTCAAACATAATACAAAGCAGTTAAGTAGTTTCTCTTGCAATTAGCATCATCTTTGTCTCCTCTCTGCCTAAAATACACTGGAGATATGGAGCTGCTCTGACTGTACAGCAGCCCAGGCCCTGCTCCCCACCACTACCAACTTCTTAATAAATACACAGAGGTGAAATCCTATCTTCAACGACTTCAACTATGATAATTTTCTCTGTTTTTTTCCAATTCCCTGGTCTACTATCTCAAATGACAGACCTTTTCCCACTGATTGAAGAGGAGTATGGATGCACTCAGGAAGAACCCCAACATGTCCAACTGCTCATGCACATCCCACTCCATCCCGTGGCCAGGACTTGCTACCTGGCAGAGCCCTGAAGAAGGTGGGCTAGGAACAGCCTCCCTGTTTCCCAGGGTTTCAGAGATCTTCCTGGATGTGAGAAGTCAAACATATGCTTCAAATGCATTTTAATTTAGAAAAGAAAAGTTGGAAAGATTTTATTTATGTTTCTAATTAGGTAAACAGTATGCTTCCTTCCACCTGCTCCAAACTATCCCACTAGGCCCAGTAGACATCAGATGTCTACGAACATACATCAGGCTGACTTACTCCCTACTGCTACTTCACGGAATCCTTCCTCCTCCCAGTCCCGTATGCCACTATCTCATGGCCTACAGACTTGCCATCTTTTTCTGTATGTAAAATGGCCTCGCTATTGATTTTGAAATACCTTCTTAAGCACACAGCTCCCTTCCCCAGAGCTTTCTCAGAAGCAGCTCCTCATAAAAGGTTTCTCTCCTACCCCAAGTGTGCAAACCTTCTAGTCCATTTTAATCAGAACTATTTTTGCTGTGCATGAACCAGATTGAAAGGGCAAGGGGGCAAAAAACAAATCTCAACATGCTATGGGAAGTGAGAATTACACCATCAACATAATGATAAAAATAACAGTATTAGGTTCAGAGTTTTTGTCTGCTACACAAACTAGGCTGGAAACCTCTGGCCCAATCAATGCAGAGTTTCAGCATTATTTCCATTTGAAAATCAAAGATTTTACATATGGCCCATTTATCTGGGCCCCATATATGGCTCAAGCTATGCAAACACAGAAGCTGCTTGCACAAGATTCACAAAATGCTGCAGAGTTTTTACAGCTCTTCAGGGGCAGCATCATTCTTGGTGCCAACGCTGTTCTCCTACAAAGGCATCGTAGGACCAGCAGCCTCCCATTGTAGGTCTTGATGAATAGTTAAAGAAGCACCATTCACTCTGAAACCTGACATCTCAGACAAATGGTTTTGAGTTCCCCCATACAGTGAAACTTTTAAACACAACAGATCGTGTTGCACAAAAACAGGGACAGCAGCTCTACATGTCTCAGCTTACAAGCATCTCAGGACACAACTTGAACTGGCATCACCTTCTCCTATGAATTCCTGGAAAAAAAAAAAAAAAAACCAAACATTCTCTGAAAATTAGTTAAGGTCCAGAGTAGTTTTGCAGAACAAACAGTAGGTTATAGGCTTTCAGGAAACCACATCACTGCTCTCAGCACAAAACCAATCAGCAAAAAAGGTGATAATGTGGGAGCCTGTGAGAGCCTCACACAAAGACATTCTTTGTTGAGTGCTGTTCTCACTTATCAGACGCCAAATTTTATGTACTAAGCATATCTAGAACCTTCTATATGAAACTGATAAATCCTCCATGAAATACTAGCAAATATATTTACACAAGATAGGGGTTCACTGGCTAACTTCACAAATACCTGAAAAGGCAGAAACTTTTGAGACCTGTCTTGCATTTGAAGGTATGTTTACACTGCAAATTTCATGTGAGAAAGTAGGGCTAGCTTGGTCTTAACGTGTCTTTGGAGAGCTGAAATAGCTGCTTGAAGAGCTAGCGTGGAGAGACAAAAAAAACTCACAAATACAGCAGGTTTTAAGAGCGCTGACACGTAACTAGCACATATATCAAGATAATTCAGGTCACATTCTAGGTAAAACAAGTATGGCCGTGGAAGTCAGGTCCTTAAATGATTTCTTTAGAATAATATATTTCTTCTTCTTCATCCTATTTCGGAAAAAATGCAGACAGCAACATGGTACAGCATGAGAAAACACTAAGTTATAAGGGCAAACCATCTACAGTCAGAGGTGCTGGCTGCCTGGACTAGGAGAGTAGTTTGTATTTGAATATTATTAGGTAATTAATACATTTTTAAACAAAGCTTTGTTTACTTAAGTGCAACACTGTTACTAACACTCCCTGGTCATGCTCAGTCCTCACCAGGAGGCCAGGCCCAGCTGCAACCAAGACTTCAAGCGCTGCTGGCGTGAGTCTTACTTACATTAATGCAAACGCTCAGTGCTGCGGCAGCGCAGGAGAGCCCCGCTCCGCTGCTTTAACGTGGCCTTTAGCGGGGACAAGAGTCAGACCCTGCTCTCTTTACTTCACCTGCACTGTCATAAACCAGGCTGCACGCACGCAAACCCGTTTCCATTCCCAGTATTAACTGCTTTGGACTGAGCAGTCGCAGCAGCCGGGAGGCAGATGGAAGCCAAGCGGACACATGATGACGTGTTTGGGTGCCCCTCTATCTGTCCCTCCCCAGCAGACCCCCCTCCGTCCTCACCAGACTTATCTGCTGCCTCCCGCTCCTCTGGGGTCAGGATAAGCAGACATTACCACCCTGTTCCAGGGCTGGCATCCAGCCTGAACCTGCCCATTTCTGCTCACAAAACTCAGGAGCCTGCAAATCTACCAAATTTTTTCCTAGGACTGAATCCCACCTGCTAGTCATAATCCCGGGCGTCTCCGCTGCTCCCTAGGGAGAGCAGAAGGAAGGTCTAAGGAAAGCAGGCTGGCCTGAAGGCAGACCCACAGCACAACACAAAGCGTGAAGACAGCCTCAGAGGCAGGTGTGAAAGGAGAAAACCAGCACCATTGGCAGTGCTCCTGCCTCCTGCCCTCATTCTGGAGCTCTCGACAGGATTCTGGGAAGGAGACGTCAGCACAGAACCACCCTTCACCTCTCCATGGGCAGTGGGTGAAGGGACACAGAAGTGGCACGATCCAGTGACTCACCCCACGGAAAGGCACCTGACCATCGGCAGCACACAGGCATAGAGCAGATGGAGATGACACAGGCAGAGCCCCACACCCACCACAAGCAGCCTCCTGCCCCCCAAAACTGGCAGGCAGCTCTCTCCAGGAGACCTGGAGGCACAGGCTGCAAAGGCCCTGGCGACAATCTGTCGGTGCCACACGTTGTCCTCCTCTCTTCAAGGGGACCTTCCTCCAGCCCTCTGGCAATGATCCTCAGGCTGCCTCCACCCTCCCATCCCAGCGCACAGGCCCCTCACACATCCCCTTACACGGAGCGAGCAGCTACTTCACCAGCAGGGGAAAAATAATAAAGAAAAGCAAAAGAATACCTTGCCAAACAAACATGTTCAAGTGACAACCTAGCATTTCATACTTCAGCTGTTAAGTACATAGCATGTTGCAATCCAGCAAGCAACCCATTCAATTCGTTAGGACAAGTCTGCTATAAGAATTAATTTTCACAAGGCTTTACTTTACCAGTACAAATCCCCAGAAAAGCATTTCTCTGTCAGTGAAATCTTACAAAGGTGGTTTTTTATCAGTAGAAGTATTTAAATAGCCTTTATTTTTAACAGGTACCAGTATACAGATAAAGAAAATTGCCTCAATAAGCAAACTCCAGGTAGGACACACACATACAGAGTTACACAAGACATGGATGCTGTTAACTCCTGACCTGCCTCAAATTCCTGACAAAGCAGCGTTATGAGTATGTCAGTCCTTGAGCAAAGGTGTTAGGGAGGTGGCCCAGAAAAAGGACTCTGGTTCTGCAGGGCAAGAGTGGCTCCTCCTGGACCTCACAACTAGGTGCAGCATTGGGAAGAACCACTCTGGCAAAAAAGCAACAGCAACACAGCGATGCTCTTCTCCTCCAGCCCCAGTGAACGGCAGCTCTGTTGCTATTTTACCACAGGGATGAGGCAGAGTGCTAACGCAATCGCCTGCTTGTTCCCAAACTCTTACAGCACCCTGCAATTGCTGTTTGTCAGTCCTGCAGCTCCATGATTCATTCCCATCCGAAATGCAGTGATACCCTGCAACATGCCCTCACGGTTTTGAGCCAGCCCTCCATTTCCCACAGAGGCACCCCATGCAACCCCCCCACCTGGTGTTACAAAGGGAAGGATGGAGAAGGTGAAGCAGGATATAATGTCCCTGGAGTCTCCCAAGACAAGAATGAGGAACTGGGGAATGGAGAATTGAGGAATGGAATTTTTTTTTTAGTTTTTTTTTAATATTGGTATTCAGAAATTGAATGAGTGCTGTCTGTTTGTTACTCCCCTCATCTCACAGGTTTTAGAGCAATGACCGGTAACAAACTTTGCCCAATGCACTGCCCAGAAGATAATGTAGATACTGTAGTTGATGAACAGAGCAAAACATAATCTGCTGTTGCTGGAGACGATGCTCCACTCCAGCGGTGGCCTGCTCAATGGCTGTGGGAACCTCAAGGTCCACCATCCTTGACCATCTAGAGTTGAAGATGCTCTCCCCGCAGGGCACCACAGCATGCCCCAGCAACTCTTACATATCTCCTCCAGCCTTGCACACCTGAGTTCTTCCAACTCCTCCGCCACAAACGGGGGCTAGGAACACATCACCTCAGGCCTCCAGATCTCCTTACAGTTCCTGGCAGGCTAAAAAGCATGGCTCTTTCTCCGGCTGCCTCAATCTGAGAAGCAAGAGCTTTACCCACCCCTAGCAAAAAACAATTGGAAACAGGCTGGTTTGCTTGGCGAAGCTAAGTTGATGTCAAACAAACATAAAATACACGTTGGTAAGGAGCTGGTGCCTGGCAGTGGTGCAGTGGTATCCCACATACACAACTGCAACATCAGGAAATTGGTACAGCCATGCAGAGGAGCACAGGATGCCCCATCCTGACTTTGTCTGAAGCAAGTTAGAACAAAACATCTCACTCTGAAGGAAAATCCCCTTCTGTAGACAAGCCACTTTTTAATAATAAGTGCTAAATGGACTATTCAAGCAGGTAATTAATGTTAATTAACATATGTCAGGCCATAAATTGGCTAAATGCACCTCATTTTCCAAGCTTAGTGTGTGGCAATGCTCAGGAAATTGTAACAGAACAGAACAGTCTAAGTTTGTAGAAGCACAAAAAAAGAGTTAATAAAATGTTAAGCTTAATCTTTACTTAACTCGTGGTGTGCTGAGCCAGCACTACTGAAAACTGAATGACTGTGCACATTACTTGAACGCTTTATTTTGCTCCTGAACCACTGCGCTACACACGTATTGTCAGTCCCAAGAAAAGCCACATCAAAAAAACCCTGCAGCTCCCCGAGCGCTGTGCTATCAGGCAGGCCTTTATCGGGATGCTTGCTACGTGCTGTGGGACCTGGATGAGCCTCCTGCCCTGGGGACCTGGCAAGGCTGTGGTCCCTTCCCGGCGCCGACTTGGGAACCACAGGTTTTCGTGGCAAGGGGAACGAAGCAGTGAGAGGATGCTCAGAGCTCGCTCTCCATCAGAGAGAGTCTGCCTCAAAAAGCAGGGCCTCATGCCTTTAAAAGAAACCAACACTGCCATTTTATAACCCTGCCCTTGGGCATGTTTTCTGTGGCAAAGATGATAGGAACGCTTTTTAAAACCTGGGAGAGAAACAAGAACACGCAAAGATTTTAGTCTAAGTAACAACTTGCATTAGGAAACACTTTCAGTTTCTCCCTTGGCAAGCCGCCACTACACTAAGACCCACTGTAATTGCATTGCAAATAAGAAACAATCCTCACAAAAGATTTTTCCATGCTTCCACGCAAAATAGCCGGCTGCCAAAATCTCGCAGGGCACCTTTAGGAGGCTGCCACCTAGAGAAATGCTTTGGCTGCTTATTCTCAGTTTTCCCTTATCTCCAAGGCAATCCCTTCAGCCTCCCTTTGAACCTAGCAAACCCACCGTAATTTTCTGGGGTGATTTCACACTTGTTCTCCCCATCCACCACCCCACACAAGCCGGCTGAGAAGAGCCTGGCCGCTACAGGGGTGAGGGGTGGCGAGGGGCTGCACCCACCCCAGCACCGCCTGCCTTCTGCAAGGGACCCCACCGACTCCATGTTTCTACTTTGTGCACGTCAGCACAAAGAGCTTTCACAAAACCACCGGGCTAACCCTAATCACTCGCCTTTCTAAATGCACCAGCACGTGCCCAGCCTCCCCTAATCTCCCCGGATTACAGCAAAGTGGTGTAGCACCACCAAAATGACCCGAATACAAAATGGCCTCGCGTGTAAGACACCGCTTGCTTTACCAGGACAAAACCAAGCAGAGGCAGGACGTCCCAGGGCACGAGCACTAGGATCCCTCTCCTCCTCAGCCTCATAGTCTCAGACAGCCTTTGTTCAAGCCAACACAATACAGCAGATAAAAATTAAATCACCTTAGTGGCCTTTATATTAGCATTAACCATGTCCTTTCAAACACACAGGAAAGTGTAGGAGCCAACCTCTGACTCCCAAGCTTCCTATTTTAAATATGCCCAAATATTGACATTAATAACTTATTATAGACAACGTTGATGTTGCATGCCTGTTTCAGGTAACCCTCTGTCTCTAAAGAACTGAGGAACACTGATTCCGGTATTTACCATGCAGGTCTACCTGACAGCGTACTATCTGGCATCATTCACTGGAGGTTCCCCATTCACATCAAAAGTTAGGTTTATCAGAGCCTGTGACTCTTTGCAGCTGATGACATTCACCAAGGCGATGTGTTTATATTTATATCTGCATTTAACAAGTCCTCTGGTGCTCCTCATTGTCACACCACGGATCAAACAATGTCAATGATTCTGGTCTCCCCTTCTCTCTCCTCTAATAGCTGTCGCCTGCCTGCAGGAGCTGGGGAAAAGTGAGATCTTTGATGTACGTTACAGATATAAAATAATAATGCGTGCTAATATCTACATATGGTTTCTACTGGAAAGTTTAAAAAGTCATTTGTTACTTTGATACTAAAGTATACTCTTCTTTGATGCCAGAAGCTTGTTATCTAGCAGTTTTGACTTTGGGGCTAGAACCGTACATGTCTCTACGTTGCTTAGCACAAAATTCACTTACAAATGTTCCTGAGTATTTTGTTAAAGCACAACACAGTAAGGCTTTGATCAGGTAAGATGCTTAAGCAGTAAGTTTAAGCACACAAGTAATCCCAGCGAAGTCCCATGGATCCATTCACGTGGTGAAACACGTGCTTGTTTCGGTAGATCAAAACTTAAAATAATCAGACAACAGTTTGTAAGCCTAACCCTTCCGTACAGATGAACAAGATAGTTCAAAATTAGAAAAAAAAAAAGTAAGACTATAATAGAAAACTGGAAAAAATACTCATGCTAGCAGTTAATTGGGAAACACCATCTTATAAGAAAAAAAGGAAAAAAAAACAGCAGAGAAAAAATGAAACTGATGCAAACTCCTGCCACTCGTGATCAACACACCATGTTGCTGTGTGCTGCTCCGAGGAAGGAGAAATAAGAAGAGCAGAGAGTGGTGTTGCTTCCTTCCCACATCCTTTGCAAAAAGATGATTAAAAAAGTCCAACACATTTTGTGTATCAGCATCTGGCTACCAGATTTAGACATCTGTCTACATCGCTGGCAAATTTCTCGAGTCTTTTCAAGTCTCAATAATTAGAGAAGTGCGTGTGCTTGCTATGCTGAAGGGACTGCAGCCCTTCGGTACATATTGGTCAACAAAACATGGTAAGGAATGATGAAATGTCCATGTACAAAGTTTACAAAAATCTCCCCTCCAAAGTAAATATCCCAGCCGCCAGTATTTATCTTTCATGAGGAAGATGATTGCAACAGGTGTAAAACAAATAGGCTTCTGATATAAAAAACAAATCAAAGCAAATCAGCTGCATTTAAATTTGGGAATTGCTGGTATCTGTGTATAAAGGACCAGATTCATAGTCTTGCAATACCGCTCGACAAAGAGGAAAATAGTCCCCCTAGTGTACTCTTCTTGTAGAAAAGACTGTTTCACAAGATAGTGCTGCAAGAAATTACAAAATAACATTACAGGAAGAGATATGGAAGTACTTAAGCTATAGTGAAACTGGGCACCTCTACACAGGCACTAAGGTGTTTCAGTTTTG
This sequence comes from Tetrax tetrax, assembly GCA_009806455.1. Lineage (NCBI taxonomy): Eukaryota > Metazoa > Chordata > Aves > Otidiformes > Otididae > Tetrax > Tetrax tetrax. The sequence goes on from WHYT01016801.1 coordinate 349,408, forward strand.
TGGTTCAAGATTATTGAGTGAAGTGAGTTACTGCATCCTAAATACTTGGAGGGGAAAAAATTGGTTTTTTAAGTCAGTAGCTTAGTTTTGTGTCTGCATGACATTGATAGAACAACGGATACTTGAATTTGGAAAGACGGGTAGATCTCGTCATGGAGGAGCGCTGTGGAAGTACCTGCAACAACCGCCTGGCACAGTACATTTCACAAGGGTGAAACCAGCTCACCCTCAGACCATTTCCCCCCTCCAGTGACGACAAATATAAATACTGACCCTCCATAAGTATCCAAGACAGTAAGCGGATATTGAAACGCGCACCTAAACCCTTCCCAGTGACTGGGAAGCGTATGGGATTGTATCAAACCAGGCTGCCCGTGGCGTACGATAGTGTCCGCAGCGTGCCGGCTCTACAGCGATGTGCCGTACGCTACTGCCCCAGTTAGCAGCCAGGCAGTATTAGATTAGCTAACGTCCCACAGGGGCTGGGGAAAAGCAAAGAAGATTGTTCGGGGGGGGGGGG